>CM040118.1:213519742-213850175 GCA_022559845.1 Amorphophallus konjac
TTAGATCGATATATATATATATATATATATATATATATATATATATATATATATATATAAAGAAGAGAGGGGAGGAAGGGGGGCCGGGGTGTTGTTAATTAGTACGTCCGTACCCTGGCGAGGAGCACACGGGCACCGGCAAGTTTGTTATCCCAACTGAACGTATCGCACCCCTCGTCCAGAACCAAGGACTCAGCATAGCTGAGATATGAAGTGTCATTGGTGGCCTCGTAGAGCCAAGCAGCTCCCCACAGTAGCTCATCCTGAAATTAACTCGTAGCAGCAGCATAGCATCATACACCTTTCATCCTCTTCTACTTTATATACTTTTCTTCTTTGAGACATTGATCAGAATATATATATATATATATATATATATATATATATAAATAGATGGGATCATCAACCCCCCTTATGTATCATGGGTGAGATATATATATAGTTAATCAAGTTATTATATAAGCCATTTAAGTACTTAAACCTTTATGGTTAATTGATAGTACAAGGAACAATATCACATTGTTTTCTTAGTTCATATATCTTTTGCTTTACTTATAAATCTGCAGGGACTATATGTCGTACGTACGTATAACAACCCCTTATCTCTCCTAATTAATTATACTCTATCATATAAGTAATGGCAAACGTACGTACGTACATGAGATGCATGTGGTTGAGTCGTCCAATTAATTAGGATGATTACAGAAGCGGAGAGGAATATATAGTATCCTATATTTTTATTTGGAAGATGGTTTCGTAACATGTACCGATTAATTATTTTTCACATAATTTTATGTAAGGTTTGTAATATCGATCAGGTACGTTACGTATCGCACGTATCAGACTATATCAGTCGTAGACCGATACGGCCGATGCGTGATATGCAACCTATAGAGGCAAAAAAATGATTTCTATGCCACGTACCACCTTCTCTATTTATTGAACGGAGAAGTCATCCCGCACCCGTAGAGGCCTGCAAGCACCATAAAATAAGAGGTGTCAGAAGGAGTCTCGGATGTTACCACAGGGGACAACCCTCCGATACTTAAGTCAGCAACGGATTAATGAAGAGTAGAGAAGAGCAAGAGAGAGAGAAAGGGAGATCGTAGTAGGACGTCGAGGAGCCGTGTAGATTCCTCAGACGAGTGCTCGCTGCTCCCAGTGCTCACTTGGTAAGTATTCACTGGGTGATAAGGTCGCCAGAGGGGACCTTCCTTCGAGTGTGGACTGTTGTCGCTGCTTTCTCTCTGTGTAATAGGACTAGTAGCTCTATTCTATGATGTAGCGGTTTGGCAAAATTATCCACCGTGTCTCTTCTCCTCTGTCGATGTCCTTCTTATAGAGGTTGTCCTGGAGCGGGAAGCCTTATCCCTTGATAGGGCAAGACGTGAGTAGTGGAGTAACGCTTTCCCACTACAGTGGCGGGAGTTTTTCATTGGAGGACGATTACCCCGACGTCGGCTGGTCCCAGGGTGAGTCTTATGGCGCTTGCGGGACGTGCTCGCTCGTTACGAGATTAAGGTCAACGTCGTGGGGGGCAACGGTCGGTCGTCGGAGGGTCTTCCGGGGATCACTGCACTTGGGCCATAGCTTTTACGCGCTGTAGAATCCGATGCCAAGTCGGATTGGGCCACACCTTGATGGACCGTGATTGTTTGGGCGTCTCTTAGGCGTGTTGTAGACGCGGGGTTGGACTGGACTTCTTCGTTATTGGGCCGGTCTTGGTTCAAGCCAGATTTACCCTCCTCACTTTCCCCCGACTCTCAGTTGTCGAACACTCTGCAGGGGGTTGAGAGTCGAACAGGAGAGGATCTGTCAGAGCGTAGGATTTGAAGTCGATCTCTTTGTAGCGTGAGCGTCGATGGGTCTGGTGGCATGCTTGGCGCGCAAGGCGCCTTCGGTGGTGGCAGGCGCTACTATTGTAATCATGACAGAGGTCTTGTTTTGTCTCGGAGCGCGAGCTCCGAATAGGCGTCTCGCGTTGGTAACCGTACTGCGACAGCGACATGCGTCTTTTCACCTGTCTCATGGCTTGGAGGCGCCGCTCCATCGTGAGTGGTTTATAAGGGTTGGCGTAGGGTTTCCCAAAGCCTCCATCCACATCTTGTCGGTTGCCGTGCTCGTCGTAGGCTTCTTCCTCCTCTGCCTAGTGAGGACTTTCTTCTTCCCTTTTACGTTTTCAATCCTTTGTAGTCATGCCTCCTCGTAGGAGAGTCCCTCACGTCAGTCCCTCATCTTCTATCGAGGAAGTGAATCCTGGCCGGGGCAGCGCCCCGAGCACTTCAGGTGCTGGTGCTAGTCGACCTCGTTCCCCGCCACTAGTAGCGTACAGGGTGGTTCGAGGGCTACGGGAAGCTTTTCAGATTCCCCCCGAGTTCAACATTGTCTTCCATACCGTTGATGATGACCAACTGAGTCTACCTCCGGGCGGAATTATGGTTCCTGTGGCGTCTTTCCAGGCGGGCTTTCGTCTACCTGTTCACCCTTTCATTGGTGTCGTCCTCCATTATTATGGTCGGCATCCAGGGGAGATATCCCCCAACTCTTACCACATCCTCTGTGGATTCATCTTCGCATGTCGGAGAGCGTCGGTAGAGCCCAACATCCATCTCTTTCGGCAGTTCTATAGCCTTCAGAGTTGTCCGACCGATACGGCCTATGCGTACTTCAAGGCTCGATCCAGTCGCAACCTCGTCCGAGTTTCCGTTGCCGTGGCTAACCTCAAGGGTTGGTCGCAGCGTTATGTGTACCTCACCAAGTCGAGTGATCGCGACTCCTCCGGTAGTTGGAGGCATAGGGGCATCCGTCCTGTCTCGGCCGACTGGAAACCTTCGGCCAACATGGAGGAGCGCAAGAAGATAGACGATGCTCTCCGGTTTCCCCTTGCCAATGTGGACTTCGTGCTGACTCCGAGGTTGCTCCAGGAGCTGGGGTTGAGTCCCCCACTTCCTCAGGGTACTGACTTTGATTCTTCATCAAGCTCTATTGGTGGCGAACTGGGCTAACCAATCTTGGTCTAATTTCAGGGGTGCTTGAAGTTACGGCATGGAGCTACGAGATTGTCGAGTTGCCACGATGGGCTCCACCCCCCCCCCCCCCCGTAGATCATGTTGAGTCGAGAGCCGGCCAAGTGATAGTCACTGCCCCCCAGGCCGAGGTTGCATTCACTCCGGGGCAGCTCTAGTATACGGTCCCTGTGAGCGTCCCCCTGGTGAGCCCAACGGTATCTTCGGCGGCCAGTGGTGGGTCTGGCTCTCGGAGGGTTGACTCCAAAGGAGCTGTTAGCGTTGCTGGAGCAGAGTCTACCATGGCGGGTGGTAGTCGTGCCCCACTATCCGCGGATGAGTTGGCGGCGTTGGACAGCCAACGGCGCTTGAGGAAGAGGAGCAGAGTTTCTGCTCCGGCCCGACGTTAGGCTTCGCCGCCACCGCCTTCTGAGTTCCCTCTTCCCAAGGTTCCACTGCCGCCACCGGTTGAAGAGTCGGTTCTTTCTCCCCCCGCGTCTGCCCCCGTGAAAGGGAGGCGCAACAAGGGCAAAGCCCCCGTTGCTGACGACATTGTTCCTCCACCACCGGAGGTCTCCTCGCGTGTTCAATTCTTGCCACCTGAGGGAGTGACGTCCGGGTCGGCAGGGATTGTGACAGTCATTGACCTTATGGGGAGGAGTGTTCGGTGGCACGAACGTACTAGGAAGTTTGGTCCCGGGGCCAAGAGGGAGTTGACGGACCTAGCCGCGAAGGGTGTGTGCTCAGTCATCGGGGCCTTCGGCTTGTGGAGGTACCACTTTAGTGGTCTTGCTCGGGAGTTGGAGGCCAATCAGGCTATTCAGGTGGAACTTTCGGCCAACTGCGAGGTGCTCGAAGGGCGCCTGAAGATGTCTGAGGCCGAAAACGCCGGGCTCCGCGAGCAGTTGAATCAGCAGGGGCTGGTCCTTGCCAGGATGGAACGGGACCGCGACTCCTTCCAGGTCCGGGCTGAGACAGCTGAAGCCCGCGCGGCCAGGCTGGGGGCATAGGTCCAAGCCATTGAAGCCGGAGTCGAGGAGGTCAAGGTGCAGCTTGCCGAGCTACGCTCGTCGATGTCCACTACTGGCGAGGAAGCAGTAGAGAACTTCCGCTCCTCTTCGGCCTACCGGGACGAACTGACCGAGGTGGCCCTCGAGTTCTTTGGGCTGGCACCCGATCGCGGCTTCCGGGAGGGCTGGAGCATCGCTGTCGTGGCCACAGCTGAGAGCCTTGGCTCTGCGGTACCATATCTTCCTCCTCCCTTGTCTCCTTATGGCCTAGGTCGTTGATGGCGAGGAGGAGCTCGGCGATGAGGAGGTTGAGGAGCAAGTACTAGGGCAGAGCACTGACGAGCGAGCATCTGTTGGCATCCCTACGATGGAGGAACGCGTGGTGGATCTGATTGAGGGCTTGCCCCCTCCTGGAGTTGTTGCCACACGTGAGCCGGAGGAGGCTGGGTCACGTGATGATACTGTCAGGGCGAACCCTTAGGAGGGTGCCCCTTGTTGTTCTTTTAAATTTCTTTCTATCTTTGTTGAGGTGATGGCCACCCCTTTGTAAGCTTTTAGACGTTTGAAATAGAAGACTTTCCTCTTTTTCACAAACTCTGAAATCTCTTCCGTACATCCTCTCTGGCTACGAAATCCCCTGGGGATACGGAACGGTGCCTTCGAGGGTTACTCCGGATGGGCACGACTTTCGGGATCCATCGCTTCAAATTCTGTGATTTGAAAAGGTGGTAGGAGTCTTCAATCTTCTGGGGACTTTGCTCCTTCTTACAAATAGCGGCTTTTATGATGACCTTATGACCATCTCTAAACCGTCGAGCCTCAAAGAGAGAGTTCTTCCGCGAGATGTCATCAGGAGAGTCTGGTACCTCGTCGAACGACGAATCTTTGTAGGCTCGTCGAAGACCCCTGATCCTTCAGAGGCAGCCTCCATCGACGCCGTGGCGGCCGTGGCCGGAGCCGGTAGAGAATGGTCCCGTCTCCGAGGAATACTGGACTGGGTACTTGGACGGCTGGCGGGAGGCCTTGGATAAGGTTAACCGCCTGTATGCTGGCAAGGGGGTTCTGCTTCTTGAACCGGATAGATTTCATCCCTAAGGGGACGGGAAATTTCCTTGTACTCATCCCTTCTGCTTTCGAATAAGATCTCTTTCCTTCCATCTAACTGCATGGTTGTGACCATTTTCCTTCGTGCTTCTTGGCCTGTAGGTGCGTGACGAGGCGTCTTCCCGAGTCTAGGGGAGTGTTTCTCTGCCTGAAGATGACGGTAGGCAGGGCAGCCGGCCTTGCTTTCCAGTTTGCAAACATGGCCAGCGTGCTATGTCGGCCTCCGTAATGTTTGGGCCTTGTTGCTCCACTGCCCCCCGTCAACCTAGGCTGGATAGGTCATCCGGTCTTCCTTCCTGGTGCAGGTCTCTTCGCCGGCGACGTCCAAGTTGGTCCACTTCCGCAGAACAAAAGGGATGCTAGGTGTGGTCCCCTGGCGTGGAGGGTTCATCCCTCTTCTCTGGCATAGGCGAATTCCAATGTTGGTCTGCTTCCACAGAACAAGCAGGCCAAGGGGTGGTCGTCTGTTACCACCACGAGGGCTGGGGACGAGAGCGTGCTTTCATGGCCTCGTTTTCTTGTGTGCTCGCACGTCAGCCGTGTAAGAGCGGTTTTTTGTGATTTTGGCAGCTTGTATTCTGACTGCTTTTGGATTTTGGCAGCTTGTATTCTAACTAAAGAAATAAAATTCTCTAGTTTGTTTTCATGTTGTTGTGTACCTTTTGATGGAATACTCATGTGTGTCCTTGGGTGACTTTTCTGTGTGCATGCTTCGTAGTGTTTGTGTCTTCTATTTGCTTGCTTCCATCATTTTCAAGGGGAGCGGTGCTCGCCTCTAGGGAACCCAGAGGTTACCTTAGTGTTTCCAAAGGGAGCGGTGCTCGCCTCTAGGGGACCCGTATGTTACCCGATCATTTTCAAGAGAAGTAGTGCTCGCCTCTAGGGAACCCGTAGGTTACCTTCTTATTTTTGAGGGGAGCAGTGCTCGCCTCTAGGGAAACCATAGGTTACCTTATCATTTTCAAAGGGAGCAGTGCTCGCCTCTAGGGACCCGTAGGTTACCTTCTCATTTTCAAGGGGAGCAGTGCTCGCCTCTAAGGAACCCGTAGGTTACCTTCTCATTTTCAAGGGGAGCAGTGCTCACCTCTAGGAAACCCGTAGGTTACCTTCTCATTTTCAATGGGAGCAGTGATCACCTTTAGGGAACCCGTAGGTTACCTTGGTGGAGTATAGTTGGTGATGATTCACTGGAAAAATGTTCTGAGGTTTACGGAATTCCATGTCCTAGGTACCTCTTGCCCCCAAGCATTGCCAGCCTGTATGCTCCTTTGCCGAGTGCTTCGGTTACCCTGTATGGGCCTTCCCAATTTGGTGCGAGCTTTCCGACGGCTCCCCTAGGGTCTGCCATGCTTGCTCACCATAGTACCAAATCTCCGGAGAAGAAGTGTCGTTCCTTGACTCTAGCATTGTAGTACTGGGCCAACTTTTGTTGATATGCTACGAGCTTTACTTAGGCGCTTGCCCTATCTTCTTCGAGTAGATCCAAATTTCCTCGTATTGCCTGGTTGTTCCTGACTTCATCGAAGTGTCCCACTCGTAGCGAGGGGTTGGATATCTCCACTGGAACTACTGCCTCTACACCGTATGCGAGGTGGAAGGGTGTCTCACCCGTGGTGGCTCTGGCAGTGGTCTGGTGAGCCCACAGAATGCTCGAAATTGAGTCTATCCATGAGTCACTTGCTTGATCTAGCCGAGTTTTGATACCGTGGAGGAGTGTTCTGTTGGCGTTTTCCACTAGTCCATTAGCTTAAGGATCTCCCACCGACGTATAGTGGTTCCAGATCCCTAGTTCCGAGCACTTCTCCTGGAAGGCAGTGCTCGCAAACTGTCTGCCATTATCGGTTGTGAGAACTCTCGGGATCCCAATCCGGCAAATGATGCTTCGTAGCACGAACTTCCATGTCGCCTCACTCGTAATCTTCCCTAATGGTTCAGCTTCGACCCATTTGGTGAAATAGTCGATGACGACTATGAGGAACTTCTTTCTCCCTTGCGCTTCGGGGAAAGGGGCCTAATATGTCCACCCCCCACCGAGCAAATGGGCGAGGCTCCATCAAGGTGTGTAGTTGTGTAGCCGGTTGGTGATGTAGATGGGAGAATTTCTGGCATTGAGGGTACCTCCGGACGTACTCGAGGCAATCTTGTTGCAAAGTGGGCCAACAGTACCCCTGCTAGATCAGCGTCCGTGCGAGTGCTCGCCCTCCCACGTGGCTTCCGTAGAGTCCTTTGTGGACCTCTTGGATGGCCTGGTTGGCCTCTGTGGGGAATAGGCACTTTAGCAGCGGGGCTGAGAGGGATCGGCGATACAGGCGGCCATCCACCACTATGAAGTGGGCTGCCCGTGCTCGCGTACGACGGGCTTCGGCATGGTCGCTTGGGAGTTGTTGCCGCAGGAGAAAATCTAATATGGGATCCATCCAGGAAGGCTCATAGCCGATGGCGCTTACCTGGGGTGTTGGTTCTTCTATGCTTGGTGCTGCTAGTTCCTCCACCAGGATTGATCTCGAGGTCAAAACTGTGGTTGCTGACGCCAAGCGAGACAGGGCGTCTGCTCGGACATTCTCTTCCCTGGGGATGTGGACCACTTCGAAGTGGGAGAATTCTCTTGCCGCAGCCTTGGCCTTCTCCAAGTACTTGATCATGGACGCTTCGTGCGCTTCGTATTCCCCTCTGACCTGGTTGATGATGAGCATGGAATCACTGTATGCTCGTACGCTAGACGCCCCGAGGTGTTTCACCATACGTAGCCCTGAGAGGAGTGCTTCATACTCGGCCACATTATTCGTGGTCGGGAAGTTGAAGCGCAGGGCGTACTGAAGCTCTTCCCCTTCTGGAGAAAGTAAGACTAACCTTGCTCCGCTACCAGCAGTGCAGGACGATCCATTGACATACAATTCCCATGTGGGCCCCGAGGACCGCTCGAGCAAATCTTCGGCAAGTATCATGCATTCGATGATGAAGTCGGCGAGGGCCTGGGCCTTGATCGCCGTCCTCGGGTGGAACTTGACGTCAAATTCACCCAGCTTGATAGCCCATTTGATCAACCTCCCTGGAGCGTCAGGGTTCTGAAGGATTTGTCGCAGTGGTTGGTCGGTGAGGACGATGATTGGGTGAGCCAAGAAATACGAACGTAGCTTGCGGGCGGCCATGATCAGAGCCAAGGCGAACTTTTCAGTTCGTGAGTACGGGAATTCCAGCCCTTGTAGTGCTCGACTAACATAGTAGATGAGCTTCATAACACCAGCTTCCTCTCGAGTGAGTACGGCATTCATCGTGCTTGGCGTCACTGATAGGTATAGAAGTAACTGTTCTCCCTTCTGCGGCTTGGAGAGTACGAGAGGAGTCGCCAGGTAGCATTTTAATTCTTCAAATGCTTGCTCGCACTCCTGGTCCCACTCGATCTATCATTTCTTCTCCGATGTCTTATTGGCCTGCTTGATCAGTCGGAAGAAGGGAAGACACCTCTCGGCTGCCCGAGATAGGATCCGAGCCAAGGCGGCGACACACCCGGTGAGGCACTGTACATCCCTCACACATCCCGGTCTCTTCATCTTCAGCACCGCACGGATCTGATCGGGATTGGCCTCGATCTCTCGGTGGGTGACGAAGAAATCGAGGAACTTCCCTGATTTGACCCTGAACGCGCATTAAGCTGGGTTAAGTTTCATATTGTACCTTCTGAGTGTGGCGAAGGTCTCCGCCAAGTCTCCCAAGTGCTCAGCGGCTTGGAGGCTCTTTACGAGCATGTCGTCGATGTAGACCTCCATGTTGCGGCTGATCTGTAAGTCGAACATATGGTTGACGAGGCGCTGATAAGTTGCTCCCGCATTCTTTAATCCGAACGGCATGCCAGTGTAGCAATATAGGCCGTGATTGGTGATGAACGCTGTCTTATCCTGGTCGGGCTTATGCATGCTGATTTGGTGGTACCCAGAGTAGGTGTCTATGAAACTCAGCATCTCATGCCCGGCCTTGGCGTCGACTAGTTGGTCGATTCGTGGCATGGGGAAGCTATCTTTAGGTGTAGCTTTGTTGAGGTCGGTATAGTCTACACACATTCGCCACTTCCCATTGCTGTTAGGAACCAGGACCACATTTGCCACCCAGTCCGGGTACCAGGTAGGCCTGAGTAGTCCTAAGCGTTGCTTATCGCTCACATGTTCCCTGATGATGGTCTGTCGCTCGGGGTTGCAACGCCTTCGGTGTTGCTGGACTGGGCGGCAGGTTGGGTCGAACCTAAGTTGGTGTGTGATGACCTCTGGTGGGATTCCTGGGAGCTCATCCTCGGACCAAGGGAACACATCCTGTGGTGCGGACACCAGAGCGAGCGAGAAGCACGAACTGACGAGCCGTCGGTACCGTACGCGGAGTACCACCCAGGCTACCTCAGCTTCCATCTGGCTTGGAGACAGTCTGGAGACTCCCCCTTGAGTCTCGATATTTATAGTATTTACTGGGATTTCATTTGTGTGTAATGTGTGTTTTATTCGGATTGTAACAGGGGTTTATTTGTAATTTGGGACCACCTGGTTCCCACAGCCCCTCCATCCCTTCTCCCATTGATCCACCTCATCTCTTGGGCCCATGTGGGGTCACTCAACCCTCCATGGTGGCCTTCTAGAAGAGTTGGACCAAGGGGGGGACAAGGAATAAAAAAAAGTCCAAGAAGGAGGCCATGAAGTCAAGGGGGCGCCCCCTATTTAATATAGTTTAATAGGTTTGAAATCTTTTTGTATTTGTTCCAAATCACATGGGAGAAATAAATTGTGGACTCCCTCTTTTTACTCCCCACCAATCCTAGATCTAGGGATAGAACTAGACTTTTTGTATTTTATATAAAAGCCTTGTATTTCTATTTTGAGTGGAATTAATGCATAAAAATTCTGATTTTTGTTGGAGCTCCAAGCAAGGGCCGCCCCTCTCTCTCTCTCTCCTCTCTTCTTCTTACAGCTGGAAAGGTTCTGAGGTGGGAAGCCTCATCTATCTGGTGTGGAGTTCGTCGTTGCCGCCGCCGCCGCCATCGAGCCGCCGTTGCACCGCCACCGCCTTCGTCGGTATTCTGCCAATCGGGTGACAGCAGGCCATTCTCGGATTTTTAACTCTCAGACACGAGTTCATCTAGAGCCCAAACTTTCAGGGTGAGTTCCAGGGGTCTTCACCACGTCCCATAAAATTTGGTTGGGCTTCTAGCTTCCATTTTGCAATTTTCTATTTTCGTTCTTCCTTTCCACCCATATCTGCCAGCTTTTAGTCCAGATTCATAGTAGCTCTGAGTTTCCCCTCTTCGGACCTCTTCTTGATTTTTTCTTGCGCCCCCAATTTTATTGGAGGTTCTGTCCAACACCCCCTCCATCCACGAATTTTCTTGGAATTTCTAAAGGACTTCACATATTTACTAAAAATCACTTTCAGATCCCACTCAGTTCTATATGTCTCTGTCCAGATCTGACCACCCACCAGTATAAAATATCTTTCCCCATCCAAACCTCCACCAAATCGGTCATACAAATTATTGCTGTTTTCCTCTCTCTCCCATCTACAACTTTCATGAAGAGCTCAAGGTCTGAATCAGAGGTCTACCCTATGGTCAATGCCAACTCTCAGGAAACTTCAGTTCTGCCCGGCCAGATCTGAAACTGAGATCAGTCCGGTTCTAAAATCGCCCATCAGAAGCACGGTTCCGGTGAACCATTTTGAGTCCCAGAGGGTCGAAGGATTGCAAGTCAGCATTCCAACGGCGCTGGTTTCGTGCCAATCCGACATCGGTGCTGATCGCAGTAGCCGGTCTTGCCGGGTCGCGCGTCAGAAAATAGAGGTTGCAGATCCGTGGACAGCACTTCTGACAAGTGGTGATCCACCCGGCTTCCGACCGGCGTTCCAGCCCTGCCGCCGTCCAGGGAGGCGCACCTCCAGGTGTCCCCACCACAGCGGGACCCACCCCGTCAGGTCTGGAGGGCTGAGCAGCACGTGGGCCCCACGAACCCGTAGATTGCGCCATCCGGACAGCACTAAAACGAGGGTTTTGGCGCCGACGGACGACATCAAGATGCTGCCCGTCAACCCAATTCCCGTGACTCCCGGGTCCCACATGTGACCTATTACCTCCCTGCGTGGAGTGGGTCAAATCTTTGTACCGCAGTGTATTTTTTTAACCGGGAGTACAGGATTGGCCGGGGTTGTCTTCCCCACGCCGGGAGCGTGGAGGTAACGATCTCGACTTCTTGGCATTTACTTGCTTAGCTAGTATATGGTCGTGTGCCACTGCTGAGTGCGATAGGAACCTAGCCCGTGAGTCCATGTCACCACTGTGAGCAAGAGAGTGACCCGTCCCGTGGCCTGATCTGAGCACGGAAGTGAGTCAACCACCCTTGACTTTGCCGATTTCTCAACCGCGTGGATCCGCGTTTCCCCTCGCTTGGGACGACGAGTGAGCTTGCGTTTCTGTTAGCGACGTATAGCCCATAGGAATTCTTAGTGTCGGGCCAAAGCGTCTCCATTGTTGTATGTTACTGGTCGTGTCCGCATTTAGAGTCCGAGATCCGCATCACTTAGAATCGGTTCCCGTGTTCGTCCCGCATCATCCTGGTTGGCTGTGAGGAAGCTTATGTAGGCTTTTTTATCATTCTCGGATAGAGTAGCCCCGATCCTCAGCATTCTGCTTGGGTCTTCTCCCACTTGGATGAGGAATAAGTCTTCTGCTGGAGTGCTCGCACTTGGACCTGGGTCTTCGATTCTCGCCTTCTTCTCGGGTGGTGTCTCCTCGAGCTGCCGATCGTGTGTTGAGATGAGGTAGCAGCTCCTGAACTCCCTTTGATCCCCTCGGACCTCTCCTATTCCCCGAGGGGTAGGGAACTTGAGCTTTTGATGGTAAGAGGAGGGGATGCCGTGAAGGGTGCCGAGGATCCCTCCCCCGATGATGGCATTATACCCGGTCATTGCGCCGACGACTGTGAAATCTCCGAGGAAGGTTACCTCTCTCGGCGCGGTCCCAAATGTAATCGGGAGTGATATACACCCTTCTGGGCGGACTGTTGTGCCAAAGAATCCATACAACGGTGTGTGCAATGGCGCGAGTTTGGACAAGTCCACACCCATAAGCACAAGACAGTCGTACGGAAAAATGTTAGGGCCGCTTCCATTATCCACTAAGATGCGACGCATGGTACACTGATTGATGATGGCTGAGACCACCAGTGCATCAGAATGGGGGGTGGTTACGCCGTCCAGGTCATCGTCTAAGAAGACAATAGGATCTCTCAGATGCCCTGGGGTAGCAGTTTCCAGTCTGGTATCATCGCCTCGTTTCACGGTGTGGATGGCCAATGCGTATCGTCATCACCTACTCGCGCTATCTCCACCCGTGGCCGCCCCCCCAGAGAACATCATGATTTCCTTTCCGTTGGGTCGGTTGTCAAGGGACGGAGGCGTCCACTGTCGCTTCTCCACGGCTTTGGTGAGGAATTTATCGAGGAGTCCTCTGCGGACGAGGTCCTCGATGGCATCCTTTAAGTTGATGCACTCGACGATATCATGGCCGTGGTCACGGTGGTAGTGGCAATACTTCTTCTTTCTCCTCGAACTCGGATTCAATTTCATCCGGGGGGGCCATTTGAGAAATGGTTCCTTACGGATCTCCATCAGGATTTGGTCGGGGGGAGCCATCAGGGGCGTGTAGTTGCGATAACTGCCCCTTTCCCTTTCTGGGCGGTCGCGGCAGTCCCCGCCGCGTCGTTCCCGTTTGTTCGGCCCTTCTCGTGGTGAGTCGGCGGATCTCTTTCTGTCGGACCGATCGGTTCCGGCCACGCGGCGCAAGGCCGCCATGTTCTCCTCGCAGCGCGCGTGCTTCTGCACTAGGTCGAGGAGATCAAGAAGGGTTTCCGGGCCTTCAACTCTGAGCACTCGTCGGAGGATGTGGTCTTCCATCCCCTGGGTGAGTGCGGTGGCCGCGATGCCAACGTCGAGGTGTGGGATCTGGAGCCCCTTCGCGCGAAAGCGGGAGACGAAGTCCCACAGTGTCTCTTCTTCGCTTGCCTGAGGGCGAGCAGGGTCACCGCTAATTTAGCCACCTTTCGACAGCTAATGAAGTCCTCCTTGAACAGCTTCTTGAGCTGCTAAAAGGAGAAAATGGTTCCGGCCGGTAGGGACTCGAACCAGGCCCAGGTGTTCTCCCGAAGAGTCATAACGAACGCCAGTCATTTCACAGTGTCCGAGGCCTGGTGGAATACCAGGTGGGACTCGAAGCTGTGCATGTGGTCGGCCGGGTCGGTGGTGCCGTCATAGGAGGTGAACGACAGTAACTGGAGCTTTGGCGGGATTGGGGCTTCCATTATCTCCCTGGAGAAGGGAGCATGAAAGTCCTCATCGTCGTCGATTAGACCGCGATTTCTAGCAGTCAGGAGGACGTCGTCCAAATACCGAACTTTGTCCTCTATCTCATCGATACGTTGAAGCCTGCGATCCATCTCTTGGTTGGAGTGCAGTGGGCTGCGCACCCTTGGGACGGGCAAGCTGCGCGATCTTCGGGTCCTTGCGATCGATGTACGGGAGGCTTCCCTCACTTGGCATGAGTTCTCCCCAGCCCAGACCCTCTCATTCTGCCGCCATTCTGACGGGGCTTCCTGAGGGGCTACGGGCCGGTCGCGGAGCTCCTGATACAGTCCGGTCAGGGCTCGGATCTGTTGGCGGATCTCGTCAAGGTCGCCAGACGTGACTTCTTGCGGTGGGTGAGGAAGGAAGCTTCTTGCGACCCATGGCGAGAGGTGGGTCCTTGATGGGAACTGCGCCCCCGGTGGCTGGCATTGCGAAGGCTTCCACGGGGTGCCATAGCTTTTCGTACGGGTTCCCACAGACAGCGTCAAGAAGTGAAGAGGCAGAAAATTAGTTTCTATGCCACGTACCACCTTCTCTATGTATTGAACGGGGAAGTCGATCCGCACCCGTGGAGGCCTGCAAGCATCAGGAAACAAGCGGCGTCAGAAAGAGTCCCGGGTGTTACCCTAGGGGGCAACCCTCCGATGCTTAAGTCAGCAACGGATTAATGAAGAGTAGAGAAGAGCAAGAGAGAGAGAAAGGGAGATCGTAGTAGGAGGTTGAGGAGCCGTGTAGATTCCCTAGACGAGTGGTTGCCGCTCCCAGTGCTCACTCGGTGAGTGCTCGCTGGGCAGTAAGGTCGCCGGAGGGGACCTTCCTTCGAGTGTGGACTGTTGTCACTGCTTTCTCTCTGTGTAGTAGGGCTAGTAGCTCTATTCTCTGATGTAGTGGTTTGGCAGAATTATCCGCCGTGTCTCTTCTCCTCTGTCGATGTCCTTCTTATAGGGGTTGTCCTGGAGCGGGAAGCCTTATCCCTTGATAGGGCAAGACGTGAGTAGTGGAGTAATGCTTTCCCGCTATAGTGGTGGGAGTTTTCCGTTGGAGGGCGATTACCCCGGCGTCGGCTGGTTCCGGGACGAGTCTTACGGCGCTCGTGGGGCGTGCTCGCTCATTACGGGATTAAGGTCGACGTCGTGGGGGACAACGGTCGGTCGTCGGAGGGTCTTCCGGCCATCACTGCGCTTGGGCCATAGCTTTTACGCGCTGTAGAATCCGATACCAAGTCAAATTGGGCCGCGCCTTGATGGGCCGTGACTGTTTGGGTGCCTCTTGGGCGTGCTGTAGACGCGGGGTTGGACTGGACTTCTTCGTTATTGGGCCGGTCTTAGTTCAAGCCAGATTTACCCTCCTCACAACCGATACAGTACTTATATTTATTTTAATATCATATCTCACGGTACTTATATTTATTTTAATATTATATGTTCTAGTTTATGTTTAATAAGTTTTGATAGTTAAATTGGTTGGGTACATGTCTTTATCTTTGTTAACTTAGGTTAAAACCGTAACAATTATATATATATATATTTTTTATTTTTTCTTTAAAGAAAGGGTCAAAATAAATGTTGATTTTGAGATTCAAACTCTGAATCTCACGTTCATGTACGTCACTCTCTAACTAACTAGTCTATAAGTGATTTTAACACATATTCTGATATTCAAACTCTAAATTTCACGTTCATATACGTCACTCCCTAACCGACTAACCCATAAGTTATTTTAACACGTAATTTACTATAATAAATATTTATTATATAATTGACATATCACATTACGATATATTATATCGTATAGTAAAATATCGATACGGCCGGATCGTCGAACCGGACTTTTGTGGCATTTCTTGAAAATATCAAAAATACCCCCCATTTATTGCATAACAATTAAGTCAGGAATCCAATCATTATATATAGATGTGGTGGGTACTCCTTTTTTTTTGTCTTTAATTAGGTGTGTACGTGGCATGGTGTGTGTTAGTTTTCGGTGTTAAAGTGCCAAACCAGTTATCATTATATAATTTACTTCTGCTCACATTAATTTATGACGACGTCCGTGAGGGATCAGTAGCTGCGCGGCTAATTAACGTCGTTAATTATCTGCCTGCCTGCCTGCAATAAGCTTAATTACCTTGTAACCAGAGTAAGAACAGTAGAACGGGCAGACAACGGCGGAGAGGGAGTCGCTGTAGTTCCCCCTGTACTTGGCGGCGAAGGCGAACGCCTTCTTGGCCGTGTCCAGGAGCTGCTTGGAGTAACCTGGGTCGACATGCCTGAACACGAGTGACGCGGCGGCGAGCGCGGCCGCAGTTTCGCTGGCGACGTCGGAACCAGGGTTGGCCAGGGTGACCTTGAAGATAGGCCGGGTTACGACCGTGCTTTCAGGGGGTACCCAGCACTTGTGATCTTCGTTTGGATCGCCCACCTGCAATCCAAAACAAAAACAAAAAAGAAAAATGCAATATCGAACCAGTACTCGTACGTGCAAGAGGAGCATGCACCCGCACACAGCACGTCGAAGATCTAGTACGTGTAGCAGAAGAGAGAGGAAGGATCGAAGGAACGTAGGGGGGAGGGGGGGACGTCGACGGACAGGCCGAGAATTTAACAAAACCAGAAAATTAATTAGTTAATGAACCTGGACATAGAGGGCGTCGGGGAGGGGGTTGCAGGCCTTGAGAAGGAAGTCGGTCCCCCAGCGCACCGCCGTGCGGGCTTCAGGGAGAGAGTCGTTCATGTACTTGCCGAACTCCAGGACGCTCCAGGCGAGCATGGTGGTGGTGAAGGCCATGGGCAGGCCAAACTTGATGTTGTCCCCGGCGTCATAGTAGCCTCCGGTGAGATCCACCTGCACGTACGTGCATGTCCACATGTATATAGATCGATCACTGGTGTTTATTGTGGTGGATAATTATAATTATAAGTAATATAATTTGCCCCACTTCTTGACAGTTTGGCGTCAATTTCATCCTTCCCCCATTCTGTGGAAATTCAAAATTACTAACTAGATTACTGATGTACAATCATGACTTACTTATGTCTAACCTAATTAAGCATTGGTTAGGATAGTTAACAACCTAATAACTAAGGCCTTAATTAGTTTGAAAATTCATGTTAATTAGCAAAAGCATTTGAGTAGGGATCCATTAATTAATGCCATCACGTACCAAAGAGCTGTGTATCACTTACTAATTATTCAAAACTGCATAATTAGATTTCAATTTCTAAATCCGCACTATACTATTCTCTATGATCACTGGATAATTTTTGTATATTTTATTCATAAGCATCGACAAAAATATATGGGCAATAAAATTTTGGGATTAGACTAGAATGAATTTTTTATATGAATGGCTAGTTTATTAACGGGATGAGTTTAAAATGTGACGTCTAACCGTGCCATTTTAAAGTAGGTAATATGTGTCAGAGTTCGCCGACTCGGTGATTCGTACCGGATCGGTTCTTCCCTGATCCGGTACGGTACACCTAAAATATATTAACTTTTTTGGTGACTCGACCCGACTCGGCCCGAGTCGGCACGAGTCGACCTGACTCGTTTCTTTCCTGATCCGGTATGATACGTCGAGTCGGGCGAGTCAAAACCGAGTCGTCGAACTGTGATATGTGTAACTCGATCGAACTTCGGTGCCAACGAATCCTGAAGCATTTTAAAGTAGGATATATTTGGGTGTTAACCAACGTACGTACATTTTCCGTGGAGCCATCGGAGACCCCGGAATCCGACCTCCACTTTATCTTCTGGTCGGGGGGGAGCCTGCCGGACCTCTGGCCGGAAGAAGAGGATGGCCTTCGAGAGGGCATCGCGGTAGCCCGTTCCAGAGACAGGAATACTCGCAGCGGCAAGATAGAAGATGACCGCGGCGGCAACGGCGACCATCCTTGTCACCTTCATGCCCTCTGATCGACCGCCTCTGGTGTCGAAGTTGGCCATGTTGCGCAGGAGAGGAATTAACGCGGGCGGGGGCTGGCCTGGGTGGTGAGCGAGGCGAGACCATTGATTAAGATGGGCCCGTGAGAGTAGTTACTCCCGGCCCCCAGGCCCCGCGGTTTGGCCGTTTTTAACCAGGTTGGCCGAACAAGAACAGCCTCTAAATAGGAGTTATATATATAGATCGACGAGGGGGGGGGGTGGAGTGCTCAACCCCTGGCGTGCTCATCTCTCGGATGGTCTTGGATTTTGAGAGCATAAAACAAATTTAATGCAATGAGATAATTAGATATGTTGCTTGTTGGATATATATGTATGTATATATTACTCTAAATATTCTTATTCCTCATTTCCGCAGTCTGTCAGTCTCTAAGTCCCTCTTTGATAGGGAGTTATCCCCCACTTATCCCCCAGATAACTCTCATTTTATCTTTTTTTTCTTTTTTGCTTTGATAAAAGAATAAAGATAATGGGATTAGAACGAGAGATAACTCTCGTCTAACTTGGACAAATTAACCCACCTCGTCAGGTGGAATAGGCTTATCCATCACGGTCGAATGATGCTACTGCACACGTGTCCCGCTCATCCTGCCATCTGCTTGAGTTGGCCGAGGCCCGCTCACGACCTCCCCCGTCCTCCCTCTTGCAGGTGGAGGAACCCTAGGCCCATCGCCTATCTTGCTTCTCCTTCTCCGATCCATCCCTCTCATCATGCTTGTCCTCTGCTCCCTCCCTCTACTGGCACGTCTCTTCCCTTCTTTCTCCTCCTCCTCCTCTTCTTCTTTTTACTCTCTCTCTCTCTCTCTCTCTCTCTCTCTCTCTCTCTCTCTATCTCTCTCTTGTTGGTGGTCTAGTTCGAGTTCCAGAGAGAGGAGGTTGAATGCAAAGAATAGTCGCCAATAGCTCCTCTTGTTCCTGTGTGAAGGGTTCTATTCACTAGAAGAATTTGTCTATGGTGATATTGTATGGGCAAAGTGCACGAAGAGGTACCCTGGCCTGCGATTGTGATCGATCTAATACGGGATACTCCCGTTGGAACAGCGAAAGTGAAATGGGTACAAAAGTGAAAAAAGTAATAATTTTATTGAAGAAATGTTATAAGTACAAAAAGATATTTTACAATGTAAAGGGGAGGTGGAAGAGAAAAAGTCGTGGAAAAGACTTGAAAGGTTGGTGGAATGGGTACAGACTCTTTGGGTCACTTCTTCACTTTTTTTTAGATGTCCCCCAAGGGTGCTTAAGTAGTGATATTTATAGCATCCATAAGAAGTCTGAAACTTTTTCTAGATGTTTCTTATGCACCATCATTCTACAAAATTTTTCTTTGATCTTTTCTCTCTATAAGTGTTTCTAGAGTCTTCTATGTCACCATCTTTTTCCCACAATATGTTGGAGTTTTCTTCATATTTCTACAGAAGTCCAACACATTCATATTATTTTACCAGCTCCTCACACAGTGTTGAATTCTTGCATCCTCGAGAACCTCTACGTGATGTTTTTTGGGTATTCTGGAAGTTGGCACGAAAAGGTAAGCACATCTAAATGTTGTCTACTTGTCGTACATGAATGCTTTATGTAATGTTCTTGTTTGATAAATTTTAGTTTCCTTGATCATGTGCCAATTTGAGTGAACCAGACTACGCATGGGTGAGTCATAGTGTTTGATAATTCTTGCACCCCCAGTTTTATTGCTTTACCAAACAATTAATATTGTTATGTCTCACACTATTTATCAATAAAGAAAGAACATATACTCTATTTTTTGTTAAGCTTACAAGATTATGAATATTATGTAGGCTGTTAAAAAATCAGAGCCAAATTGCGTGAGCTGTGGTTTGAGCCTGCCGATCAAAAGTTCTAAGAAAAATAAGACTGGCTCTGAACAATTGTTATGCAAGCATTGTGTCAAGATTGGAAATACTCACTATGCTTCTTTACATGAACCATCTTTGTGTCTTACCGTTGTTTCCTTTCTAGTATGTCACTTGCGGATGTCAAATCTTCATGGTTAATTATATAAATATCTCGTTGCTTCTGCAGTTATTGAAGTCCAAATAGTATTGCGGCGTTTACCAGAAGATATGGCATCATACAGATGGTGGGCGTTCGGTAAGATCAACAATAATTAGTTTTTTTGTTTTTCTTTTCTCTGATGTAGAGTACATTAGTTGTCGAGGGGGTTATGACTTGTTGATGTGGACTTAGGTTCGTTGTAATGGATGTAAAGTCTGGGTTAATGCTAAATGTGACAAGATTTGCAAAGGCCACTTGAAGGTTTTGTCATTCCTTGCTGATTTTGGTTGACAATGTTTTGATATTTGTTTGTAGTAACTGAGCCTTTTTTTTCCTATCTTAAGGATCTAGAAAAAAAAGATTATTTCTGTCCTGATTGCAAGGTGAAGTTCAACTTTGAATTATCAGATACAGAGAAGCAGCCCATGCAAGAAAGGTGAGGAAGCTTTATTTTAGCATCTTTTGGAAATGGGATAGGGGGCAGAATAAATGGTTATCTAATTTCGAAGGATGGTGAAAGAAAACTATGACCGAATAATCTAAGAGGGGAGGGGTGAATTGGATTATTGAAGTAAATCACGGCTCAAATTTAAACCTAATCAATCCAAAATTCATTACACAAAAAATTGTAGAAGAAGGTGGATGAGAGACAATGATCCAATCTCACAAAGATGACAACGATTTTATAGTGGTTCAAACAGTATCATACTGACATACGTCCACTACCTAAGAACTTCTTGGGATTTTCACTATGAACCCCTAGACATAAGGGTGCTAGTTCATCACTGCAAATTAGTTGACATCAAACTGCAAGTTCACCTATCAACCCGTTAGACACAAGGGCGCTAGCTCGCCTCAACACGCTAGACACAAGTACGTTAACTCACCACAAATCACACTAGACATAAAGATGCTAGCTCGCCTTGAAATCACAATATGAGAAAAGTGATTATCCTCCCAAACAAAAATGATTCAAAAACCTAACTAGAAACTCTATAAACTATTACAATAGATGCATCAAGAAATAGAGTTCTAAAAAGTAAATCTGAAGAAGAATGATTTGAACGCCGCTCTCTTTTGATTCCCACGAAGAAGTCATGAGGAAACTCTCTACTCTTGTGTGAAATCGCAGGTTGAAGCTTTTCTTGCTACAGCCACCTTTTGGTGGAGAAAACACAGGTGTGAACGACGTCACGTGAAAGGAGACGGGGGAGAAATGCACGTGGCGTAGAAACACAGGAAAGATACCACTGCGAGAGAGTTGCCCTCTGTAGACACGCCAAAATTGATGCTATGATGAGTAAATTTCATGTCACCATGTGATGCTCCAAAGTGGACTTCAATATTGGCTTAATATGAAGTTTTTCTAATTTATTTGGTATTTTTCCATGATAATCATAATTAGCACCTGGGAGCAGGGCGTTATTTAATTGACGACTTAAGGGGTGTCGTGGTTTCATTAGTAGACGACTGTTCGTGCCTGCGTTGTTTCCTGGTTTTTACGAAACCTAATCAAAATAAAATCAAAAGAATTGACGTCAGCTTCGGGGGCATTGATTATTTGACGCCATTGTAAGAAGGTGTCATTTCTTATTTTTAAATATGAAAAGTCATTTATTTCTATAATTAAACCCAAGAATTAGAGACTGCATGCGCGGTCGTCATTTTAATTAGCGCCCCCCTCTTTGTCATCATTTAAGCTTCCGTCTCTATTTCGCCTGCTACTTTCCCGGGAAGAATCCATCCTTGTTTTAACATCATATTCGATTGGGGAAGGGAAATCCTTGCTGGAGGATTGCTTCCTTGTTTTAATCCTATTGAAATAAGGATATTTAGCCCTATAAATACCCCATGGCTTCCTACGCGCGCGAGAGTTAACAGCTGCACACAGAGCCTGCGGTATAGAGAAGAGAAGAGAGCTTTCTTTTGTTAAATAATTTCTTGCAGGCAGTTCTTCCTCCACGGGCGGCGTTTCTTCCTCCAGCGAATTCTCTGCAGCTGAAGCTCTCGTTTCCTCTCCCTTTACTGCTGCTACACACAGCAGAAGGGGCGCCCCTCCTCTTTTAGTTTTAGTTTATTATTATTCATCATACACACGCATCCCTCTCTCTGGTTAATTTACTAGAGATCTTCTCTGCGCCATATCACTCATTTGCATAGCATAGCATATCTCCATCCCTTTTCACTCCTCTTAGGGGTTTTAAACAAAAACACACAAGCTGTGTTCATGCCCACTTTGCATAGTTATATTTTATTAGAGCATTGATACTACACACACTTTGGCTAATCCACATATTTGCTTGTTTTATTTATCTTGCAAGGGTAATCAAAGTAAGAACCCCCTTCATCGGCCGGCCGGTAGAAGGAGGAAGGGAGAGCTCACAATCTTGCCCGCTTCTTACAAGGTACATGCGATCATCCTTTTGTTTTGAGGTAACCCCTCTAGCGATCACCCTCCTTAGAGCATCACATGCTCATTTTTTCTTATTTCCCACATATTTAGCATATCCATCTTGTCTTAAAACTCCCCCGAAAGAAATTTTGAATTTCTCTCTTCTTTTAAAAATGTCTATGTGACACGTTCACAAATTGGCGATCACGGTGGGACCCTTGATGTTTTTATTTTGATTACCCCTCCATCGGCACCCACGTGTGCCCCTCCCTTTGGCACCCTCGCGTGCCCCTCCTTTGGCACCCACGTGTGCCCCTCCCTTTGGCACCCTCACGTGCCCCTCCTTTGGCACCCACGTGTGCCCCTCCTTAGTGCTCCACGTAGCACACTCCCCTTGTGCACCACATGCACATCTGCCACTCGATTAGCCAATTTTTGAACTGTCCATAACATTTTTAGAAAGGAAATTTAATTTATGTTAGTTTATCAGTGCTCTCGGTCCTCTGGAACTGATTAGCGTCTGCTCCGCAACCGCTATTTTGACATTCAGCGACCGCTCACAGAGGCGCTGTTTCCAGTCATTTTTTTTAGTATTTTCATCATTTTTCAATCAACGCCCCTTCACAGAGGCATCATTTCTGCATTCAACGCCTCGCACCAAGGCGTCAGTTTTGTCATTACTATTGATTCTCTTCCTTATTCCTGGTTATTGTTTACTCAGTTTTGACGCCCCTCCACAGAGGCGTCATTCCTGCATTTAACGCCTCACACCAAGGCGTCATTTCTTGGTTGCTGTTATCCCGGTTTATTCACTGATATCTGACGCCCCTCCACAGAGGTGTTATTTTCACATTCAGCGCCTCATACCAAGGCGCTATTTTACTTTGATTGTTCTCTGTTTGCACTGTTTACAGTGATTAGCAACTGACACCTAGTCACTGTTTGTTGAGACCGCGACTTTGGTCAGGTCGTCATTTTTGTTCTGTTCTCACAGAACCGTGGTTACTACTGTTACCTTCATCTGTTGGTTGCACTTATTGCTTATCTGATTATTGCTGCTTGATCTGCTGGCATTAGTGTGCATTCTAGGGCATTTGGTTGAGAGACCTCCTCTCTCTACATTTCTAGGATCTCACACCCCTTTCTTGGAATTGGAAGGACCCTCCATTGAGCATTCCGTCTCTTTGAACTGAAAATTCCTTTTCCAAGGCCTCTGTAAGTCCCCGCACCCGTGGATTCCCTCACGGACGCCAGGCTAATTGTACCATTTGAAGCACCCGGAGTTTAGTTAACCCATACGTGGGCGAGGAGAGAGAAAGAACTTAGTTGACCCAGAGATTACACTCAAACTCTCAACTAGGACCCACATTGAAGAGAGAGAATTGATTGTGCCATTAAAACCCATTTTAATCTCAAGAAAAACCTTAAAACCTTGGGTTCATTACAACTCGTGTGTACAACTTGTTTGATTGGGTGATTATCTTTTGCTTATACTTGTTGATTGGAAATATTTTCTTCTCCTTAAACATGAAACTTCGTTCAGGTAAAATCATTAACATGGCCAACTATGGGTATTCCTATGATGGTTATGAGGAGGGTCAATTCGACCAATCCTATGAGGTCCCCCCTTAAGATTCCATTCATTATGAGGGAAACTATACTCCCTCTCATGCTTATTATTCACAAGTTCATGTGGTTGATACCACTTCTCAAGAGGTTGAGCCTTCCTCCCAAGCTCAACCTACCACACAAAACACATCTGGGGACGCTGCCCCATCCCTTAATCTTAATGATTTGATCCATGCTTTATCTCAATTGGATGATTCCCAACATCAAGCAGTCCATGCAGCTCTAAAAGGAAAATATGTCCCTTCATCTTCAAATCCCACTCAGGCCGCAGGTGGCCATCCATCTCTTAATGACCAAGCGGTCTTATAGAAAATTCCTTCACGTCCACCAACTCCTATCATGGCTACGCCGGCTCAGCCGGCAAGCCACTCAGTGGTTAGGCCTCAATATCCTCCACCTCCCCAAATCTTAAGGAGGTCTATGCCAAATACGCTCCCTTCTAATCCGGCCCCGGTCGAGTCCGACACCACCACCATACTCCTTCAGAAGATAGCTAGTATCGAGGAGCAGCTTAAGAAAGTCACAGCACCGAAGAATGCTCCAGAGATTGCTCTCCCCACTTTGCCAGTTTTTCACTTGCCTCCTTCCGAGATGCCAAATTTCTGGCGCTATAATGGAACGGGTAACGCGTTCATTCATTTGAAAGACTTTATGTACGAGACTTCATTCTGGCAGGATAACAAGATCTCTCTGGCATATTTATTTAGAAGGTCCCTGGATGGCACGGCACTCGAATGGTTTTATTCCTTGGAGCCGGCTGAAGCCAGTGACTTTGATATCGTTCAGTGAAAATTCTTACAGAAGTACAAGGACCGTGTGGGTCCGTCTTTGTCAGTTATAGATCTGGTTGCTGAGAAGATGAAGCCCGAGGAGGACTTCATTCTGTTCGCCGATAGGTGGAGGGCTATGGCCGAGAAATTGAAAGATACACTTTCAGAAACAGAACAGGTTAAAATGATTATATCAAATTCCACTCCACAATTCCGTCATATTCTGGTCATGAATAGGCTAAGCACTATGGAAGAGCTCTATGAGAGAGCTAGGTACATACAGACCCAAATGAAAGATTCACCTATCATGGGCATGTTTGAACAGAAACCCAGGCTGGTTAGGAAGACCACCGATGTTAACAATAGTGGTGGCACAACTGAGGGCACCGTAACTAATGAGCAGGTGGGCATGGTTGGCAACCCCGCACCTTTCCGCCATCCGAACCCAAGACCTCCACAACCTTCACAACAACTCCATTTCTTTAACCCCGCTCCCCAAACAAATAGCCCCCCTCAACCATTCCATCCTCCTCCACAAAATCCAGCCATCCATCCAAACCCACCAGTTCCCCAGCAATACCACCAGGTGCCACCACCTACCAACTATGGTCCTCAGCAGCCAAGAAGACCACTAGGCCCCAAAAGGGCCCAATACCCTCCGTTACCCGAGAGCCTTCCTGATATCTTTAATGCACTCATGGCCGCCAACCTGCTCACCTTGCCAATGGAAAGAACGGCATGGCCTGCTAATGTGGACACCTCTCGGTATTACATTTTCCACCGACAGCCTGGTCATAATATAGACCATTGCTTCCATTTTAAGGACTACATTTATGACTTGAATGATCAAGGTGATATTAATTGGGATGAGATGAGGCAGTTCATTACAACCTTGAAAACTAGAAGACCTCCTCGACAGCAACAGGCTCAGCAGCCTCCTCAGCAGCAAGTTCAACCTCCTTCACAGCAGTAGCAAGCTCCCGCACCTCAACCGGACATGGGGATCGTCCATTATCCGCTGCCGGAGCACCCACCAAATCAACAAGTAAGCCCCGTCACTTCCTTCCACGAAGTGGATAGAGGACAAGGGTGGCATGAAGAGAACGCCTCTGTCGGGGCCATAAATCAAACTCCAACCCAACCTGCACCCCGTCTCTTACGAACACCTCTCACTCCAATGCCTTCTCCCTAACCCTCACGTCCTCTTTTACGCACTCCTAATCAAATTCCCTCCACCACCACTAATCCCTTACCAACTAGGCCACTCCTCGTTCGCCCTCCACCATCTTCCATACCACAACAAACTCTCCCTCTAGTCACCAATACCTCTCTTTTGCCATCTAGGCCACTCCTTATTCGCCCCTCGCCAACACCTAATCCCTCCGCTACCACAAATCCTCTGCCACCCACAAACCCTTCATTTTTACCTAGACCCCTTCTCATTCGGCCTACACCTCCCGCAGCCGTCCAGGCACCTCCTATTACTCCCGTTACCGCTATCCCTCAACCAGCAGGATCCCTCATAAGGGTTTCTCCTTTGGTTACCACCCCACCAACACCTGTCAATCCTAATATCCCCTCTTCATCCACGAACCCTCCACCTACCCGTAACCCGACAGAGGCGCGATCATCGTAAATCACGGTGCTCCGCAGTAGACGGATGTTCCATCATGTATTTCCGTAAAGGGAGCCAGAGCTCGCACATGGGCAAGATGAACAGGAGCAAGAACAGGAATCCATATCGGGCACACAATATGACTTGCTAAAGCACTTGGACAAAACCCCGGCAAGGATTTCCATTCTAGAGCTGATAAAGAGATCCACCGTTCACCAGCAAGCTTTAAAAGAATATTTACAAAAGGTGATGGTTAATGAGGATATCCCAGTTGAACAAATTACAACAGTTTTAACACCGGCATGTGATCAGCCAGCTATTACTTTCCATGAGCATGAGTTAGCTCCCCAGCCGGCCAGAAAATATGCATTGTGCATTACCGTCAACATTAACAAGGTGGCAGTTAAACAATGCTTGGTGGATACGGGAGCATCCATTAATGTGTTGCTGCCGAGCACTTTGAAGATGTGTGGCATTCCGGATAGCCAAATCTGGCCATCTACTATTACAGACACTGCTTATGATAATACCAAGAAACCTCCCCTGGGGATGATTACTCTGAAAGTTGGTTTGGGTTCGGTCTCAATCACAACGGATTTCCACATCCTGGATATGGACCCAACCTTCAATGGCATTTTGGGCCGCCCTTACATTCAAGAGCTTGATGCTGTGCCCTCCACTAATCATCAATGCATAAAGTTTCCTTATAAAGGGCGCATCGTCAAAGTCACTAGCATGCCCATTCTGCCATCAGAAGATATTCACTCAGCAACACCAGTACCTTCCATATGGCCTTTCAATAGGCCTTTGCTCTCAATGTTAGATGTTGCCGACCCGTAGCAGGATTTGTTAAGGCCTCCAGTCACAACATCTGCATCGGCTTTGATGTCCCCCCTACCTCCCAAGGGGAAGAAGAAGAAGAATATGATGAATACCCCAGGGTGGAATATTTTAATGAAAATGGGGTACAGAATCAGCAAGGGCCTAGGTGCTAATCTCCAGGGCAGAGTGAAGCCCATTAAAAATAAAAAGCTTATTCCCCGAGGTGGCGTAGGATACAAAGGGCCGGGCAAAGAAAAATTTGGCAAAGGTAATGAAGAGCCATGGGATGTTATGACCTCCACGCTCAAGATAGATAGACAGCCCCTCACATGGACCCTGCAAACACACTTTGTAAAAGGGCGTACTCAATATGATGAGTAGACCACATTGGTTACTTCCATGTTAGATCATCAAGATGTACATGCACGCCAGTTTGCTCACCACATAGCCCCACTGGCTACATACAATGCTCTGGAGTCTTTGAGGCCCGACAAAAGAAGAAAGATGGATGACCCAGAATGTGATTGGTACAGATGGTTTGATATGAATGACATCGCCATTGCTCTAAGCCGTCTATTCATGCCGACTGATCCGGAATGGATGCCGCTTATTCATGAGTTAATAGAAAAGCCGACAGTGATTACAGACAAGAGGCAGCTCTTAAGCAACTATACAGATACTGGGGAGCCAAATGTGCCGTATGAAGAAGGCTTCACTGTGGATAGGCTGTGGGCCGGCCTTTTCTCTCTTGATTCCATACACCCGTCACTTATCATTTCTTGGTGTTCCAAGCTGTTTTCCCTCGGTATTCCTAGACCACCTGCGGTCTTGATTACTCTTTCTCCAGATTTTTTTCAAGTTTCTTCAATTCCTCCTTTGCTCCTCGAGCAATTTTCTCAACTCTCCATTGCGTCCCCACGTGGGCAATCTCTCATCCAGTCTTTCTCTAATCTTTCAATCTCAACACCACCTCCTACCCCTTCATCCCATTGCTTTATTCTTGAAAATGAAAAAAAAATGCCAAAATACAAACTTTCCAATCTTCCATCTCTATTGAAGAGACCTCCTATCTTGCTCAAGAGTGTGCCCCGATCCAAGGGCCGCTCTTTCAAAGTTCGTTAGCGGACCTTCTTTTCTCCTCCGATGAGGAGGGTCCTCCTGTATCTCCTCCTGTATCCATTGCGTCTTCCTCTTCTCCTCTTTCCTTAGGTCAGGGTAGTTCGTCTAGTTTGTCATCTTGTTCCTCTCCCTTTTCTTCTTCTTCCAAGAGTCTTGGGGTAGATACACATAAGAAGGCCAAAGGTAGATAGATTCCCCATAGGTTCTTGTTAGATTTAGCCAGAAGATGCCAGGCATGTTTAGCTCTTCCCGAGTTTTTAGAGGATCCGATACTTCTGCCGGATATAGGATGTGAGGATGCATGCTCTATAGACGGAGGGTTTGGTGTTTATGAGATCATGAACGATGAAGACCCTATTAAAGAGGGGGATGAAGAATATAAAGAATATGAGGACAAGGCTGACGCTTTTACTAGCGACATGAGGAGATTCGATGAACCGTCAGCTTCAATAGAAGAACCCACCAAAGAGATCAATCTGGGTACCGAGGAAAACCCTAGGATTGTCCTCATCAGCAAAAAATTGCCGCCTTCCGAAGAAGAGGCACTCATTCAAGTTCTTCAAGAATTCAAGGACACGTTTGCATAGAGTTATGAAGATATGTCAGGTCTGGACCCTGCGCTCGTTGAACACCATCTCACACTTAAGCCAGGATCCGTCCCGGTCAAATAGCAGTTAAGACGTTTCCACCCCCACATGGCATTAAAGATGAAAGAAGAGGTCGACAAGCTTCATAAGGCTAGATTCATTAGAGTCATCCTCTATCCTAATTGGGTGGCTAACATTGTCCCGGTTATGAAACAGGACGGAAGAGTTAGAATTTGTATAGACTTCCGGGACCTTAACCGCGCGTGTCCTAAAGATGATTTCCCCCTCAATCACATAGATGTGCTAATTGATAATACGGCAGGGTATGAGACCCTCTCTTTTATGGATGGCTTCTCTGGTTATAATCAGATTCGCTTGGCTGAAGAAGACCAGGATAAAACCTCATTCACTACACCTTGGGGAACTTACTGTTATGTGGTCATGCCGTTTGGGCTCAAGAATGCCGGAGCCACTTACCAAAGGGCCATGATGGCTATTTTTCATGAGATGATCCATATTTTTATAGAGGTGTATGTGGATGACCTGGTAGTGAAATCAAGAACAAGGATTGAGCATCCCGGGGTTCTAGCTAAGGTTTTGCAAAGAGCACGGGAGTATCAGTTGAAGATGATCCCCAAGAAGTGCGTGTTTGGTGTTTCATCAGGAAAATTGCTTGGATTCATAGTCAGCAAGAGGGGTATTGAGATTGATCCCAATAAGGCAAGGGCAATAAGAGATATGCCTCCTCCCAGGAATTTGAAGGAAGTTCGAGGATTGATCGGGAGGTTGCAGTTCATTCTCCGATTTGTCTCCCAGCATTCACAAAGGTGTAGGCCGTTTTACGAGCTTACTAAGACGGGAGTCAAATTTAATTGGGATGACAAGTGTCAGGCAGCCTTTGATGGACTAAAGGATTATTTGGCCAATCCTCCTGTCCTGAGGCTGCCAGTTCCAGGTAAACCGCTTGTTCTTTATGTTTCTGTCCTGGATGACTCTGTAGGTGCTGTCCTAGCTCAAGTTGATGAAGAAGGAAAAGAGAGGGCAGCCTACTACTTGTCTAAGCTTCTCAACCCATGTGAGCAGAAGTACTCAGCCATGGAGAAGACTTGTGCTGCTTTAGTCTGGGTAGTGTAGAAGTTGAAGCATTATTTCTTAGCTCACGAGGTTCATCTTATTGCTCGCATGAATCCTATCAAGTTTCTCCTTGAAAAATCTGTCCTCACTGACCGTTTGGCACGATGGCAAAGCTTCCTTTCTCAGTTCGATATCATCTACATTCAGCAAAAAGTGATTAAAGGCTATGCCATAGCAGAACATCTTGCTCATCACCCTCTCCCTAGATTTGACCCTATTCGTTCGGAGTTTCCAGATGAGGAACTAATGTCCGTCAATCAGTCTGATTTAATGTGGACGTTACATTTTGATGGAGCTCAGAATTCACAAGGGAAGGGGATCGGCATTGTTCTCCTATCATCTGAGGGTATCACTATTCCGCTTGCCTCTCAGCTTGCATTTCCAGTTACAAATAACATAGCTGAGTATGAGGCTCTTATGGTCAGTCTGAAGGCCGCTCATCAGTTCTGTGTTACCCAATTGTAGATTGTAGGTGATAGTTAGCTTATTCTTCACCAAGTGCTTACCAAATGTCGCACGCTCAATCCAAATCTTAAACCCTATCAAGAACTGGCTTCTGCTTATGCCAAGCTTTTCACCAAATTAATCTTCGTCCATGTTCCTCGAGATCAGAACATTCTAGCCGATGCTCTCGCTTCCCTTGCATCCTCTTTGGTTTTCCTTCCCGAAAGGGACTTCCATTCGATCATTGTTCAGAAGCGTCTTACTCCTGCCATCAAGGATCCAACATTCCTTAGTGTTAAGGAGGAGGTGCTCAAGAAGTTTAAGGAAGGTGCAATCATCGAGAACAAGGAGATCATGTTGTTAGATCTAGAGGAAGAGTTGGCTGACGAAGAAAAGCCATGGTATTACGAAATTGCTAAGTACTGCCAAGATCAATCTTATCATGAAGAGGCCACGGCTGAAGAGAATAAAGCTATCTGAACAGTTGCTTAGAGATACACCTTGGTTGGAGGTATGCTCTATAGAAGAGGCCTCACTGGAATTTTGCTTAGATGCCTCGACGATGACGAGTCTTGGAAGGTCGTGGAAGAGGCGCATTCAGGGGTATGTAGGGGTCATGTCAATAGCCAGATGCTAGCTAAGAAAATATTTAGATTAGGCTTCTATTGGCCCACTCTAGAAGGGGACTGCTCTATTTATTTTCGAAGATGTGTTAAGTGCCAACTGCACGCCGATAAAATTCATTCTCATACTTCTTCACTCCATCCTATGTCCTCTCCATGGCCTTTCTCCATGTGGGCTTTCGATATCATTGGACCTCTTGGTGATTCAAACCTCCTCACAAAACCGAAATCATTTATACTCACGGCCACGGAGTACTTCACCAAGTGGGCGGAAGCGGAAACGTACGCGGAGATCAAAGCGTCAACCGTCTGTAAGTTTATAATGAAGAATATCATTGCAAGGTTCGGCATCCCGAGTACCATCGTCACCGACAATAGACCGTAATTTATCTCTCAAGAGCTTCAAGACCTCTGCAACAGGTATAACATTGCATTGCATCATTCATCTCCCTACTATCCACAGGACAATGGCCAAGCAGAGGCAACAAACAAAACTCTAATCAAAATCATCAAGAAAACGTGTGAGGCTAATAAATTCGCGGATTGACCAAAGAAACTGGTGGAAGCTCTTTGGGCTTACCGCACTTCCATTCGTACTCCTACTGGGCAAACCCCTTTCGCCCTTACTTATGGAATGGAGGCGGTAGTCCCTTATGAGATTCTTATCCATTCTCTTAGAGTACAATTGGACAAGGAGTTCTCTATTGATGAACGTCGTGAATCTCTCCTTACCCAGTTGGAGCTCTTAGATGAGAAGCGGCTGGCCGCCGCCGAGCATGCGTGTGTTTATCAAAATAGGCTATCACGTTTTTACCAAAAGAAAGTAATTGAGGGAAAATTTAAGGTCGGTGAATGGGTGATCAAAAGAATTTTTGTAAAATCAGGTGGACCTCGTTCAAAACTCCAACCGAATTGGGAAGGGCCTTACGTAATAAAAGAAGCTTATCCTGGCAACACTTATAAACTGGTTAACGCTGAAGGGGAAGAACTGGCTCACCCTTGGAATGGTTTGTATCTGAAGAAGTATTACCCTTAAGTCTAGAAAAAAAAGGGAAAATAAAAAAAATAAAATGAAAAAAATTACAGGCTGGCATGGTGCATAGGCCGCGAGACCTGAAAAATTAAAATCCTTAATTCATTCTTCAGTCTTGATGGTTTAACCTTGGGGTCAATACCTACACACACTACATGCTTTACTCTTAAACTCGAGTGGTCCAAAATTCGAGACAAGTCAGAGCCAAACTAAGAGTGTAAAACATTACCCATTATCTTCTCTTCGGCTCACGAGAGGGAGTACGAGCCAAGGAATGCTAACCAAACCTACCCGCCGCCCTAATAGGTGGAAGTCAGGGCCCAAAAGGGAACAAAATGCAATAAAGCCCAAGTACAATTAGTTCTTTATTTATTTGTTGAAAGAAAAAGAAAAAAGAAAGAAAGTTACAAAAGAAAAGCATATCAAGAGGGCAAAGTCCTCGCAGGGAAAACCCTGGTCGTAAGCATGCAAGAATAAGGGCAAAAGAGCAACGAATTTTTCCTAAGTTGAAGACCGAACCCCAACAGGCATTAGGGCAGGGGAGGAAAGTTTCCCAATTCTCTGAAACCTCTCGTGAGCTTCCTCAACTTGTTCTTCACTTCTCCCTCCATGGTATGTTATAAGCTCAAGGGACAGTAAAGACCGACTAAGAAGGATGGGCCGTAAGAGGATATGAATAAAAGCACAAGTCATTAAGCACGTTGACCCATTGTTAAATCATTTAAGAAAGATTAATGAATTTAAGATGGTGATTGTGTAAGATTTAAGACTCTTGTACTATGTTTAGCCTCATTTTATAAAAAAAGATAAAAAAATTCAAAAAAATTCAAAAAAAAAATTATATGTTTAAATTAACGCCTCCATTTGCGGGCGTCATTTTAATAAGCAGCGGTAGTCCCTCTGTCGTCATTTTCAAAAAAAAACAAAAAAATGATTTTTCAATCAACGCCCGTTCATGGGGGCGCCAATTTTAGAATTAACGACTTCGTATTGGGTCGTCATTTAAGAAAAAGTTAAAAGAAAAGAAAGAAGGGAAAAAAGGGAAAAAAGAAAAAAAAAAGAAAAAAGAGAGGAAAAAGAACAAAAATTAAGCCCATTGCTTTCCCATTTCACATGCTTGCTTGCATTCTTATGTGGGCATTTTTTTTATTTGAAGTTTGCATCTGCTTGCTTGTATGTTGCATTTTCTCTATATATTTTGTTATTTGCCTTAATTAATTAGAGGCTTGGCCCCTTGACCCGTCAACAAGGTCAGAGTAGTGACAACCCCTTGCTTATTGAGCAAGAGGCCAAGTCGGATAGTTGAATTAATATGTTTGTTTAAGTGTGAACTACATGCGCAGGGCAAGAAAGAAAAGAAAGGAAAAGCAAACACAAGTGCTTAAGTGCTCAATACTCAGGTAACATCAAATAAAAATCTCATGTATATATATAAATATCTGAGTACAAGTATGAAGGTGGAGGAGTACAAGTCTCTCTCTCAGCTCTCGCCTCCACCCTCCTCTCTCCTACTCTCTACCTCCACGTCGTCCCGACGAGGTGCTCGTGGAGGGGGCATAGACCTGGAGATCGTGGAAGAAGAAGAAAAGGTGTGGATCGAAGAGAGGATCAAGAGGACGCAAGAAACGTCTTCATCCGGCTTCTCTCCAACTCGTGGTTCAAGGAACATCATCAACCGGCCTTGAAGAACAAAGGGGGATCACTTCTATGTCTTCTATCAGTTCTTTGTGATATGTTCTATGATCTATATTTTGGGTTTGAGCATGCTTGAATATTTGTTTTTATTTTCTGAACATTAGAGATATTTGTGTGTGTGACCGTTTGTGTATACGGTCGTGTTTGATCGCCTTCGTGCGATCGTGTTTGTGTCATTGTGCTGCGATTGTTGCAGCGTGTGTGTGTGTGTTGTGATCCGGTCGTCGGATCGTGTGTGTGTTGTGATCCGGTCGTCGGATCGTGTGTGTGTGTTTGTGATCCGGTCGTCGGATCGTGTGGGAGACTTCGTCTCCGTATCCGTGTGTGTTTGGAGCGTCGTCTCCGTGTTGGGGATTTTTCCCCGAGTGAAGCCTCACCGGGTTTGGTGAGGGGTGGACGTAGGGAGCCCGTCGTGGTCCCGAACCACCTTAAAAATCTCAGTGTCCTATGGTTTGCATTGTGGTTTGCCTTGTTATGTTTAATAGCTTAATGTGTTTATCGTAATCGTGTGTGAACGGTGAGATTGAGAGAATTCAATCATCTTGCTTGAGTGTAATCTTCAATCTCGTCAAGGTTGTTAATTCCGCTGTGCACTTGTTTATGTTTTTAATCGGTCATAGTTTTTAGTAGTAGGATCTATTCACCCCCCCTCTAGATCTGTGTTCCTGCACTACGGGACCCAACAGATTACAATGAAGTGAAATGACACAAAAGTAATAAAAACAAGAAAAAGTTAGAGTTTGAAATTTGGAGAAGGTAGCAGCAATGGTGATGACGGCATCGTTCTCTCTTGGCCTTGGATCACGAACCACCTTGCGGAAGATGTCGTCTACGCCGGGAGGAAGTCACCTTCGTCATTGAAGCCGCTCTTGGAGGAGAATGTATGGGGTGAGGAGAGAGATCTAAGGAGAGGAAGGGAGAGGTCAAGGTGAAGTTAAGGGAGATGGTAATGATTTAGAAGAGAATCGGATGGTGACGAAGGAGAGAGTAACTAAGGCTACCTAGGTGAGATGGAAGAAGAAGAAGAAGAAGGTTTTTAATTGTGAATAGTAAAAATCAGAGATAGAGCATTGAAAAGTCGAATATAACTTGAACACTAGAAAGAATTAAAAGATGATGCAGAAGAAGAAGTTGTAGAGCATTAAAGAATAAAGAACTTTTATGAAGAAAGTAAGATGAGAAGAGGGACGGAGGAAGGAGCAAAATAGGGAAGAACAGAGAAGAATGTTATCCACGATTGCACAGGATAGAACCGTGGAAAATATAAAATAACTTGAAAATCAGAAGGAATTAGAAGATGATGCAGAAGAAGACGTTGTAGAGCATTTAAAAACAAAGAACTTTTATGAAGAAAGTAAGAGGAGAAGAGGGACAGAAGGTGGAGAAATAGGCCACCTAAGATGAAGATGTGGGAGGGAGAGAAAAAATGCCAAAAGAAGAACTCCCTTTCTCTTCCTTGACATGGGCTATTTATAGGGAAAATTGGGTCAATGGAGGGTGGAGATTATATCAAAAGGAGATAGATGACTGGGATTTAGTTAGAAGATGATGCATGGGAGAAAGGAAAAGGAGGTGGGCACCCCCTCCTTGGGCTTTGGGCAACCCCCTTCCCAAGACTCATCATTTCTCTCCTTTATTTCAAACTTTGAATTCTCTATTCCCTCCAACCAAAATATGTCCTTCTTCTCCTCTATTTCAAACTTTAAATTTTCTTTTCCCTCCAACCAAAATATTTTGAATTCTTTTTCCCTCCAACAAAAATATGGGCTTCTTTGTTTGACTTGGTCAAAGTGGTGAATACAGTTTTGCCCCCGGCTTCTCTTGCAATTACCTTTAGTGTCCTATACACACATAATTATAATTTAACCCATCAAAATTATCACAATGTGCATAAATACTCATGATTATACAATGGAGAATTAATGCTCATGGCTCTCAACTTTACTTTACTAAATGATATCACCGAATTAATCAATTTGCGTGAAATGCCCAATTTACATGCAAAGTTGAGATTAACGATGGGACATGCATAATTGCCTAATTATATGCTCATAAAATGATGCATATGCAATGAATTATCATAGAAAATGGAAACTTATCACACCCCCAACTTGAACATTGCTAGTCCCTTAGCAATTAAAATTTAGGACCAACAAGAGTTGTCAAAACTCATACTTTCATATCCAGCTTTTCCTTTAAGAATCAACCAAAGATAAGAAATCATGAATCATTAATGCGCACTAGCCTTAGTTTGGAAATTAAAGTACATGACTTAAGAATGCATCTCAAAGTTCAGTAACACTTGTGCATGTGTAATACTAAATCCACAGTTAAGACAATTGCATCCCCCATTTGCTATTCCGAGCAAGTATCTTTCACCCATGCACTTTCTAATTTAGAGCATTAAGCACGCAAGCTTTTTGTCTGCCTTATTTCATTGTCCCTTTGAGATCTTTTATTTAATTTCACATATGATACTACACTACCCTTCACTGTTTAACACGAATCTTGACTCTTTCCTTAGGAAAAGCAGGTCCGATTTCGTAGATCAAGGTTCCCTTTTCCGTTTGACTCGAACCTTAACACGTCTTAGGTGAACTAGGCCCGGTTACTAAGAATTGGGGCATTTTTCATTGTTTTCTTTTCTTTTTCTTTTTATTTTTTTTCAATGTGCTTTTGCAGTTATTTGATAGATAACTTGGCAGAAAACTTATAAAAGATCTCTTAAGAAGTGCATAGTATTAGACACCATATCCAAAATAATAGAGGGCTTGCCCTGCTTGTTTTATTAGCGTGCATAGTGATTTTTATTTTTCTAAAGTGCTAAAGAACTTTAAAGAGATTCTTACATCAGTTTTCCATGGCTAGATTGAATAAATTTTCTATCATCATTCTCTTTAATCTTTTTTATTCCAAAATTACTTCCAATTCAAGCATGAATCATGAAATTCAAAAATGGGGATTTCATCTTTTCACTTTCATGCAAGACAAAACTCCTATCAGGTTGTACTATATGCATCATAAAATTTTTTTTCTCTCTCCCCCCCAACTTGAATGACATTGTCCTCAATGGCATATGTAAGTAAGAATAATAACAGAACAATGTAACAATAAAGATTGATGAGAAGGAAAGAGACAACTTGATATGCGGGATGAAACCTCCATCAATGGTATGGACGGCGACGACTTCCTCTTCTTGGCTTTGCCTACTGAAACACACTAAACAAAATATTCAAACAACAAAAACTTTGGGTTGCCTCCCAGAAGTGCTAAGTTTTCTGTCTTCAGCCAGACGCATGTATAAGAGGTGCAAGCTCCATAACCAACAAGTTGAGTTAAGAATAAGCCACCATGTTATCTTATCTGCTTTCAATTTCCAGCATTTGTGCCACGAGAAGATAAGATTTTGCATGTATATGCATGGGCTGAAAGTATGTTGGTTTCGTATATTACTGAGTTGAACATTAGAAGCATATGTGAACCAATTTTCTTCCTTAGGGGGCATATGCAAATCAATGGCCCTTAACCTAGCAAGATCTAGGTGGAACCTTTGCCCAATATCTATCCACTGGTCTCCTTATCCTATATCTAGCAACTTAACTACCCATTTATTGGCTACTTCCTCCATGTCAGCTTGTTCATGTGCCGGTGGCTTTTGAATGAGATTGGCATTACTTAAACTATGATGCATGCATGTCGATGAACTAATATCTTTCAAATCTACCACACTCCCTTTAATGCTAGCCTCTGGTGCATTAAGAGCACTAATCAATTGGTCTTCCTAATGGGGAGTCAAATCAAAGGTGAGAATAGCTGGCATATCCCCCTCAGGTCCTAGAATCTCATAATGAAGAGACTTAACGTTCAGGGGAATCAAATTGGCAGGAAGCATGAGTCTAGAATCAGGGGTCAGATCAAATGTGAAATTCTCTAATACGGCCCCTTCATCAAATTCATCAATCGACAGATTATTCATCAAATTATCGAATAACGGGGTGGGTAGATTAAATGTAAACTTTTCTAACCAGGCCCCTTCATCATATTCTTCAAAAGGAGGAGGATGTTCAGAATTCGTCTCCAATAAATCGTCACAATTATTAACCACAATGTAATCCTCCTCTTCATGTATATCTTTAAATGAGTTCTTTGGGCCACTATTCTTCATAGTGGTATTCTCAATCTCAAAACATTCATAGAATGGGGTGATGATATTAATATGATCATCATTATCCTTGAAGCCACCCCCTACTTCCATCCCTTCCTCCAGCATGGTATTCCTTGTGCAACCCCCCTCATTCCCAGTAGTGACATCTTGAGCCAAAATGGCAGGCATAAGATCATCATCATCATCATTTACGTATTGAGGGGGTTGGTGTAATATTGAAGGAGGGCCATGGTAAGTAGACCGAGAGTACACGATTTGAGGTTCAAAGTAGTGGCCCGGTGAATCACCCCTACTATCGATATTGCTTTGGATGTTTGGGTGAGATGAGTTGGGCTGAAGTTGATGACACATGGGCCGCTCGTGGCCTTCTTGGGGTGAAAGTTTAGATAAATGGACTTGGATTGGTTGATCCATCCAAGGGAGATTTGAGTGATTGCTCCAGCCAAGATTATAATTATCAGAAAAGATTTCATAATTGAGCTGAGAGAATCCTAGAGCATTTTGGACATGAGCTTGGATGACTGGTGTGAGTCGGGCTACAGTACGACATTCACTCACATGGTGAGTGAGAATGGCACAAAACTCACAGGTTTCCGTGAAAGTTTGAATTGAAGTTTTAGTCTGTTTGAAAGAGCCTATAGATTGTTGAAGAGATGAAAGTGAGGCATGATTCATCGAATTTTCACTCAAAATATCAAACAGATGATAAGCCTCATCTTCACTTTTGTTCATAAATGCCCCTTCGCAATATGTGTCCACCATTTGCCTATCATAATCAGATAACCCCTCATAAAATACAAACATAATTTGCCATTTGGGCAACCCATGGTGTGGACATTGACATAACAAATCATTCAGCCTCTCCCAAAATTCATGAAGTTGCTCTCCTGAAAGTTGAGTAAATCTCATAATCGCCCTTCTCATAATATTGGTCCGGACTATGGGGTAAAAATTTTTCAAAAATTTGAACAGCATAACTCCACAAGTCCTAATGGTCTTTCCAAAACTCCTTAACCAATATTTTGCTTGATCTTTCAATGAGAATGGAAATAAGATCAACATAAGGGCATCATCACTAAAGTTTCAAATTTTGACCAGGGAGCAAACTTCTAGAAAATCATCTAGATGCTTATAAGGATTTTCATTGAGATTCCCATAAAAAGATGGCAGCATCTGGATGAGACTAGGGTCAATCGCATAATGATCCACGAGAATGTCAGGGAGTTGAATACAGGTTGAGGGTTTATAAGTAGAAGGAAAAAAATATTCTTTTATAGGTGTGAGTTTCCCTCCAAGATTGATAGCCATGAAAAATAGGTTAGATCCCAGAATAATTTTTTATATTTTTATTTTCAAAATTTTTACATTTTTATTTTCAATTTTTCAATTTTAATTTCCCTTTATTGATCTCTTTTTTTTATTCTTTTATTTTATTTTGTTTTGTTATTATTATTATTTTTATGTTGGATTAAGTTATTTCTTTTATGATTAAGATTAAAGACCCATAAATTTTTTTTTAAAATAACACTAACTAAGACGAAGAGAGAGAAGATGAGTTTTTTTTTGTTTATATTTTTTGTTTATATTTTTATTTTTTTTACATACACAAACAAGTTAACACGTACATTACCTAACGACCTAGATATGACTTAGACCAACAAATGGGGTTTCACAAAATGACTAAAGTACAACTTAAATTCACCCTCAATATTTTCACCGGCCAGGTAAGAGGTGGGGTAGTGGGAGGCTCCCCCTACTTTCGTAGGGACCTAATTAGTAAACCACTAGCCCGCTTAAGGCGTTTGCCGTCCGACCGTCTTGCCTTAGGCACCGGTTTCCACAAGAGGGTAAACCCAAATCGTACTAAAATCACAGTGTGATCCTAGGGCCAATGTATGCTGAATTTTATTTAAAGCTTAGGTCATGCAAAGATGCAAGGGAAATGTGGTTTGTGGGCTAAGTAAGGGTAATAAAATCCCCACCTTATGTGATTATGGTTGTTGCCCTTAGAATATTTTCAGAATGAAATACTCATCACAATTTCAAACAAGGGGTTCTTATGCAACAATGCATGCTCAAGATAAGATAAGTAGAACGTACCTTGTCCCTCGCAATTTTCACAATGCAATGACCAAAATTAAACAACAATGAAAAAATCCTATGCTAAATGATACATGACCTAAAACAGGGATGGTGTGGTTTCTACTTTTGAATGAAGTCTTTTATTTTTGTGATCAAGTATTTTTTTTTAGTTAATGAAGCTAACTAGCCAACATAATTTTTTTTGAGATTTTATAAATATAAAAGTTAACAAAATACAGAAAACAAACTAAATCATAAGAGGAAAAATTGAGATACTTACTTGGAGCGCGATCCCTCGTCCTTTCTTTATTTTTTGATATTTTGTTGATTTTTTTCTCTCTTTTTTAAGGAGATGTAAAAGGGACACATACTTCATTTTTTTTCTTTTTTCACATTATCTAAATGCTACAATATATGAAAGAGATGTAACCAGTCATGAAAGCATGATATCATGATGAAAAAAGAAACATAATTTTTATTTTCTGTTTTCTAATTTTTTTTAGAGATTATTTTTTTTTGAATTTTTTTCAATAAGAGATGAATGCAAGAAGTTATAAACAATAAAAGAACAAAGATATACAAATTTATTACAAAATGAAGTTTAAACTGATATTTTTGTGTGTTCTAATTTTTTTCTGATTTTTATAGATTTTTCAAGAATTTTTCAGATGTTTTTCGAAATTTTTCAGACATAAACAAAATATGACATTTTCCTACGTTTACTGACCTTTAGCGACGCTTGAATTTCCTAGATTTTCTGATTTTTTACTTTCTGCTACAATTTCAGGCTTTCAGCGACACTTCCTGTGACAGTTTATTTTTTGAGAATTTTAGGCCCGAATTTCTGTGATTTTTTTTTCTAATTTTTCCTATAAAATAAAAATAGAAAAATTAGTATTCACATATATACATCAAACTCAAGAATTTTCAACCATTAAAAATAATTTTCTCCTCGATAATGGCGCCAAAAATTGATAACGCGAGAGTTCATCGTTTAAAATACGCGTATCATTCTCAAAAATTCTAACTCGCACTAGATGAAAGAAAGACGTAATATGGTGGCAAGAAGGGTCGAATCCACAGGGAAGAAGAGATTTTTAGAGTTAAAAACATTGGAGTCCTTTGGAAAATACTTGTGATTTTACTTTGCTTAAAGAAAATAGTGAAATGATGAACAAACCAAACACTTAATTAAAAAACACCTATGACTATACGCCTATGCTGTAGAAAATAATTACATGAAGTGAAAAGAAGAGATAGAAGAAGGAGGTAGAGAGAGAAGAAGATCAAGAACTAGATCAAAAGAACAACTCCTTTCATTAACTTAAAAGAAATAGTACATGAAATGCGAAATAAAATTACACTAATGACGCAATGAGATTACAATGAAGTGAAATGACACAAAAGTAATAAAAATAAGAAAAGCCTGGAGTTTGAAATTTAGAGAAGGTAGCAGCAATAGTGATGACGACGCCATTCTCTCTTGGCCTTGGATCACGAACCACCTTGCGGAAGATGTCGTCTACGCCGGGAGGAAGTCACCTTCGTCATTGAAGCCGCTCTTGGAGGAGAATGTATGGGGTGAGGAGAGAGATCTAAGGAGAGGAAGGGAGAGGTCAAGGTGAAGTTAAGGGAGATGGAAATGGTTTAGAAGAGAATGTGATGGTGATGAAGGAGAGAGTAACTAAGGCTACCTAGGTGAGATGGAAGAAGAAGAAGAAGAAGGTTTTAAATTATGAATAGTAAAAATCAGAAATAGAGCATTGAAAAGTCAAATATAACTTGAACACCAGAAGGAATTAGAAGATGATGCAGAAGAAGAAGTTGTAGAGCATTGCAAAATAAAGAACTTTTATGAAGAAAGTAAGATGAGAAGAGGGACGGAGGAAGGAGCAAAATAGAGAAGAACAGAGAAGAATGATGTCCACGATTGCACATGATAGAATAATGAAAAATATAAAATAACTTGAAAATCAAAAGGAATTAGAAGATGATGCAAAAGAAGACGTTGTAGAGCATTTAAAAACAAAGAACTTTTATGAAGAAAGTAAGAGGAGAAGAGGGACAGAAGGTGGAGAAATAGGCCACCTAAGATGAAGATGTGGGAGGGAGAGAAAAAATATCAAAAGAAGAACTCCCTTTCTCTTCCTTGGCATGGGCTATTTATAGGGAAAATTGGGTCAATGGAGGGTGGAGATTATATCAAAAGGAGATGGATGGCTGGGATTTAGTTAGAAGATGATCCATGGGGGAAAGGAAAAGGAGGTGGGCACCCTCTCCTTGGGCTTTGGGCAACCCCCTTCTCAAGACTCATCATTTCTCTCCTTTATTTCAAACTTTGAATTCTTTTTTCCCTCCGACCAAAATATTTTGAATTCTTTTTCCCTCCAACAAAAATATGGGCTTCTTTGTTTGACTTGGTCTAAGTGGTGATGACAGTTTTGCCCCCGGATTCTCTTACAATTACCTTCAGTGTCCTGCACATACATAATTACAATTTAATCCATCAAAATTATCACAATGTGCACAAATGCTCATGATTATGCAATGGAGAATTAATGCTCATTTCTCTCAACTTTACATTACTAAATGATAGCACCGAATTAATCAATTTGCGTGAAATGGCCAATTTACATGTAAAGTTGAGATTAACAATGGGACATGCATAATTGCCTAATTATATGCTCATAAAATGGTGCATATGCAATAAATTATCATAGAAAATTGACACTTATCAGCTCATTTCTTGCCCATCAAGAGTCGATAGTCAGTTGATATCCTTGCTGCTTTGTATATCAAAGAGATGATCAGATTGCATGGAGTCCCTGTGTCGATCGTATCCGACCGAGACCCACGCTTTACCTCTCATTTCTGGAAGAGTCTACAACACTCTCTGGGGACGAAACACAACTTCAGCACTGCTTTCCATCCCCAGACAGATGGACAGACAGAAATGATAAATCAAGTTATTGAAGATATGTTAAGGGCATGTATTATAGACTTCGGCGGAAGCTGGCATGACCACTTACCTCTAGCTGAGTTTTCATATAACAACAGCTATCAAGCCAGTATCTGAATGGCACCTTTCGAGGTACTTTATGGCAGGAGTTGCCGATCTCCAATATGCTGGGATGAAGTCGGTGAAAAATAGATTCTAGGCCCAGATATGGTAAGAGATTCAACTGAGAAGATACACCTCATTCGAGAAAGGCTAAAGATAGCACAGTCCAGGCAAAAATCATATGCTGACAACAGGAGGAGAGATATGGAATTTCAAGTTGGAGACCATATTTTTCTCAAGATATCTTCCGACCGAGGTATTAGAAGATTGGTGTTAAGGGCAAACTTACACCGAGATTTATTAGTCCATTCGAGGTATTGGAAAGAGTGGGCGAGGTAGCTTACTGCATTGCCTTGCCTCCATAACTATCGGAGGTGCACAATGTATTCCATATTTCTATGCTGAAGAAGTATGTGCACGATCCTCTCCACATCATCGATCACACTGGCTTAGTGATACAGAAAGACCTTACCTATGAGCAGAATCCAATGAAGATTCTCGACCGAGAAGTCCGAGTTCTAAGGAACAAGATGATCCCTATGGTGAAAATCCAATGGAATCGATGCTTAGAGCAAGAAGCTACATGGGAAACTGAGGAGTCTATGAGAAGGAGATTTCCAGCACTATTCTAATATGTAAGTACTTCTCAACCTTCCATGTCTCCACATATATTGAATTTGGGGACCAAATTCTTTTAAGTAGGGGAGGGTGTAGCACCCCAGATAAAAATGATAAAGAAATATACCTTTTTCCAAAGTAAATAAAACCCTAGATAACTCTATAAGAAGATAACTCTTTAAGAAGGTTAAATAAAATGGTAGAATGCCCCATGAGAGCTACTACATAAATATACAACAATGAAAGTCATCACACATATTGGGGTTTCCTATTCCATACACAAGTCTACAGGGCCACCGAACATTCCACTAAATACATAGATATATCTTAGATATCTCTCTCTTAAGACCCCACCAACTAACCAATTATATATATGTATATATGTATATACATCTGACTTAAACACAAACCAGCACAGAGGTAAATAGCGCCCCTGACCAGGGCGCTATTCACTGAAGGGGCGCCCCTTCATAGGGCGCCATTCACATTACATTATCAAAAAAAAAATTTAAGCCAGATGATATAGCACCCATGTACAAGGGCGCTATTCACCTAAATCATGGCACCCTCAAGGGCGCCATTTCCCTCAGATCTATCATCCTTCCAGAAGTAAACCTATACAGCTCCCCTTCGCTGGCAACGTACCCTTTACCCGACAATGGATTGAAGCACTAATTGCTTCTTGTTCCTTGGCAATGGTCCCTCATGTTTTCTTTCCTTATAATTATTCCCATCCATCTAATGTTAGATGGTGATTACCTACATTCTGGTTCGTCTCCACCTGCAGAAGAGAAACACCCCCTTTCTTTCCCCTTTCTTTTATTATTTTCAGGAACGTGAGGGGTACCTTCTTCCTATGTTCTTCTTCCTACTGTTGGATCCTTGTAGAGAAGCTTGGTTTTCTTATTATCTCTTCCATGTATTTGTAGATTCTTTTAAAATCCACTTAAGGAAAAATGTGATCGCCAGAGACACGAGGCCTCAAAAGATATAACAATAATAAATGGAGGAGGGATCGCGAAAAATACCTTGAAAACGCGGGATTGTGAGTGCTCCTTTCTCTTCTAAATCGGCCGGCCGATGAAGAGAGTTCTTCAATTGATTACCCTTGCAAAAAAGATAAACACCAAATAAAGATAGGAATTAGAACATGGTGAGTGTAGCATCAAATCCTTAATAAAAATATGAGCATGAAATCATGGTGAAGAACACACCTTAAGGGTGGTTGCCCTTAAACCCCTATGCAAAGAGGGTGTGGGAGATGAATGATATGAATGTATGAAGATGCAAATACTAAAGGAAGATATGTGCAAGTGTTGCACTGTTGGAAAGACTCAGCACGGTGGAGTTGAAAGAGCATATAAACACATGAACATGCGTGCATGCATATGAACCGATGATAACAATGAAAGCAAAAAGAATAAATATAAGAAGATGAGCCTGTGCGTTGTCTTGGATTGATCGTTTGGGAGGGAGTCTTCCAAAGGATGAAGGAGTTAACGTGAAGAGCCCCCCTCCTTCGCCAATGCAGCAGCGTCCTGTGAAGAAAAGAAAAAGAAAAAAAGAAAACAGAAGAAGAACCGAGGAGGGAAGAAAAAAAGAAGAAAACAAAAACAACGGGGGAAGGAGCCTCCGGAATCCAACCGATTAACAGAGCTCGGAAGCTCTATTAATAAGATAGAAAAGAGATAAGAAGGAAAGAGTCCAAAGGAGGAAGAGATAAGAACGGGTAAGAGCCCAAAATAGGGGAGGATTAGACTGGGCAAGAGCCCAAACGAAGCAGTGACTCTCTGGGCAAAGGCTGCATCCGTTCGGAGCACAAAAGTGAAACACGACCTGGACGAGGGCGTCAATTCACGAATTGACGACCTTCCATAGGGCGTCTTTTAAAAACATGACTTATATCAGGGCGTTAATTCAAAAATCGAATTTTAGAATTTATTTGAAAATTATGAAACACGTCTGAGTCAAAGGCGTGTTAAAAATACGCCCTACCTAAGGACGTTAATTCAAAATATTCAAAATAGAGCCATTTTTCATTTCTCAATATTATTTTCCCATTTTTTAGGTGGAGGTGCATCTCATCGCCCTGATTCCAACGACTATTTTTGCGAATTTTTCTGATACCCGGAAGGCCACCAAATCGCCTCTGGAAGGGGGTTGAAAAATAATATTAAAAAATCAATTTGAAAAAGTGACGACTGTGTGTAAGGCGTGAATTCAATTTTCGGTTTTTTATATTCTTTTCAAATTCAAAATAACGTCCATGGTTAAGTCGTTAATTCCTAAAAAATTCTGAAAAATTCTCAAAAAAATCCAGAAAAATAAAAAATGAGTGGAATTGACGCCTCCATGAATAGTCGTCCATTTTTTAAGAAACACCCAAGCCTAAGTCGTTATTTAAAAGACGCCCCACATTAAGTCGTTATTTCATAAAAATAGAGAAAAATGCCCAAAAAATCTAGAAAAATCTAGAAAAATAGGGGAAAATAGGAAAAAATAAGAAAAGGGTGAAAAAAGTGAGAAATCCAAGAAAAGTGAGAAAAACCACTCAAATAGAACTAATTTGAGGGTCAAATTGGGGCATTACAAGGTAATATGAGATGTACTCATAGTAACGTCAATTTTGGCGTGTCTACAGCTGTCCCGCCTTGGTGTCTGCTTTGCAAGGGAGCAGAGTAAACTGAAAAGTAGATGCCAAGGTGTGATGAGACACGCAATCGACATCACTTGATGAGAATCAAATCAAAAGCACGAGATGAAGCAAATCTCAGGAAATCCAACGAAATCAACAATGTTTGGATAAAAGGGGAGTGTGCACGCGGTGCACGAAGGAGATAAAATAAAATGATCAACTTCCAGCGCGGTGGAAGTACCCCAGGTCACAAACCTGTAAGTTTCACCATTGGGGAGCGATTACCAGCCAGTGGACGTGCTGCAGCCAAGGTGGATCAAAGGGAAATGATAGAAATAAGATGATAAAAATCCAAACAAGGAGCTTCCGGAAAAATGACCCAAAACAGCAACAAGGCGAACTAAGGATTCCATCAGCAATGAATATCTCATATCTTGAAAAATTAAGATCAATTTGACCCTCCCAATCAGCTTATCAGAATGATTTTTCAACAGTTGATTCAAATTCCTATATGAATGCATGCTGGGTTTAAAAGGAAAAATTAAAACAAATGAAAATATAAGATAATCAAGGATAATATTGTTAAACTGCCAAGACTGGGTCAAGAAACCCCTTCTGTGAGCTGATACTAAGCCGAAGCCCGTTTATCCGCACACCAACTCGCAAAAGGGAACCATCGTCCCCAGTCTTGGACGGCTCAACGGCCTATTCGTATGACTAAGATGCCTCTGGAATCGTCATCGTTTTTGATGAAGGGGAACTCAAATCCCAGATTTACCAAAGCCACAAGGTCCTTGATATAATCTAGTAACATAATAACATATAGTAAAATGCATACAGGGAGAGATGGTGGAGCAATAAGTATGGGGGAACTCAGAAATGAGCTGCAAGCACCGTGGGACTTTGATGATGATGCCCAGTCGGCGGGACCAAGAGCTTCTTATCCTGTGCTCAAAAATTCATTAGCCAAGATATAAAAGATAACAAATAATGAATGAGGCATTTAAGCATAACAATCATCAAAGCATCAATCATAGCATGTATATGGCATGAATATCATAAGTCAAATCATGGTATTGCAAATCGTCATTGTTTGTTGTTGTTTCATCATGAGGAAGTCAACTTGGCTAATCAAGATTTGGAGTTGAATGATCAAAATGATATTATGCCCAGTGACAGAATTTAATCAAGAGAAATTAGCAAGAGTTGATTGAAAGATCTGGAGATGAATAATCAGGATGATAATCAGGAGATATAACCAAAAAAAAAGATATGATGAGATGATAATCAAAAATGATGCCCAGGGTGGCATGTCATGAGAATATCGGGAAGAATCAATAGATTGATAGCAATGAGTGGAGATAGGACCCATCCCGTGTTCTTGGTCCTTGCAAAGTTGTTCCTGCAAAAGCACCATCAGACAATACAATGTAATTTTTTTTTTGGATTTTGAAATATGCAAATTTTTATGAGTTTTGAAAAAGATATTCCAATTTTTATGAATTTTATCAATATGCAAATTTTTGTGGTTTTTTTTAGGAAAAGATATTCAAATTTTTATGAAGTTTTGAGAAAGAAATATTCAATTTTGTTTGTTTGATTTTGGTTAGACATTGCTAAAGTAGCATCAAAGGGTGTCTTAAACCACTAGCTAGGGGCCCTCGTTCCTTCCCCTTTCGCTAAAATTTCTCAAAATCGGGCGTGCATTGAAGGGTGGCGCCCTATAACCGACCGTTTTTGATCAACGGTGCCCCTACCAAGGCCATACCCGAGAAACATTCGGTCTTAGAGGGAGAAGAAAAGAATAATTGGAGATAAGCTTTATACAGGATGGGAGATATCAAGACTTGAATTCCTTCAAGATGTTTCCCCTCAAAGAGGTAGTCTGTTGCGCCGGGACTTTATGCCTTTGATTTTTAGACCCTTGACATGCATACGACCAGGGTTTTCCCTGCGGGGACTTTGCCACTCTTGACATGCCATAATTCACAATTTTGCTTTTATCAAAATTTCGACTTGATTTTCATAATAGCCCTTTTGGCGAGATGTATATCATGAAAACTCATATTTAGTTTGGGTCAAGACTGCCCCTATTTGAGACTCCTCTCGTATTGGGGATTACCAAGGTTGGTCATCTCATCCGTCAACCTCTTGCCCCTGCACGTGGCCGAATAAAGAAGAGAAAAGACTTTCAGATATTCTCATGGCATGGCCAAGATAGCAATGGTGTTTTTATCAAAGGAGCCAGCTAAGGACGCCGTGAAGTGTGTGCGGTGCCCAGCTAAGGGTTGCTCTTAACAAGCGGGGAGAGAATGTTGAATTCCCAGCGCGGGTTTTTATTAACCAGAGGTGCTGCAAAAAACAAGCCTAAAGGACTCTTTTGAGAATGATTTCAATTAAACAAAAGCTTAAGATAAAGGTTTAAAACACCACTCTTAATCTCGTTAAGAAGCACTTGATTTTGAAAATCATGCGTGAAGTAATGAGAAAATGATATCATTAAAATGCATACTTACGCCAATATGTTACCTTGCAACCTTTGTAGAAGCAGCTGTCAGAGGCGAGGTTAATCATCATGGGATTTATCCTCTTTGGGAGTCAAAAGGATTGGAAGCAAAGGATTTTGGGAGTGGCTTAACAAGAATGAGTGGTGCTCAAACCAGACTCAGACGAATAAGGAGAAAAGGAAAGAGAGACGAGGGCTAGAACTCCCTCACTAAGGCGTGGAGATCCTGATCACATGGAACAGTCTACAGAAGAAGCGGAAAATCAAGAAGAGGGGTGAGGACTAAAGCCTCGGAAGCAATGGGAGAATGGACAGATGCCCAAGGCAGTGGATGTGGAAGAAGTTGGGTCGGACCGAGAATTAGGAGGAATTAGAAGAAGAAATTGGTAGATAGAAAGAGGCGGATCCGGAGGGTCCGGAGGCAGAGGAGAATCATGAGAGGAAAAATCCGAAGGCTCCGGAGGAATGACAAAAGAAGGGACGCGATGCCCTGAGACGAAATAGGGAAAAAGATGATGGAAAAGGAAGAAAAAAATGAAGGATGTGATGTTCAGGAAGATTAGAAAGATGAATCGGAAGAAAGATGGAGGGTCCGGAGATTCCGGAGGGAGAAAATGCCGAGGGACGCGATGCCCAGGGAGGAGAGAAAAATCCGGAGGTTCCGGAGGAATGAAATCAGGAAGGAGAAGGTGGAAAGGGGCGTCGTGCCCGAGGGAAAAGTCCGGAGGTTTCGGAGGAAGCAAATAAAGAAGGTGGAGAGGGGCGTCGTGCCCAAAGGGAAAGTCCGGAGGTTCCGGAGGAGGAAAATGAAAAAGGTGGAGAGGGGCGTCGTGCCCAAAGGGAAAGTCCGGAGGTTCCGGAGGAATGAAATCAGGAGAGAGAAGATGGAAAGGGGCGTCGTGCCCGAGGGGAAAGTCCGGAAGTTCCGGAGGAAGCAAATAAAAAAGGTGGAGAGGGGCGTCGTGCCCAAAGGGAAAATCCGGAGGTTCCGGAGGAATAGAATCAGAAAGGGCGCGATGCCTAAAGAGGAGGAATAAGACTCCTGGAGGTTCCAGGGAAATAGCAGGAAAGGGGACGCGATGCCCCAAGGAGAGTGGACAACAAGATGAATATGAATAAGATGGGAAATGCGGAATATCCGGCGGTACCGGAAGGCGGGGAAGATAAGGGTTTGGAAACCCGTGAAGCAGGAGGTGTAAATGTGTGCAAATATAATGCAACGGATGCAATGAATGCATGAATGCAACAGAATGCATGAAATGCAAAGAATATGAAGAATATGAAGGATGAGAGGACGAGATCCTCCCCCTAACCCTGGGAATGGCCCATGGAAAAGATGTGATAGACAAGAAGGTGGATGAAATAGCGGAAGGCCTTTCAGCCCCAAGATAACTGCCCCTCCACGGCAGTGAAAGAATACAACCAATTGGCCCAATAAAAGGAGCTTCAACAAGTGGCAACCCCCTTTGAAGGCAAAGATCAACAATGTGAGGGAGTTGGTGAGTTGGAACGGGAAGCATCGTGTTGCCCATTGAATGTGGTATATATGGAAAGTTGAGCAAAATGGGCATTCGCCCCTTGTAAGGAATAATAAATTTAGAATTCGAAAGTAGGAACAAGGGGTGCCCTGCCCGGCCCTTAGACGACATCAACGCCCGACATTCTCCTCTGAGCAAGGGCAGCGGCTTAGCCTCTTCAATCGTGCTCGGCACAATAACCCGGATTGGCATCCGGCAAATGAATTCTTGTATCTTGAACGGCATAGCCACAGCCAAATCCTTCTTGCCCGGCTCCGGATCATCCTTGGCGCAAGTACTTATAGCTGTGCTCCCCTTCCGAGTAGTAAAGGGAGGTGAGGCGGAGGCGGAAGGCTTCATGAATGGTGGAGGTATAATGGAAGGTGTTGGAGAAAGAATAAGTGGAAGTGGAGGTTCAAACACGTCGGGCTTTTCCTTTTGCTTGGAAGTAGTCGGGGTTGGCTCGAGTGCAAAAAGGGGTGAATCCTGCTCAGGATTAGCCACGGGTGGGGGTGAAAGGTTAAGTGGGGGAATAGGCAAAATGGGTTTTGGGGTTAAAGGGATAATGGAGGGTTGAGGTGGTGGTAATGGGATGTTAATTGGGGAAGGTTCAATGGTGGACTCAATGGAGGCCGATGGTGTGGCGGTTAATGGCTTAATAGGTAGAGGTTTAATGGAAGACTCGGTGGAGGCTGGTGTTGTGAAGGTTAATGGTATAACTGGTGGGAGTGTAATTAGTGGAGGTTTAGTGGAAGCGGTGTTAGGGATAGGAGGAGACTCAAGGAGTGTCGGTGTGGGTGATTGGAGTATCGACCCATCATCGTAACACCAATTAGTCTCATAAACAGGGGTTGGATCGGGGACGGTGACTTCGTCCTGAGCAGGGGGCTCATCAAATGATAATGGAGGGAGTGGAAAGCGAAGGAAACTCGGAAGGGGTGCCTGTGGAGCTTCATCATCATCGTACACTGTCTCGGATTCTTCAATGCTGGCTCCTGCTTGCTTGAAATGCCGAAGTCATAATCATCTCTCCTATCTTTCCATTCATTTTCCATCTTGGTAATATCATCCAGGAAAGCGTGAAGAGGATTGACTGGAGTAGGAGGAGCGGGCCGCGGGCTCGTAACCCTCTTTAATTGTTCCTCCATCAAAGTGATTTTATCGAGGAGAGTTTGCTAGAGGGGTGTGACCTGAGCAACCGAGGGTTGGCAGGGCATTAAAGGAGGAGGGGCCGCATAAAAAGGCCGTGGAGGGGAATTAAAGGGCCGACCCATGGAAGAACCTGGATGGGCCGGATTGTAAGGAATAAATGGGCCTTGGGGCCGCGATGGAGGAGGAATGGAAGGAGGCGGGTGATGGGCCACCCGAGTAGCATGAACAGGAGGAGATGTAAGTGGATGATGGGCCACCCGAGTGTGAATAGAAGAGGGAGGTGGGTGATGGGCCACCCGAATAGGTTTAGAAGGAGGGAGAGATGAATGAGATGCACCCTCAACGGCCGCCTTAAGGGCTTGGATCTGTTGAGGGGTAAGATGATCTAATGCATGGATGATTCGAGAGACCTTCTCGTCATTGGGAGGAGACGGTCCCGAGGGAATAGTGGCCTGAAATTGAGTAGGAGGACCATGAGAATGGACATTGCCCATGGGCCGGACATGACCATAAAAATGAGGACGTGGTCCTTTAAAAGAATGGTGAGAATTATGTTGGACATGTTGAAATTGAGGATTATAAGATGTGCTAGGTTGATCATCCTCATGAATTGAACTAAACATGTTATTTTGTTTATCAAAGTAAGCCATTATGCAATCCAAATAGTGTGCAAACAATTTGCAAAGAAACACACAAGTTGGAATGGTTACCTTGATTTTTATTTGTTTAAACCTTGGTGAATTAATGAATTTTAGCAAAGTTTGGAATGATTCACACAAGGGGGGAACCTAGTTTCAATATGAGTTGAACTCCAATGCCAACTAGGGATCCTCTCTCACCACGCATAGGCCAACTAACTCGGTACTTCAAAAGGGTACAACCTGCCCGGCGTCCGTGAGGGAATCCACGGGTGCGGGGACTTACAGAGGCTTGGAAAAGGGATTTCCGGTCCAAAGAGACGGAATGCTCAATGGAGGGTCGTCCCGATTCCAAGAGGGTGTGTGGAATCCTAATGAAGAGAGAGGAGGTCTCTCAAACCGATGCAAAGATGAATGCAGCAGGGAAAATAAGCCAATCAGCACAATATGATCAATCAATAAATATAGGCATCAATCAGCATGAAAAAAACCCACAATAAAAACACGCCCTGGCTGGGGGCGCTACTAACCAAAGACACGACGATGTGACTGTCGTGAATCAAAGCGAGGGGCCAGGGGCAGAAAAACGCGCCTTAGACTGAGGCGCTATCAATAAAAGGACGCCCCTGCCAGCAGGCGTCAAATCACAAGAAACGCCTTAATGTGCGGCACTAATCAATAAAGAAACGCCCTGGAGAAGGGCGTGAATTCAAAGGCAGCGTAATAAAACCAAGAGAAATCAGGATATATGCTAGAAAACGCCCTGTCAGAGGGCGTAAAATATGAATAAGACGCCCTTGGTTAGGGCGTTAAATAAAACACGCCTCTGACAGTGGCGTTAATTCACTCTTTTCCAGAAAATCTTTTCCAGCCAGAAACGACAAACACTCACAATCACGTGATCATGGCAATCAACAGAATAAGCATGCTCATCAATTTCTTGAATAAGTGGAATTCTAGAGAAAAATAACAACAAACTGACCAATCACATAGGGAAGAGTGCAAAGCACAATGGAGGGTGCCCGAGGGGCACAAAAGGGAGACGCACCGAGGGTGCAAATAAGGGAGATGGCACACGCGGGTGCCTAAGGGGAAAGGGGTAATGAAAGAAGAACACAAAGGGTCCCACCGTGATCGCCAATTTGTAGATTCTTTTAAAATCCACTTAAGGAAAAATGTGATCGCCAGAGACACGAGGCCTCAAAAGATATAACAATAATAAATGGAGGAGGGATCGCGAAAAATACCTTGAAAACGCGGGATTGTGAGTGCTCCTTTCTCTTCTAAATCGGCCGGCCGATGAAGAGAGTTCTTCAATTGATTACCCTTGTAAAAAAGACAAACACCAAATAAAGATAGGAATTAGAACATGGTGAGTGTAGCATCAAATCCTTAATAAAAATATGAGCATGAAATCATGGTGAAGAACACACCTTAAGGGTGGTTGCCCTTAAACCCCTATGCAAAGAGGGTGTGGGAGATGAATGATATGAATGTATGAAGATGCAAATACTAAAGGAAGATATGTGCAAGTGTTGCACTGTTGGAAAGACTCAGCGCGGTGGAGTTGAAAGAGCATATAAACACATGAACATGCGTGCATGCATATGAACCGATGATAACAATGAAAGCAAAAAGAATAAATATAAGAAGATGAGCCTGTGCGTTGGCTTGGATTGATCGTTTGGGAGGGAGTCTTCCAAAGGATGAAGGAGTTAACGTGAAGAGCCCCCCTCCTTCGCCAATGCAGTAGCGTCCTGTGAAGAAAAGAAAAAGAAAAAAAGAAAACAGAAGAAGAACCGAGGAGGGAAGAAAAAAAGAAGAAAACAAAAACAACGGGGGAAGGAGCCTCCGGAATCCAACCGATTAACAGAGCTCGGAAGCTCTATTAATAAGATAGAAAAGAGATAAGAAGGAAAGAGTCCAAAGGAGGAAGAGATAAGAACGGGTAAGAGCCCAAAATAGGGGAGGATTAGACTGGGCAAGAGCCCAAACGAAGCAGTGACTCTCTGGGGAAAGGCTGCATCCGTTCGGAGCACAAAAGTGAAACACGACCTGGACGAGGGCGTCAATTCACGAATTGACGACCTTCCATAGGGCGTCTTTTAAAAACACGACTTATATCAGGGCGTTAATTCAAAAATCGAATTTTAGAATTTATTTGAAAATTGTTAAACACGTCTGAGTCAAAGGCGTGTTAAAAACGCGCCCTACCTAAGGACGTTAATTCAAAATATTCAAAATAGAGCCATTTTTCATTTCTCAATATTATTTTCAATTTTTTAGGTGGAGGTGTATCTCATCGCCCTGATTCCAGCGACTATTTTTGCGAATTTTTCTGACACCCGGAAGACCACCAAATCGCCTCTAGAAGGGGGTTGAAAAATAATATTAAAAAATCAATTTGAAAAAGTGACGACCGTGTGTAAGGCGTGAATTCAATTTTTGATTTTTTATATTCTTTTCAAATTCAAAATAACGTCCATGGTTAAGTCGTTAATTCTCAAAAAATTCCGAAAAATTCTCAGAAAAATCCAGAAAAATAAAAAATGAGTGGAATTGACGCCTCCATGAATAGTCGTCCATTTTTTAAGAAACGCCCAAGCCTAAGTCGTTATTTAAAAGACGCCCCACATTAAGTCGTTATTTCATAAAAATAGAGAAAAATACCCAGAAAATCCAGAAAAATTCAGAAAAATCCAGAAAAATAGGGGAAAATAGGAAAAAATAAGAAAAGGGTGAAAAAAGGGAGAAATCCAAGAAAAGTGAGAAAAACCACTCAAATAGAACTAATTTGAGGGTCAAATTGGGGCATTACAAGGTAATATGAGATGTACTCATAGTAACATCAATTTTGGCGTGTCTACAGTATTCACATCAAAAAGGTAGGTGTTCTCAAGATCTGGCTCAACTAATAGTTAATATAGGTTAACATGCATGCTAGTTAAACCTTTCATAGCCACAATCTAGTCACCTAAGTCAGGGGTATATCAAAAGACTTAGTGGGAAGGTTAGGCTACGCCTATCTGAAACACTAACTCTTGCGTAAGTAGATATATGATCTTACCTCCGTCAAGTACCCCATCTACATACTGATTGTATAGTTGGTCATTACTCATAATCTGTCCTAATTTCTTGTAAATTGATCCATGTTTAAAATTTTATATCTATGAAATTAAAATCAAAAATTGATGCATGAGCATGACCTTACAATCCTGCTATTTTTCCATGTCTATCTATGTCTCTACTTCCTGATTCTGTGAACATGTTATAAATCATGAATAGTAAGGTTACATAACTAGTAGCCACCATGTTTAGAAATTTATATCTATTGAACCAAATCATGAAACTCCTGCATGAGCCTGACTTTGAAATCCTAAGATTTTTCTTTATTTAACCATGTCCTCATTTCCAGATTTCGTGAAAAATAGACCAATGAACAATGTTATGAGTCTAGTGGGCACCCAGGAAAAGGGCGCCCCTGACCAGGGCGCCATTCCAATGGGGCGCCCCTGGCCTGGGCTCCATTTCTCATTGGGGCGCCCCTGGCCAGGGCACCATTTCCATCTGTGTATTAAACCCCCACTGATCCTGTGATTTGCCTGTTAAACCTGTTACCTGTTAAACCCCGCTGATTAGCCTGTTAAACCTGTTAAACCTGTTACCTGTTAACCTGTAAATTTCATACCTTGTTAAGCCTGTAAAAATCCTACAGCCTGTTAAGCCGGTTAATTACAGAGCCTGGTAATTACATATCCTGTCAAACTTTGTTATTCACATAGCCATCGTTAAGCTTGTTAATTCTATAGTCTGTTAATCATAGAGCCTGTTAAACCTGGTTACACAACGTGTAAACCTGTTATCCTGTTAAACACACAGTTATTGTTAGCATTCTGAAATAGAGAGTCCCTGAGAAGTCTCTATTTTATGAAATAGAGACCCTCTGGGAAGACTCTATTTCAGCATTGAAATAGAGACTCTCTGAGAAGACTCTATTTACTGAAATAGAGACCCTCTGCAAGGGCGCCATTTCCATGTAACCTGGAATTTTTGGGCTTCTGTCCGGCCCTTACCCAATGATCCCTGGCCATCTCCTTAACCCGGATTGGCCTATGTATCATGCATTTTAAGTATCTTGGTCATAAATCATCATTTACATGTGATATGTCCTTGAACTCTATTCTTGAAAACTCTACCTGATGTTCCTACAATGCATACTTTTCTTGAAATTCCATATTGGCTATAAAAATGAGAGTGGATGTCTAAAGATATACATGAAACAATGATGTGCATATAGGGCCCGGTCTGGTCCTGGGAGGAGCACCCGAAGGTACTTGTGCCCATGGGAGTTTATTGACCACGGTGTTTGCATTGCACCGAAGTACTTACTTGCTTGACTTGACTTGAGACATTCCCACTCACTCTCTCGTGACATGCTTGACTTGCTTGAAATGAATGGTTTGGCCCGAAAAAGGGCAAATTACTTGCTTGACTGAACTGAATAAAATAGCCAATTCCATTACACTACTTGTTATTACACGAGCTTGAGATCACTTGCTTGAATATTGATTATTATCTTCTTAGGAAGACTTGCTGGAATATTGACTATTACTTTCTTGGAAAGACTTGCTTGAATATTGATTTCTTGGAAAGACTTGTGCAATTACTTGCTAGTTCCTTATTGATACATCTTATTGATGTTCATGTGATACTCTTTGGGTACAATTCTTGATATTCTTGCTCGATCCAACATGCATCATTATACCGCATGAATTTATAATTAATTTAAAGATTGTTAGAGCTTGAGATATAAATCCTACTGAGCGATTCGCTCATCTAGTTCATTCTAACATTTTTCAGGAAACCTAGATAGCGACCACCACCCGGATGGGACCGATACTGAGTGATGAGTGCTAGATTTGGTGTACCATCAGTTAGACATGTCTTTTATTCCTAGGTCCTACATTGTATTTCCAGTTATTGTTGTATTTCCAGTTATTGTTAAAGGCTTGTATAATTTAATTGGGTTAGTTATGATCTAGTTAAATGGAATTTATTAAACTTATAGCCTTACGAATGATTATGGGATATTTTCATTTGGTTAAGTAGATAATTGTCATCTTGGACTATGGTATTATGCTCAAATTTTGAGTTAGCAATAAAATTACCGAGTACTATGCGCACTCTATCTTTACATGAATGACACGATCGATATAGACGCGTCGCGCACCCGGGTATCTTTCGCGCTCGGGACGTGACAAGTACGAATTGTGGAATGTCAAAATCTAGCAAGTCCTGCACTTCGGTGCAATGCCACACCGTGATCAGTCAACTCTCATGGGCACAAGTACTTTCAGGTGCTCCTCCCAGGACCAGATCCGGCCATATCTGGACAAGTATTTAGTCATGTATATTTTTAGACATCCACTATAGTTATAACCAATATAGAATTCCAAGAATAAGCCATTGTAGGATGATAAGGTAGATATCACAAACGAAGGAGTTCAAGGACAGAACTTGAACAAGTAGGACATACCTATAAACAGTATGAAAAATTGTGACATGTCATGAAACTGGGTAATTGGTGTCCACTCAATCACCACCAATTACAGAAATAGCGCCCACTGTCTGGTCGCTAATTCCTATGAACAGTACATGCTGGATGAATTAGCGCCCAGGCTCAGGTCGCTAAATCAGGGAAATATCGCTACTGTCCAGGTCGCCAATTCCTTCTAGCGCCCAAGGCATGGTCACTAATTACTGACGGAATAGACTTCTCACAAGAGGCCAGAAGTAGCGCTCTATGAGTGCTAAGCATCACGTTTCTTCAGAGTGACGTGACAAGTAAGGGTTCCAGGGTTTTACGGTACAACGTGCTCAACTGCCTTGAGGGAATCCAATACTAGCGTAGACTTACAGAGGTCTCCATGATGAAATCACCAGTCCGAAGGAAGGAATATCCCGCGGAGAGTTCAAATATCACAAAGAGTTAGTGTGTAATCGATAGAATCAAAAACAGAAACCCCATCTACGGATGTGAGATGAGAGTGTCAATAGACCCGCGATATGGGCCAGAAAAATGCGATAAAACTGAGAGACAGGAATCTGCGCTTCAACAGAAGTCGCTATTTCAAGAAATAGCGACTTTCTGAAAGGTCGTTCAATCTTAATTTATAACAGAAATTCCAAGGAAATTATGAGAATCAACGACACTGTATACGGGCGCTAATTCTAGATTTTTTGTAGAAATTAATATTTGTAATTATAAATAGCGACTGTGTATGATGGTGTTCATTCTTTAAATGACGTCAAGATTTAAGTCTTACATTCATGATTTTCAATATATTTTCTATTTATTGGATTTTTTTTACAAAATAGCACCATTGTATAGGGGCGCTCATTCATTAAATAGCAATTATGTGATTGTTGCTCATTCTTTGTTTGATGCTATGCATCGGGCAGCTACATTTTCGGACACATAACACTGTTCACAGACTTGGAGTTTACATGATCAGGAAAGTAAAGACATGAATAGATAGGGAAAAATATAAAGGTTCCAGGAACATGCTCATGCAATAATTTTAATGTCAGGTAACATAGATATTTAATTTTAATCATGTGGCATTTATTAAATACTTAAAAGAATTGGCGGCAGGGCTATGGTCGCTCGTTAAACTGTGCCCTGGACACTATCATAAATTCAGGAAAATTGGTGACTGCTCACGCGGGCGTTCATTCAATAAGTGCCAATGTCCTGGTCGCTATTTGCAAAAACTCAGTAAAACTTCATAAAACTATAACAGCAGTCAAGGAATAGATGCTAGACTACCTATATGCATGGATTTACTTTGATTATCATGTTGGGCTTCGTATCTTGAGAACACCTACCTCTTAAGGGTAGAATCGGACGATGAACAAAGTAGAGAAAAGAGAGTATGCGGCACCTAAAACAATAGTAATAGCAATAGCAGCAATAGCACACGATCGTGGAAGAAGAATAACAACTATAGCACTTCGAACAGAAGCAAACGGCTGCAAATGAACACGAAGGAAGAAGCACACGGTGGCTTTTTCATGCGTGATAGTTGTTAGATGGAAGAAATGGCAGAGAAGAAGACTTCCTCTTCCGTTTGTTTACTGCAGTAGGGTGCAGCAACGATCGCAGAAGAAAGAGGAAGAATCACGTCTTCCTCCTTACGCAGCTACGACCGGCACAGGAGGAAGAGAGGAGGAGTAAGCTCCTCTAATAGTTGTAGCATTAGCAGGTACGTAGTAGAAGGAAGAACAAGGCTTTCTCCTTCAGAACAAGCAATAGCAACAGCCCCGAACTCGTTCGATGGAGGCTTATTTATAGGATATGGGGTTTAGAATCCTATTGGGAATTATTTCCCATGTTAATCCCTTCATTGCTATAACCACAGCCGACTTCCTATTTAGACTTAAAACCCTAACCTTCATGCATGGCTACTCCACGATCGTACCTCCTATTGGGTTTATGAAGCAATCTTTTCCGCATGCATCACTTCTCATGTGAGGATGGTTATGGGCTAAGGCCCATATATGTGTTAATTCGGTTAGGTTCATATGGCCTCCTTCATACAAGGTGATGGGAATCGACACCGCGCATGTACTTTTTCTTTTGCATTTATGTCCTTTTAGTTTGTGTTTATATCCTTGGGAAAGTATGTACGAAAATGTAAGGCTTTATAAGCCAATGAGTCATTCCCATGGATTGTGTGGGTTTTTGTGCAATTGTGTAGTAGGTCCAGCTAGAGGGCCCTCACCCCTTTCCCATTGGTCCACCTAGACCATGTGGGGCTGGTCAACCATCCTAGGTGGCCATCTAGAAGGTTGGAATGTCAATTGACCACATGGGAGACAATTGGTTCAATTTGTCCAAGGTAGGCCACCTAATTTTCCAACCCCATTAACCTTGGTCAAGGGGGCGCCCCTCTCCCCTATTATTTTATTATTTTTGGTGTGTTAATCATACTTAATCTCAGCCATCCAATCCCCATTCCTAGATCCAAGGGTGTAGAATGGGTTTGATACATGGCATATAAAAGGTTGTATTTTCCATTTGTTAGCATTAATGAAGAGAAAATTGTTGGAAAATCAAGAGTGATTCTTGAGCCCCTCCCCTCTCCCCTGGTGTTCATCTCCTCCAACCTCCAATTCTAGAGTGATTTCTACCTCCTATCCCCTCCCCTATATCTCCGGTGATCATCTGCGCCGCCGCCGCCGCCGCCGTTCGTGCCGCCTTCGAGTCGTCGCGAATCCGTCTTCGGTTTTCTGTCCTGCTGGATAGAGGTGTCTTCACGAAAATCCTGCTACCAGCCACGGCCTCTTCGTGGTTTGTAATTTTTATGGTGTGTTCCTATCTTCCATCCCCTCATCCACAAAAAACTTCAGGTCGAAAATTCTTCGTTTGATATTTTTGCAATTTTGGTCTTCAATCACTCCCAGATCTGTCCTGTCTCTGTCTACAGTGACAGCAGCTCTGAGTTTCCCATCTCCGACCTTCTTTTTGATTTTTGTTGGGGCTCCCAATTTTACTGGGCCTTCTGTCTATCATCCCCTGCATCCACCATTGTTCTTGATTTTTGATCCGCCCTCTATCCATTTTTCAAAATTCGTGTTCTATCTCTGCTATAGTGCTTTCAACTAATTCCCAGATCCGACCACCTTCCAGTTCAAAAATCAGAACAAATCACAGCTACCTCCAAACCTTTCATAAAAACTATGTCCGGTTTCCTATCTTGATTTCCTACAACTTTTCTAAAGACCACCACTTCAGATTCGGACGTTCCCATATCGGTCAAAGGTAGTTCTCAGATAAGTTCTCTGTAGATCTGAGAATCCGGTCACTGTACAACAGTAACTCAAAAATTCATTAAGGCCAAGATCCGTGCAGATCTAGACACGATCTTTAATCCTAGATTGAAGTATTTGAAGTTAGCTTTCCAACGACGCTAGTTTCGTGTCGATCCGACATCGGGGCTGATCGCAGCGTCCGTTCTCGCCGGGACGCGCGCTGAAAACCAGAAGTTGCAGATCCGTGGCCGGTTGTTCCGACCGGTGCCGATCGGAGCCGCCCGGCCTCCGGCCGGCGAACCAGCGCGCCTCCACTCCAGGGAGCGCTCATCCAGGCATCCACCACCACAGCGGTGCCACCGGGTCCCACACGGCCCCTCCGGACAGCAAGGGGGCCCCACAGGCGCGAGTACGTGTGCGGCCGAAGCTACGCGAGAAGCCGCCCGTCAACCCGAAATCGGTCCTCCCGGACCCCATTGTGTAGCCCTTTACCTCCCTGCGTGGAGTGGGCAGCGACTTGTGTTGCTGTAATATTGTGTAGTATTGTTCCGGGAGTACGAGTTTCGGCCGGGACCATCTTCCCCACGCCGAGCGCGTGGAGGTATCGTATTCGCTCCTTGCTTGGCATTTCGCTTATTTTCATATATATTTGTTTATGCCGCTGCTAGAGAGCATGTTCCAGGATCGTAGCTCGCTTTATATTTATATCACCGCTGCTGCGAGAGAGAGCGTTACCGTCTCGTGACCCGATCCGGGCACGAAAGTGTGAATTGACCACCCTAGCTCTTGCCGGTTTCTCAACCGTGCACGTCCGACGCTTCCCTCGTTAAGGGACAACCGCGAGCTTATCGTGTCCGTGTCTCATCCCGCATCAATTTGGTATCAGAGCAAGTTTGAGTCTAGGGTGTCCAAAATAAAAAAAAGAGTGTCATTTAAGTCTAAGTGTCTAAGTCGGTCTTAGGAGTTGCATTTGCATACCATTAGTCGGTATATAAAAAGGTGTTGTCCGAACGTTAGGCTACGCCTATCGGGAAGGTCGCACACTTGCGCGAGTGACCTTCGGGTCGGTTATCTCCGTCACGTACCGAGTCTTGGTTTATGTCTAGGGTCCTTAGTGTGCATGCATTCCAACTTTGCATTACTTAGGGTCGTGTCTAGTGTCTTGTCCAAATGGCCTTGCATATCCATTCCCAGGGATCCATTCCCGTATTTTGGCAACGATGGCCAACCCATGTCGACCCGTCCAAGGTGATAGGTCCGTGTCCGAGTACATTCGGGCATATCATAAGTATTGGTTGGAACATGGCTTGGGAGAGGAGAGCAACACGGCCGCATTTCAGTTCCGGAGAGGTTTGCGCCTTCACTTCCAGTTGGAATGTCTTATCCGCAATGCGATCTCTCTAGCGGAATCCTATACGGTCGCTCTAGTGGTCGAACCATTTGAGTCACACTTTTCTCGGTATGGTGGCTTTCGACAAGCATCCACCTCCCAGCGGCCTACACCATGGCCTTCACCACTTGAGAGAGTTCCAATGTCATCCCCCTCTATTTCTGAATTTGATTCGGAATCCTCTCATCTGGTAACGAGTACGCTTTTCATAGCCGAGCCGCTTCTTCGTTGGCTCAAGGATGGATTGGTCCCACCTCCCTTCCCATCCATGGACCCCATCCTATCTCTAGTGCCCGTCAACTCCTACCACATAACTTTTCGGTCTAGTCACCATGTCGATACTTTGGATGACCTTATTATGGGACTAGACACGCAATGGAAGTTGACACATATGTTGGCCCGAGACTTCGACCAACCCACGAGTCGTAGCTTCACCCATCCGGCCTTCGGGTCCATTACCTCCGAGTGCACCATGGGTTATATCACCACGGAGGTTCTTCTACTTCTCCCACTACCGGATGAGCCCGACTTCATGACTTTGCTTCCGAGGGAGGAGTCATATTTCCTATACATGGTCCCATCTACCATGACGGAGGAAGGTGACCACCCGCACCTTCAAGAATTTCACGATTGGGACCCTGTCATGTTGGAACCCACCATAAGGGGTCATACCTTCTTTGATCCCTTTGACCCCTTCCCTAGTGGATCCCTATACCCTTCATATTCACTTCACTTCTTCGAGGGAGTCCGCTACCACACCCCTTCCCCACGGGCCGGGTCGTCTATGCCCACCAAGCCCGTACCCTTACAAGATACACCATCATCTAGGGGAGATACTCTTGGCCCTCCCACATCCACATCCCATATGCATGCATGACCCACCTTAGGAGGTCTAGGATTTCCGCATGATGTCGACCACCGGTTACGTCAGATGCATGCATGGCATATATTCGGGTGTCCTGGTCCGCCGTCACCCATGTACGGGTCGGACTAACATTAGGTGTGTCTAGGGTCATAGATGAGTCGGTGTGCTTTTTCTTTGTGTGGTATGTCTATCTGCATGTGTCTTGTGCAAGCTCGTTGTCATTCTCTTATGAGTAAGAGGTGATTGGACTCACTCGATGAGTATGAGATCGGTTCTGCATCTATACCCGGATCAGTCACCTATAGGGACTCAGCGGTGATTCCTAGTGAGTCTTCGAGCTGCTTCCTTCCCTTTTGAGAGTGCCCCACCCGGAGTGTCCACCTCTAGCCCATAGCAGTTCGCACATATCGAGTATATATGGAATGAGCAGGTGACGATCACTTGGAGTGGAGCGTACCCGCGTTACTTGGCACGGTGACGGATCCGCCGGAATACTCGAGCATCCCTACCCCTACTCGACGGGGTCGAGTTCCTCCCACCCAGAGAGAGTTGATGGGAATCGACACTGAGCATGTACTTTTTCTTTTGCATTTATGTCCTTTTAGTTTGTGTTTATATCTTTGGGAAAGTATGTACAAAAATGTAAGGCTTTATAAGCCAATGAGTCATTCCCATGGATTGTGTGGGTTTTTGTGCAATTATGTAGTAGGTCCAGCTAGGGGGCCCTCACCCCTTTCCCATTGGTCCACCTAGACCATGTGGGGCTGGTCAACCATCCTAGGTGGCCATCTAGAATGTTGGAATGCCAATTGACCACATGGGAGACAAGTGGTTCAATTTGTCCAAGGTAGGCCACCTAATTTTCCAACCCCATTAAACTTGGTCAAGGGGGCGCCCCTCTCCCCGTTTATTTTATTATTTTTGGTGTGTTAATCACACTTAATCCCAACCATCCAATCCCCATTCCTAGATCCAAGGGTGTAGAATGGGTTTGATACATGGCATATAAAAGGTTGTATTTTCCATTTGTTAGCATTAATGAAGAGAAAATTGTTGGAAAATCAAGAGTGATTCTTGAGCCCCTCCCCTCTCCCCTGGTGTTCATCTCCTCCAACCTCCAATTCTAGAGTGGTTTCTACCTCCTATCCCCTCCTCTCTATCTCCGGTGATCATCTGCGTCGCCGCCGCCGCCGTTCGTGCCGCCTTCGAGCCGCCGCGAATCCGTCTTCGGTTTTTTGTCCTGCTGGATAGAGGTGTCTTCACAAAAATATGCTACCAGCCACGGCCTCTTCGTGATTTGTAATTTTTATGATGTGTTCCTATCTTCCATCCCTTCATCCAAAAAAAAATTCAAGTCGAAAATCCTTCGTTTGAGATTTTTTCAATTTCGGTCTTCAATCACTCCCAGATCTGTCCTGTCTCTATCTACAGTGACAGCAGCTCTGAGTTTCCCATCTCCGACCTTCTTTTTGATTTTTGTTGGGGCTCCCAATTTTATTGGGCCTTCTGTCTATCATCCCCTACATCCACAATTTTTATTGATTTTTGATACGCCCTCTATCTATTTTTCAAAATTCATGTTCTATCTCTGCTACAGTACTTTCAGCTAATTCCCAGATCCGACCACCTTCCAGTTAAAAAATCAGAACAAATCACAGCTACCTCCAAACCTTTCATAAAAACTATGTCCGGTTTCCTAGCTTGAGTTTCTACAACTTTTATGAAGACTACAACTTCAGATTCAGACTTTCACATATCGGTCAAAGGTAGTTCTCAGACAAGTTCTCTGTAGATCTGAGAATCCGGTCACTGTACAATAGCAACTCAAAATTTTATTAAGGCCAAGATCAGTGCATATCCAGACCAGATCTTCAAGCCTAGATTGAATTATTTGAAGTTAGCTTTCCAACGGTGCCAGTTTCGTGTCGATCCGAGAACGGGGCTGATCGCAGCGTCCGTTCTCGTCGGGACGCGCGCTGAAAACCAGAAGTTGCAGATCCGTGGCCGGTTGTTCAGACCGGTGCCGATCGGAGCCGCCCGGCCTCCGGCCGGATAACCAGCGCGCCTCCACTCCAGGGAGCACTCATCCAGACATCCACCACCACAGCGGTGCCACCGGGTCCCACACGGCCCATCCGGACAGCAAGTGGGCCCCACAGGCGCGAGTACATGTGCGGCCGAAGCTACGTGAGAAGCCGCCCGTCAACCCGAAATCGGTCCTCCCGGACCCCATTGTGTAGCCCTTTACCTCCCTGCATGGAGTGGGCAGCGACTTGTATTGCTGTAATATTGTGTAGTATTGTTCCGGGAGTACGAGTTTCGGCCGGGACCATCTTCCCCACGCCGAGCGCGTGGAGGTATCGTATTCGCTCCTTGCTTGGCATTTCGCTTATTTTCATATATATTCGTTTATGCCGCTGCTAGAGAGCATGTTCCAGGATCGTAGCTCGCTTTATATTTATATCACCGCTGCTGCGAGAGAGAGCGTTACCGTCCCGTGACCCGATCCGGGCACGAAAGTGTGAATTGACCACCCTAGCTCTTGCCGGTTTCTCAACCGTGCACGTCCGACGCTTCCCTCGTTAAGGGACAACCGCGAGCTTGTCATGTCCGTGTCTCGTCCCGCATCACAAGGCCTATATATATATTAAGCCCTATTCAATGTATATAGTTGAAGGCCCATTTAATGGATTACGGCCTTATTGCGTTTGAGTTAAAGTCCAATAGTGATGTTTATGGGTTGGGCTTTTATTATTTGTTTGATTTGGGCCCTTGTCTTATAAATCGGGGAATTTATTTATTTAGGAAATTTTCATTCCTATAATTTATCCGGGTTGCTACACCCTCCCCCACTTAAAAGAATTTGGTCCCCAAATTCAATTTCATATAGAGATGGAGTGTGCATAATACTTACGATGTTGAAATAGGTCGGGGAATCTCTTTTTCATAGATTATTCAGTCTCCCATGTGGCTTCTTGTTCTGAGCACTTTCTCCATTGTACCTTGACCATGGGAATAGTTTTGTTCCTTAGTATGTGAACCTCGCGATCAAAGATCTTCAAAGGCTTTTGCTCATACGTGAGATCCTTTTGTATCACCAGGTTGTCATGATCTATGACGTGGGTCGGATCATGAACATACTTCTTGAGCATAGAAATATGAAATACATTGTGTACTTCAGATAGTTGCGGTGGCAAGGCGATTCGATAGGCAACCTCGCCAACTCTTTCTAGCACTTCGAAGGGACCGATATATCTTGGTGCAAGCTTGCCCTTAACACCAAATCTTCTAATACCTCATCCTGGGGAAACCTTAAGAAAGACATGATCTCCAACTTGGAACTCGAGGTCTCTCCTTCTAATATCAGCGTAAGTCTTTTGTCTAGACTGAGCCATCTTGAGTCTTTCTCTAATTGGTTGAATCTTCTTAATGGTGTCTCTTACCATGTCTGGGCCTAGTAGTTGCTTTTCGTCAACTTCATCCCAGTACAATGGTGAGCGGCAACTCCTTCCGTATAATACCTCGAAAGGTGCCATTTGAATACTTTCCTGGTAGCTGTTATTATATGCGAACTCGACCAAGACAAGTGATCATGCCAGCTTCCACCGAAATTAATGATACAAGCTCATAGCATGTCTTCTACAACTTGATTCGTTCTCTCGGTCTGACCATCCGTTTCAGTATGAAAGGCTGTACTAAAGTTAAGTCTTGTCCCCAACGAATGCTGTAGACCATTCCAGAAATGAGAAGTAAAGCGTGGGTATCGATCAGACACGATCGAAGAAGGAACTCCATGTAGTCTGATGACTTCTTTGATGTATAAGGCAGTAAGAACATCAACTGACCATCGGCTCTTTATCGGCAGGAAGTGAGCTGACTTGGTCAATCGATCTATGATGACCCATATTCCATCATGTCCTCCTTTAGATTTAGACAGACCCATAATGAAGTCCATGCCGATATTCTTCCACTTCCACTTGAGAATATCTAGAGGATGTAGCTTACCGGCAGGCTTTTGGTGTTCCGTCTTGACTTGTTGGCACGTGAGACAGCGAGAAACAAAGTCCGCTACCTCCCTTTTCATGTTGGGCCACCAAAAGGCCCGTTTCAAGTCTTGGTACATCTTGGTAGATCCGGGATGAATTGTGTACCTCGACCGGTGAGCCTCTTCTAAATTTTTCTTCTTCAATTCCGAACAATCTAGTACACAAGTCCTTTCTCGGAACAATAATCTTCCATCTGATGCTTGCTTGAAATCGGGTTGTTCTTCTAGCTTGCCCTTAACTTCTACTAGCACCGGGTCATTGTCTTGAAGTCCTTTGATTTCCGAGAGTAGATCCGGTTGTATTCTCATGTGTGATAGAGTAACATACCTTTTCTCCTTGTCCATGCCTATGTCTAGCTTAGAGAATTGTTCCAGTAACTTCCATTCTTAGATCATGCAGTTGGCCAATAATGCTCTCGGCTTTCGACTAAGGACATCAGTTACGGGATTACCCTTTCCAGGATGGTATTGTATTGTGAAGTCGAAGTCCTTGAGGTATTCTAGCCAACGTCTTTGTCTCATGTTCAATTCTTTTTGCAAAAATAGATATTTGAGACTCTTGTGATCAGAATACACGGTGAACTATTGTCCATTGAGATAGTGTCTCCAGATCTTTAAAGCAAATACTACCGCGGCCAACTCTAAGTCGTGCACCGGGTAGTTCTCCTCATGCTTCTTTAATTATCGGGATGAGTAAGCAATGACTCTCCTTTGTTGCATTAACACACATCCGAGGCCAATTCCTGACGCATCGGTATATACCTCGAAATTCTCCCCTTCAGTTGGTAATGCCAAGATCGGGGCGGTTGTTAGATGATCCTTCAAGGCTTGAAAGCTCTTCTCGCATTCTTCATCCCACTTATAAGGAATCTCCTTGCGGGTCAGCCTAGTAAGAGGGACAGCGATCTTGGAGAAGTCCTTGATGAATCGCCGGTAATAGCCTGCTAGACCTAGGAAACTTTGGATCTCGGTTGCATTGGTTGGTCTTTCCCAATTCTTCATAGCCTCGACTTTGGACGGATCAACAGGAATCCCATCCTTCGAGATTACATGCCCTAAGAAAGATACTTTTTCGATCCAGAAGTCACATTTACTCAGCTTGGCATAACGTTGAGTCTTCCTCAAAAATTACAATGAAATCCTTAAATGCTCTTCATGTTCTTCCTCGGTCTTTGAATATATCAAAATATCATCAATAAAGACCACTACGAATTAATCTAGATAAGGCCTGAATATGATGTTCATCAATTGTATAAAGGCTGCAGGGGCATTTGTTAGTCCAAAAGGCATAACTGTAAATTCGTAATGCCCATACCTGCTCCGGAATGTCGTCTAGTGAATATCCTCATCTTTTATCCTCAATTGATGATATCCCGACCTGAGATCGATCTTCGAGAAATACTTGGCTCCAGATATCTGATCAAATAATTCAATCGATCCTCGGCAGTGGATACTTGTTCTTGATAGTAAGGTGGTTCAACTACCGATAGTCGATGCAGAGTCTCATCGATCCATCTTTCTTCTTGACAAATAATACAGGCGCTCCCCACGAGGAAGTGCTCAGCCTGATGAATCATTTCTTCAAAAGCTCCATCAATTGCTCTTTTAATTCCTTGAGCTCAACGAGGGACATCCTATAAGGTGTCTTAGAAACTGGACCAGCACCAGGGACCAGGTCGATGGTGAAAGCCACTTCTCTTTGTGGGGGTAATCCGGGAATACATCGAAAAACTCCCGAACCACTCGGATGTCTTCTATCTTAGACTCCTTCACTTCCGTGGCTGTCACAAATGCTATGAAAGCCACGCATCCTTTTCTCAAGAGCTTACTAGCTCGGAGGGCTGAAATAAAAGGTGACTTGTTTCGACTTCGAGGACTAGTGTAGACAAGTTTCGGGTTTTCTTTAAAAGTTACCTTGCCGTTTCGGTAATCTACAACTACCTTGTGTGTGGATAGCCAATCGACTCCCAGTATGACATCATATCCATCCATATCTAGGCATATCAGATCGGCAGGTAGATTTTTCCCTTTCACCAGAACTTCACAATTTAGATAATGGTGTGAAATCTCAGATTCGTTTTCGAGGGGAGTTGAAATAATTAGATCTATCCACTCCGGTTTCATAAGTAATGGATTAGCAAACTTCTTGGAAACAAAAGAATGTGTCGCGCCGGTATCAAACAAGACACGAGCAGACTTAGAGCAAATCTTTAATGTACCTTCCACCAGTCTGCCGTCATCTTGCTCCGCCTCTTGAAGAGCTTGGAGACGTGCTTGCTTCTTCACCGGGTACTTCTCGTCTCCGGCTTGATCATTAAGTAGAGGGCAGTCGGGAATCCGATGATCACGGCTCTCGCAACGGAGACAAGCTCCTAATCTCCTCTAGCATTCCTCAACCTTATGGCCGGCCTTGTCACAGTGCTTACACACCTCTTTGGAAGGCGTGGTAGTAATGGAGAAGGGCTTGTTATTTTTCTTGAATTTCTTCTCTTGGGAGGAATCTTCTCCGTTGCTAGTCCTCTTCTTGTTGAAGGTCGGCTTGAAAGTGCCGGAGCTTGTAACATGCTCCTTCTTATCCTTTCCACGGATCCGGTCGGACAACTCCGTGGCGTTGGGCTCGCCTTATCACCTCCGAATAGACTTGAATGTCCATCGGGGCTAATTGGGTAATGTATTGTGGCCTAAGCCCATTGAGAAATCTTCTAGCTTTCATCTTCTCGGCACCCACTAGGTGCGGTGCGTACCTTGACAGACGGGAAAATTGGGCCTCCTACTCGTCCACTGATAGAGTTCTTTGCTTCAATGCGGCAAACTCCACAGCCTTCTTCTCTTGTATCTGGTCTGAGAAATACTTTGCTATTGAAGTGTTCAATGAATTCGCCCCACGTGATATGTTCATGGGGCAATGTAGCCTCTACCGACTCCCACCAGAATCGGGCATCCTGTTCTAGTTGAAAAGTCACCAATAACACCTTTTCTTCATCCGTGCATTGCATAACACAGAATATTCTTTCTATTTCCCTAATCCAATGTTCGGTATCATCGGGGTCGGTCGAACCAATGAACTTTGGTGGGTTCATGTTGCGAAAACTCCGGTGGAGATCTCCTGCTCCACGATTGGCTCCGCCTTGCGCCACTTGTTGTAGCGCCTGGGTGAGACCTTGGACAGTGCGTTGCATGTCGCGCCATTGATCACGTTCAGCGGCCATGATCCTACAAGATATTAAATAACTATATTAATATATGGTTAACCAAGAGTCTAAGTCCCTAAGTTAACTTAACCCATGGCTCTACCCAATCTCACCGGGTGAAGGTATAAGCCTATTCTTAGACTTGGTTTCCTAGGAATTGAATAATCTAGGCTCTGATACCACAAAAATTCTCACGCCCCGAGCGCGGAAGGAACCCGGTACGCGTGACGAGTTTATAATAATCATGTCAATCATAGCATAAGGAATTCGACCTTATAGACAGAGATGCGCAAATTGCAAGATAACTGAATCCAATTTATTCATAATAACCTTTAAGGTAAATCTATTACATAATCTTCTTCTTGAAAAGAGTACTAAAGGACATTCTAGACTCAATAAAAGAAAATTACAAGGATTGACTCAAGAAAAAGACACGACTAGATAACGGCATCGATAACTGGAACGGCTCTACGCTTTTTACTCGTTCCCATTCCCATCCGATTGATGCTCGTCATCAGAGTTACCTAAAAAATAGGGGAAAATAGTAGGTGAGTGAATGCTCAGTAGGAATTATATCTCAAGTACAAACTTGCTTTAAATAAATTACATATTACATGAATGCATGTATAGCTATGCATGTACGCATGACAATGACGAGAGTGAGGTATCAATAATTAATAGAGATGAACTAGCAAGATTTCATGATAGTCATGTGAAGTATACCAAGATTTGTCAAGTCATGTAAACATCAAGTCATGTCATGTGCATTGATTATTATAATATTAAGCAAGTAAATACCCATTCTGGGTCACGCAAGTCATGTCATGTCAAGTCAAGTACGAATCGTGAAATGCCAAAATCTAGCAAGTCATGCACTTCGGTGTAATGTCACACCGTGATCAATCAACTCCCATGGGCATAAGTACTTTCGGGTGCTCCTCCCAAGACTAGATCGGGCCTTATATGCACAAGCATTGAGTCATGTATATTTTTAGACATCCACTATAGTTATAGCCAATATAGAATTCCAAGAATAAGCTATTGTAGGATGATAAGGTAGATTTCACGAATGAAGGAGTTCAAGGATAAAACTGGAAAAAGTAGGAGATACCGATAAACCGTATGAAAAACCATGACATGTCATGAAACTGGGTAATTGGCGTCCACTCAGTCGCCACCAATTACAGAAATAGTGCCCACTGTCTGGTCACTAATTCCTGTGAACAGTACAGGCTGGATGAATTAGTGCCCAGGCTCAGGTCGCTAAATCAAGGAAATAGCACTACTGTCCAGGTCGTGAATTCCTTCTGGCGCCCATGGCATGGTCGCTAATTACTGACAGAACAGACTTCTCACAAGAGGTTAGAAGCAGCGCTCTGTGAGGGCTAAGCATCACGTTTCTTCAGAGTGATGTGACAAGTAAGGGTTCCAGGGTTTTAGGGTACAACATGCTCGGCTGTCTTAAGGGAATCCAAGGCTAGCATCGACTTACGGAGGTCTCCATGATGAAATCACCAGTCCAAAGGAAGGAATATCCCGCGGAGGGTTCAAACATCACCGAGAGTTAGTGTGTAATCGATAGAATCAAAAATAGAAACCCTATCTACGAATGTGAGGTGAGAGTGTCAATAGACCCGCGATATGGGCCAGAAAAACGTGATAAAACTAAGAGATAGGAATTTGCGCCTCAACAGAAGTCGCTATTTCAAGAAATAGCGGCTTTCTGAAAGGTAGTTCAATCTTAATTTATAAAAGAAATTCCAAAGAAATAATGAGAATCAACGACACTATATACGGGCACTAATTCTAGTATTTTTCAAAAAAATAATATTTATAATTATAAATAACAACTGTGTATGATGGCATTCATTCTTTAAATGACGTCAAGATTTAAGTCGTACATTCATGATTTTCAATATATTATCTATTTATTGGATTTTTTTACAAAACAGCGCCATCGTATAGGGGCGCTCATTCTTTAAATAGCGACTATGTGACGGTCGCTCATTCTTTGTTTGATGCTACGCATTGGGCAGCTACATTTTCAAACACATAACACTGTTCACAGACTTGGAGTTTACATAATCAGGAAAGTAAAGACATGAATAGACAGAGAAAAATATAAAGGTTCCAGGAACATGCTCATGTAATAATTTTAACATTAGGTTACGTAGATATTTAATTTTAATAATGTGGCATTAATTAAATACTTAAAGAATTGGCGGCAGGGCTATGGCCGCTCGTTAAATTGCGCCCTGGACACTGTCGCAAATTCAGGAAAATTGGCGATTGCTCACGCGGGCGTTCATTCAATAAGCGCCCATGTCCTGGTCGCTATTTGCAAAAACTCAGTAAAACTTCATAAAACTACAACAGCAGTCATGGAATAGATGCTAGACGACCTATATGCATGGATTTACTTTGATTATCATGTTGGGCGTCGTATCTTGAGAACACCTACCTCTTAAGGGTTGAACCGGACGACGAACGAAGCAAAGAAAAGAGAGTATGCAGCAGCTAAAATAACAACAATAGCAATAGCAGCAGCAGTACACGATCGTGGAAGAAGAATAACAATTGCAGCACTTCGAACAGAAGCAGACAGCTGTAAACGAACACGAAGGAAGAAGCACACGGTGGCTTCTTCATGCGTGATAGTTGTCAGACGGAAGAAACGGTAGAGAAGAAGACTTCCTCTTTCGTTCATTTACTGTAGTAGGGTGCAGCAACGATCGCAGAAGAAAGAGGAAGAAGCACAACTTCCTCCTTATGCAGCTACGACCGGCACATGAGGAAGAGAGGAGAAGCAAGCTCCTCTAATAGCTGTAGCAATAGCAGGTACGTAGTAGAAGGAAGAACATGGCTTTCTCCTTCCGAATGAGCAATAGCAGCAGCCCTGAACTCGTTCGATGGAGGCTTATTTATAGGATCTGGGGTTTTGAATCCTATTGGGAATTAAATTCCCATGAAGCAAATCCTAATGTGTTTAATATTGCTCATGTTAATCTCTCCATTGCTATAACGACAACCGACTTCCTATTTAGACTTAAAACCCTAACCTTCATGCTTGGCTACTCCACGATTGAACCTCCTATTGGGTTTATGAAACAATATTTTCCCCATGCATCACTTCTCTTGTGAGGATGGTTATGGGCTAAGGGCCATATATGTGTTAATTCGGTTGGGTTCATATGGCCTCCTTCGTACAAGGCATGTATATATATTAATCCCTATTCAATGTATATAGTTGAAGGCCCATTTTATGGATTACGGCCTTATTACGTTTGAGTTAAAGCCCAATAGTGATGTTTGTGGGTTGCACTTTTATTATTTGTTTGATTTGGGCCCTTGTCTTATAAATCGGGGAATTTATTTATTTAGGAAATTTTCATTCCTATAATTTATCCGGGTTGCTACATGGGCGAACTCTAATTCTTTCTTGGACTGTAGGTCACACAAACAAAGGAAGGGTTTTTCATAAACCAGTCCAAGTATACTTTGGAGATTCTGAAGAAATTCGGGATGAAGGATGCCAAGCACATCTCCACACCCATGGGAACAAATGCATCCCTAGATGCTAATGAGAATGGTAAATCTGTAGATCCTAAGACATATCGAGGTATGATCGGATCTCTTTTATATCTCACTGCTTCTAGGCCTGATATTTAGTTTAGTGTTTGCATGTGTGCTCGATTTCAAGTCAATCCTAAGGAATCCCATTTAATTGCTGTAAAAAGAATTCTGAGATATGTTGCAACCACGCATGACTTAGGCCTGTGGTACTCGGCATCATGTTCTTTTGATTTAATCTCGTATATTGATGCTGATTATGCTGGATGCAAACTTGATAGAAAAAGTACTAGTGCCTACTACCAATACTTGGGTGGATGCTTAGTTTCATGGGCTTCTAAGAAACAGCACTTTATTGCACTTTCCACTGTAGAAGCTGAGTACATTGTTGAAGTTAGCTGTGGAACCTAGGTGCTATGGATAAAGCACCAACTCTAGGATTACGGAGTAGATCTTGGATGCACACCCATCATGTGCAATAATACCAGTGCCATTGACTTAACCAATAATCCCATTCAACATTCCTGCACAAAACACATAGAAATAAGGCATCATTTCCTCCGAGATGAGGTAAGCAAGAAAAACCTTGAATTACATTTTGTTGAATCTGAAAAATAAATTGTAGATATTTTTACAAAACCTCTGGGTAATGATAGATTCTCCACTTTGAGAAGAGAATTGGGTATGTGTAGACCCCCCACTTGATCATTCGTGTATGGTTCTGCTGATCTACGTCCAAGAGGTCACTGGTTGTTGCTATAAGGGGGAGTCTATCATGCATGACTAATTGGCTGCATTGTGTATAAGTTGTAGGTTGCTTCATTCCAATGCATGACTCAATGGTATATGAAATGGTGTGTGTGAAAGGACATGCCTACCCTGTCTGAAAGCACTCACTATGCGTGAGAAGATACTCTGCCAAGTACCAAGAGTCCTCACACATTGCATCTTAGTGTCCTTGGCTTAAAGGGGAGTTGATAGATTCTTCTTAGAATAGGTTTGTAGTTCATTTTGATGCATTAGAAGGTTTTCATCTGTCTGGCATCAGTGCGTCGACGCACTGACAAGTCTGCGTCGACCCCATAGTTCAAATCACCAACATTTTACTTTCTGTGAGATAGTTCTACGTCGACGCACCGTCAAAGACAGGTCGACGCACAGCCTCTTCTTTTCTTGTGCACTGTAATCTCATCTTCATCTATTAACTCAGAGTCTTTTCCTCATTACCACACATTGTTTGTGCATCCACTCAGTCATTCCATTCCTAACATTTGCTAAGGGTGTGTGTGTCCTTTTTCATTTGTCTATTCTTCACTCCCTTGTGGATTGTTTCAAAGAGAGATTCTCTTCTAAGACTAGTCTTCTTGACTGACTTCTCTAAAAGCAATCTCCTGCATCTCCTTTTATCATGGCTGTTTGAATGAATTGAAACTTAAAGTCAGCAACTTCCCTGAAGTCTGAAAACAAGAAACTTGAAGGAGGGACTCCTCAAGCTTACTACTGATGATGCTTTAAGTTTTATAATTTCTAATGTTCCTTAGTCTGCTTATGCATTTTCATTGACAATTTTGGTTGATGTACTTCTCTTGAGTATTGTGATCAAACGGCCAAGTCAAGTGAGATTTATCCAAAGCACTCATCGTAGAGCAACGGTTAGGACTTACGGAGTTACTGGATGCACTTCACCTGAGACGTGAGGTGGTTCGCGTCAAAAGGTAATGTCTTGACTAACTCTGATCTAGTAGAGTTTATTTAAAAAAAATGGTGAGCAAGAAAAGCTTAACAGAGCAATGGCTCCTGCCCACTGAGAAACTATCATCCTTCACCAATGAAGTGATAGAGAGACATGCATGAAGTGGCAAGTTATCTCTGATCAAAATGAGGCATGACAGTTAACTTCACTGAGTAACTGGGGAATTTGCATCTAACAAATGTGATTCCTCACGTAAAAAGGTGTTAGTTGAACTTGACTGTCAGTTCAGAAAGGGTGCATGCTAAGAAAAGTTCTTACAATTCCAGATTGTTTGGCTTCAATACTGATGGTAGTTAATCCTGAAAGGTCACTTGATCTAATGAGTTAGATTGACGAGGATTATCCAGGACTTCGGTTCTCTCATGTGCATCAGCTTTAGTAATCTTGTCTAAAGTACTCGTTCGTTAGTTGATTAAATTCTGACACTTCTAAAAGTTCTTGATTTTAAATCCATCAGTTCATTCTCTACTACCATGCAATGCTCATATGTTAGGAGATATATGATTTTGGAGCTGATCCAGTCACTTCCTCAAATGTGTCTTAGTCGTGAATCTCCCTTCTGAACACGCCCCTCATGTTTTGATGATGTCAAAGGGGGAGAGAGTTGTTATGTCATAAAAAGGGGGAGTGTTGTCTGCATGTCTGCATTACCTGTTGTCTGCATGTGTGGAAGATGTCAAGCTATGACTCATCTATGAGGGGGAGTGGGCATTCATTTAAAAGAAACTCGAACTTGGATTTAATCATGGATTATATAGTTCATAGGACTATATTGTTCATAATGACTCATAGTTGTCATCATCAAAAAGGGGGAGAATGTTGTGTCCCTGTGATTTTGATGATGTCAAACTATAACTCATCTATGAGTCATCTTTATGCTCTTGATGATGTCAATGCAAATATCTTCTTAACTTGGTGGAAGTTCAGTTTTTCTAAGGTTTAGAAATCCAGAAGCTCAAAAATTGCAAAATTTGGAATTCAGAAGTACGAACAAACTCTATGGAAGATCAATTGAAGGCAAGTTTGTAGAAATGGTTAGCCAAGCAAGAGATCATACAAGGTAGCAATCACATGTCTTCGAGCTCTAAAGTTTAGTAGGCCAAAAAGTTATTTTAGCCAAGACAAATCCAAGATGCAGAAGTTGACAGTCAAAATGATGATGAGGGAAAGATGGAAGGAAGTTGGCAGCTTGTGCCTAGCTTAAAGCCAAAGCCGGTCGGATGGCTTGCTTCTTTTGGTCGACCGAAAGTCTCAAAAGGTTTAGAAACTGAAGATAGGTCAGCCAAAAGTGCAAGGATGCTAAGCAGTAATTATGAAGTCATGCACATAACAGTCTACAACATCAACGCCATAAGGATTCTAGAAGAGAACTCAAGAGAACAGGTGTTCTGTTTGCTGGAGCTGTGTCAAAGAGGGAGAAGAAGTTCTGAGAAATGACAGATCAAATTCACTTAGAAACAAGGTGAAACTTTCAGAAGTAAAGTTAAGAGAATAGGTGATGTGATTGCCATAAAAGTGTCGAAGCAAGATCATCACTTCCTCGATGCAGTCATGCCCACATAAGCGATTTCCAGAGTTCTGCATCGATGCAACAGAGAACTGCACTGACGCACCAAGCATAAAACCAAAACTTAAACGTGACCATGTCGAAGCATCAGCAAACTGCCTCGACGCTCTAAGCCTAGAACCAAAAAATGATGCCACCACGTCGAAGCATCAAGTGATGCATCGACACAGCATAACATATCAAAGTACCAGCACTAGACAACAGGTCGAAGCATAGTGTAATGCATCTACGTAATAGTGTGATGCATCAACGCAACAGTGCAGTGCATCGACGCAGTCATGCACACAAAAGCTATTTCCAGAAGCTCGCCCTCAGTAGTGCATCGACGCACTAAGCCCAGGATCTGCATCTGAACGTTACTACGTCAAAGCATCATGGAATTACATCGACGTACCAAATGTCTACGAGAAGCCATGGGTCTAAAAGCCTTTCATTCTCACTGCACTGACGCATCAAGTTGCTGCATCGACGCAGCTTCACGCCTTTCTCCACAATGTGAGAACCCGAGTGGATCACGTGCCAGCGTCTTCAAGCCAGTTGCCGCTTAACCCAAACCACGTGGCTGAATTCTGGAGAGATAAAGTTGACAGAATATTCGCTTGCCACCTGGACCAATGGAGTAATTTGTCTATGGATCAATTTTAAGTGGAGATCGATTTTTCTTTTCTACATATAGATGTTGCCTTCTTCCGAAGACGGGGCACGGTAAAAGGCTACTGTGAGGAAAAAGAAAAGAGAAGCGGCCACAGAAGAAAGCTAGTTAGAGTGATCTGAGAAGAAAAGAGTGCAGTAGCCATTCCAAGAGATTGAGAGAGAAATCTTTGAGAAGAAAAAGAAGAAGAGAAAGAGAGAGCTCGAGAGAGAGTCCAGATCCCAAGGCCAGTTCGTAAGAGAAGAAGAGTGTGCAGCCGGAGTCCTTTAGTCTTTGTGGTGTCCATTAGCTTGTGGATCAAATCCAGAGCTATTTTGCTCCTAAGGAGCTACATTTTGTTTGTTCCTTATTCTTGTGTTTTCGTTTGCTCATCTTTTTATTTTACTTCTTGTTCTTTTGATACCCTATTCAGGGGTCAGGCTCCTTCTGAGTTTTCAGAAGAAGAGAGAAGTGTTTTCTCCGGGTTCCCTCTGAGGTTTCAGAGGAAGGGAGGATTGTTTCTCTGGGTTGTGAGCAACTGGGTTGCTCACGGGTTCCTTCTGTGTCCACAGAAGAAGGGAGAATTTGCTTCTCCGGTCACTGCCAATGGTAGTGGTTCTAATCTCGCTGGGTGTGAGATCAGGTCGAGAGATTTGTGTAATACCTTGGATTCTTCAGATCGGAATCGGAGAGCTTTCGGAGCGCTTTCATGGGTCCTGAAACGTGTTTTACGATCCACTCGGGTTTTTCCCTTATATAACTTGCGGAACCCCGTGGAGAGTTGATCATTGAGTTTTGAGACTCCGGGACGCTACAAGTGTATTGTGCTCGTTCCGAGGATCGCGGAGACTATTTTTCCATATTTTTCTGAGTTTACAGAATTTCATGCAGAAAATCAGATTTTAGAAAATATTACTAATTTCCTATTTTTCTTTTCTTCTTAACCCTTTCTCTCTCCTTGCTCTCCCTTCACAATCTCTCACTTTGTCTCCCTCCCTTCTCTCTCCTCTCTTCTCCTCTCCCCCGGGCGTGCGACCAGTGCGGAGCTGGGTGAGGTGGTGACGGCGTGGAGCTGACCTGGAGCGTGATGGTGCGAGTATAGGTGCATGGCATAGGCGCGATCCCATTCGTGGATTCGAAGCTGCCGTGGGTTGTTCATGTGATCATTTTCGGCGTGGCGTGGCTGTTTCGGTGCGTGAGATTTTCAGTGGAGGTAGGGGGATGGATACCCTACTCTTTTCTTGCATCCTCTCGCGGTTTGGAGCCGAACAGTGTGAGATTGAGCATGTTTTCCAGCTTTAAGGGTGAAACCATGTTCGGGGGGTGTGAGCTGTTCACCATTCCAGACGTTGGCTTTCACATTAAATGGTAAAATTTGAACCCCTGGCATGTTGGGAATCGTTTCTTGCTAGGTTTACTATGTTTGGTTGTGAATTGGGGCCGGTATGAGCCCGTTTGTCCATGTGACTCGATCTGGGTAGATTCGTGGGAATCACCCATTTTCAGCCGTTTTGTGGTCGGTTTGATCCCCTCCGATTTGTGAAAGGTTTATATCGCATGTATCAGTGTCTCCCCGTCATTCTGGGATGATTGGGGCGTGGAAAATGAGTTTTTGTGTGGTTTTACAATTTTTGGATCGGAGGGTGAGTTGCGGTCCACCAGTAACCGCGTTCGACTCTCAACCTCTATAGCGGTCAGTCGTGAACCGCGTCAACTTTTCGGGCTTTGTCGGTTCGAGCGTATGGCGGTGGGCTAACGCGGTCAACGTTCAACCTCATCTGACTGAAGCGGTTGGCTTAAAATTACATCTGCCTATCTTGGTTCCCCGTGCCTTGTCTTCTTTCAGACACGGTCTTTGGCGTACCGCATCTGTGACTCACGCGGTCAGCATTTAACCACGTTTGGACTAACGCGGCAATCTCGGAACCGCGTCTGTCTCTACGTCGACTCCGCTTCATGAAGGGTCAACTCTATCTTCTTCTCTCTTTAGGTGTTTTCCGTTCAAAGTCCAGAAGCGGTTTGCCTGGACCCATGACTACGAATTGACTGGTAAACGCAGCTAGTCCTTAACCGCGTATGGGTGAGCGCGGCTTGTTGAGAACCGCATCTGGTGTTGGCGCGGCTATCTCGCAACCACGTTAGCCTTCGGGGTGTTTTCTTTGCTGGTTTGGTTTCCGATTATTGTGGCTTCGACCCCTTGGTTAGCCCATTGTTCCGTGGATGTCGTATGCGGGTTGTGACCGTGTTATAGGGTGTCTGGGAGTGCCATTATACCGAGCAGTGTTCCGTGCTGTTTTGAGGGTCATTATGGTTTCCGGTCAACTTGGTTGTGACCCAGTGGTTGACACGTGACCTCATGAGTGTCTCGTCTATCCTGTGAAGATCGAGAAATGGTTTTGGATGCTTGGAGATATTGTATTATCTCAGTTTACGTGTCCATGTGGTTTGAGGGTTTTGGTAATCCGTCATGTTCCGTGTTTCGTGTTATGCAGAATTGTGAGTCCGTTGTGTAGCTTGGAGGCCGAGGACTCATTATCATCATTATTGCAGTTATGGATCCGGCTATTCTGTGCCATCTTCCATAACGTATTTTACCGTGATTTTGGCTTAGGGACTAGGCTGATTAACGGCGTGTTGCCATGATGTGCGACGATCTTGACCTGAGTCTTGTAACTCAAGGATCATTGTGAGCTGGTCTAGTTGACTGTCCTAAGTCTGGCGGTAGTCTTGTGTGCTGCCTTATGCTCCGTAGTATGTGCGATAGGTTCGTGCTTACCCTGTCTGTACTTTGGTGTTACCTATTTTGAGTCTCTGTGTCGAGTGAGCCTCCACAAGTCATAGCCTGACGGCACTTTCCTGTGTGTCGGCCCACCTGGGAGTTGTGGCGGGGCGAGTTCCCGGTTAAGACAGTTTGTAGGCTGGTTGCCATGGGCCTCTTTGTCTTGCCGTGAGAGTCCTACGGGAAGGGAAAACCAGCTAGAGGCCTGTCTCAAGACATTGAGCTTGTGTGTGCACACGTGGTCAGGGGCGTTGGACAGACACCGATGGGCATAACCCTGACTAGTCACTCATTACTTGGTACTTGGTTCCTGTTGAGTGTCTCAATTACCACCATTCTAGGCAAGTGGGAGACACTTGAGGCGCAGTGTAAGACGTCAGTGGACGCATCTGGCTATTCTTCTAGTGAGGAGGTGCTTCTGTCACTTGACACATGACTCGTGCTTTCGTGACTTGTCCGGGTAGCCTGTGCTTGGCTTTACTCGAGGTTACGGTTACGATAGCATACTCAAGGTTACAGTTATGGTTAACTCCAAGAGCAAAATGACAAACTAAAAGAGGAGATTGAAAAATTGAAACAACTTAACACTGCCCTACCTGAAAGAGTCATCACTCTTGAAAAAGGGAAATGTGTGAGTTCAGACAATTATGAAAAATTGGCTAGTCTTAAAATAGAAATTGAGAACCATAAATCTGTCAATGTTATGTTGAATGAGAAGGTTGCTTCTTTTGAAGAAACAATAGCCAATTATGAGCTTCATATTTCAAACCTTGAAACTGAAATTTCTGATTTGAATGACTCTTTAGCAAGGCTTGTGAATGGAAAGGAGAATTTAGATAAGCTTCTTGGAAGTACGGTTAACTTCCAAAGAGAGGGATTGGGCTTCAACCCAGTGAATAAAAAGAGTTTTGAAAGAAAGCTCTACACATCATTTGTGTGCTGCTCTGGGCCAACAAGCACCTCAAACTCACCCATTTTCCAGTTTACTGCCCAGAAAGATCGAAAACAAGCTGTCAGTAAAAAAATCTGCAAAACCAACTGAAAAATTGAAAAAGAGTAATAATTTGGAGAAAAAGTCCAAAAACATTCTTGCTGCCACTATGAATGTTGCACACAAGTCTAATTCACACACACATGCACACAAAAAGAAAAGTTCATGTTATTATTGTGGCAGGAATGGTCATTTGATGCATGATTGTCATGTCCTAAAATCTGACAACCTAGAAGCAAGCATGAGTATAATGGATTTGAAAATGCAAAGATCTTTTTAAATAAAAAGGGATCACTTCAAAATCATCATGTGCATGCTAGAAAAAGATATGTCAAAAATCATGCTGTCAAGGAAAGAACAATCAAGTGCTTTCATTGTGGACGGGTTGGTCATGCAATGCATGACTGTTTGGTTTTAAAATTGGTAAAGGCTTCTAGAAAACACACTATTCCAAGGAGGCCTTACTGCGAGGAATGTGGGAAGACCGGCCATACAGTCAAGGACTGTTGGCACTTGAAATGGAACACAATTTTCATGTTAGAAATAGCAAAATCCCTGTGTACCCACAGAAATAGAATACTCATTTTTATAAGAAGCATGTGTCTCCTACTTGCTGTCATTACTATGGAAATTTAGGGCATGTTATGAATGACTGCTTCATTATGAAATCAGATAATGTGCATTGATGCGGGACGGGACGCGAACCTGGGACTCTAGCTCGCGGACGTCCCTAAGCGAGGGAAACGCATGGATCTGCGCGGTTGAGGAACCGGCAATGAGTCTCGGGTATCGGCTTTTCTGCGTGCTTGGATCGAGTCACGGGACGGGTTCCACTCACTCACTCTCGCAGTAGTGATAAAATTATAATGAGCTAAGTTCCTATCACTCATGCAGCGGCATATGAAAATATACGAGATAAGTAAAATGCCAAAGTAGGGAGCGGACACGATACCTCCACACTCCGGGCGTGGGGAAGACGACCTCGGCTGAAACTCGTACTCCCGGTGTACAGTAAATAAATAATTACAGAAGTGATTTTAATTGCCCACTCCACGTAGGGAGGTAAAGGGCTACACGTGGGACCCAGAAGTAGCGAACTCAGGTTGACGGGCAGTAAGTCGGAAGGCTCTCGGGCCGAAGACGGGCTGTTGGTCCGGCTCGGTTCTACGGGCCCGCGGGACAACAAGCGGGTCCGGCTGCTGGGACGGTGGTGCCCGGGCGTCTCCTTGCTGCGAAGGCTGGATGGGACGCTGCTGAGGGGTTACTGGTCGATCTCCGGGAGCGGCGGTTGCCGAATGTGAGCCAGTGTATTTTACCGGAATTAACCGGCGGACTGCTCTGCTAGCCTGTTCTCGGATCAGATCTACGCGCCTCCATAAAAATAATTGTTACGCACAGATCCGGAGGCGGATCGAGTCAAGATCAGCGCCGTTGGACAAAGGACTCAAAGGGCTACAACATAAATTAATTTCACATCCATGCAGTAAACGGATTGGAAATAACAAACTATGTGGGTTGTAGTTATTTCTGGTTCAAAATTACAGACAGTCAGGATAGAACATGACCTGCCTAAAAATGGATTTTGACCGATAGGGAAGGGGTGGATCTGAATTTTGGGGATTTTATGGTGGATATAGGGGGATGTGTGGGACGTGCTCAAATATTTTAGGAATTTTTGGAGATGGTTAAGGGGGCGGAAAATAATAATAACAAGACACTATCCCGCAGATCTGCTGATTGGTAGACTGTCAGGGGTGGAACTAAAAAATAGGGAAAAATAGCACACGGTGGCGGATTGGCACGAAATTTAAACTGGGGATGGCTAACAAGGAGGGAAATGATCTCTCAAAATTTCAAGATCATCAGATACACGGATTGGGAGGACCAACCTTTTCTCTTTGCTATTATCTTGGATCTCGGAATCCTGGACAGCACTTCAAAGAACGAGCTGTGGCGGCTCAATGGCGGCACGAACGGAGGCGGCGGCGGCTGGAAGTCACATCCAGCATAGGTGGTAGATCTTGGAGCCACACCAAGATTAGGGCTTCACACCCTAGAAAGGGGCAGCAATCACTGCTGCAAGGGGAGAGGAGAGAGGGGGCACCCTTGGGCTCTTGGGATTTTCACCAAATTTTCTTCATTAATCTATCAAAAAATGGAAAATACATGGGTTTTATATGAAATGTAAATGACCTAAACTATCCTTAGATATAGGGTTAGGGAGGGGTAATTAGGGGAGAGAAGAATTTTCTCCCATGTGGTCAAATACAACAAATATAAGCAATTAAAGGGGGGGATTATTTAATCCCACATGGGGACAAAGGAGGGGACGCCCCCCTCTTGTAGTCAACAAGGTAGGCTTGGTCTAAGATGCCATCTTGGACCTTGGACCAGCCCCACATGGGCCCTAGAGAGCCTAGGTGGCCCAATGGGAGAGAGGGTGGGGGTCCCGCCGGGTCTACGCAGCCTTTTTGCAAAGAAACCCATTGACTTAGCCTAAGTAACCCATTGGCTTATATTGTCATACATTTGCAACCCAATTAACCCATGGATATAAATGCAAACAAAAGGATACAAATGTAAAAATAAAATGTTAGTGCCCGGTGTTGATTCCCATCAATTCTCCCCGAGTGGGAAGAACTCGACCCCGTCGAGTAAGGGGTGCGGCTGCTCGTGTGGCTTCTGCGGATCTGTCACCGTACCAGGTAGCGCGGAGTACGCTCCACTCCAAGTAATCGTCACCTGCTCATCCCGTATATATTCGATATGCACATGCTTCTGTGAAAATGAGGCTAGTGGTGGACACTCCGGGGTGGGGTCACTCTCAAAGGGAGAAGACGACTCAAAGACTCACTAGGAATCACCGCTGGGTCCCGTTATGCGACTAGATCCAAGACATTGTGGTAGAGTTGATCCCAAATTCCGGCAAGTCTACAACGTACGCATGAGATCCGAGTTACCTTCCACTCGAAAGGGACTGACATGACGAGCTTGCAGACTCACTATGCACTCGACAAATGTATGTATAGACTCTTGACAAACTGGACAAATAAAGAAAACACGGACTCACACATGACCCTAGACAAACCTACTGTTAGACCGACCCATACATATGCCATGGTGGACCAGGACATCCGAATGTGTGTCTAGCATACACAAGACGCAACCGATGGTTGGCGGAATGGGGGACTCCTAAGCATCCTAAAGTGAACCAATCATGCACATGCTCCCTAGTGGACTTGGGAGGTTTGGGAGGGCTAGGAGAGCCAAATTCACCTTCTTCATCACCCCTGTATGTATGTATCTCTCGCCAATGAGCAGGCTCGATGAGCATATGTGGACCGACCCATGGGGAAAGGGTGTGATAGTGGACTCCCTTGATAGAGTGGAGTAGATAAGGTGGGTCAAGAGCCTCACTAGGGAAGGGGCCGAAGGGATCCAAGAATGTGTGACCCCTCGAGATGGGTTCCCTCATGACACGGTCCCATGTTTGGAATTCTTGAAGGTGTAGATGGTCACCTTCATGCATTGGGGTAACTGGGACAGTGATCTCATGTAGAAAATATTGGCCCTCCCTCGGGATAAGTGTAATGAAATTAGGCTCATCATGAATCAAAAGGATCTCCGTAGTGACATGACCCACGGTGCACACGGAGGTAATGGACCCCAATGCCGGATGTGTGAAGCTACCACTATTGAGTTGGTCGAAGCCTAGGGCCAACATGTTCATCAACTTCCATTGCCAGTCTAATCCCTTAATAAGGTCATCCAATGTATCAACATGGTGACAAGACTAGAATGTGGTATGGAATGAGTTGACTGGCACTAATGATAGTGTGGGGTCCACAGATGGATAGTGAGGTGTTCTAGGGACCAAGCCTTTCTTGAACCAGCTAAGTAGTGGCTCGGTAATGATTAGCTTCCCCGTTAGAAGCACGGGTGGCTCTGGCTGAGGTGGTTCCGAGTAAAGATCGGAAGGTGAGGCTTGTGGTAAAACTTCTCCCTTGGATGGGGAGAGGATGTCCTCCATGGGGACAGGACTTGGGGACTCCGTAGATGGAGCCGGGTTAAGACTACCGGCTTTGACCTCCTTAGGCTCGGGCAAGAGTCACGTCCATATCCTATCCCTCCTATCCATCCGGTCCATGAACATTTACAAGAGGTCGTCTAAGGTGCAGTTTGGACTAGGGGCATCATGGTGGGTTTGCTCATATTCAATTGGCCTAGTCTTGGGTCTAGGCTCATCTACGTACGGGACTCTTTTCCTCCGACTATGACCCAATTGGTTGGAGGTGACTGGGTGGGGTCGGTTGGAGGTGACCGGGCCGGGTAGGTAGACCCTTCTAAGCTCACCCTTCATCTCACGCCAGGACTCTATAGGCCATTGCCTCCAAATTTCCCTCAAGCATTCTATGTCCCTCTATTTTTCGGCGGCTTCGTGAAAAAGTCGCTTTGTGGCAAAATCAATTTCCATGGCATCGGACATAATGTAACACTCAAAGTAGTTGTCTATAGTGGCTTCCCACTTTAGGTAGTCGCTCGGGACTTTGGAGCCATAGAAGTCTGGGGCTTCAGGCCTACGGAGGTGGAGGGGTTGGGTTCCCCATCTTTGGGTGTGTCGCCACCATTCATACGACGTGGGCTTTTGGGGATCCATGGGACACAGGGATCAATAGGATGGCCATGCCGACACTTGGTGCAAGACAAACCGACTAGACATGACCCTAAAATAACAATGTAAAATTGGAATGCAGACTCGACTACAAACCTAGACTCAACCAGTATCCGGTATGTGGCGGAGGTTTGATCCGAAGAGCGCACTCACGCAAGTGTGTACCTTCCCAATAGGCATAACCTATCGTTCCGGAGACACCTTTTGATATACTGAATAGAGAGACGCAATGAGACACCTTGGACCGACTACCCTACACTCGACTTGCTCTGATACAAATTTGATGCGGGATGGGACGCGAACCTGGGACTCTAGCTCGCGAACGTCCCTAAGCGAGGGAAACGCGTGGATCTGCGCAGTTGAGGAACCGGCAATGAGTCTCGGGTATCGGCTTTTCCACGTGCTTGGATCGAGTCACGGGACGAGTTCCACTCACTCACTCTCACAGTGGTGATAAAATTATAACGAGCTAAGTTCCTATCACTCATGCAGCGGCATATGAAAATATACGAGATAAGCAAAATGCCAAAGTAGGGAGCGGACACGATACCTCCACGCTCCGGGCGTGGGGAAGACGACCCCGGCCGAAACTCGTACTCCCGATGTACAGTAAATAAATAATTACAGAAGTGATTTTAATTACCCACTCCACGCAGGGAGGTAAAGGGATACACGTGGGACCCGGGAGTAGCAAATTCGGGTTGACGGGCAGCAAGCCGGAAGGCTCTCGGGCCGGAGACGGGCTGCTGGTCCGGCTCGATTCTAAGGGCCCGCGGGACAGCAGGCGGGTCCGGCTGCTGGGACGGCGGGGCTCGAGCGTCGCCTTGCTGCGGCGGCTGGCTGGGACGCTGCTGAGGGGTTGCTGGTCAATCTCTGGGAGCGGCGGTCGCCGAATGTGAGCCGGCGTATTTTACAGGAATTAACCGGCGGACTGCTCTGCTGGCCTGTTCTCGGATCAGATCTGCGCGCCTCCATGAAAACAATTGTTACGCCCAGATCCGGAGGCGGATCGAGGCGAGATTGGTGCCGTTGGACAGAGGACTCAAAGGGCTACAACATAAATTAATTTCACATCCATCCAGTAAAAGGATTGGAAATGAAAAACTCTGTGGGTTGTAGTTATTTCTGGCTCAAAATTATAGACAGTCAGGACAGAACATGACCTGCCTAAAAATGGATTTTGACCGACAGAGAAGGGGTGGATCTGGATTTTGGGGATTTTATGGTGGATAGAGGGGGATGTGTGGAACGTGCTCACATTTTTTGAGAATTTTTGGAGATGGTTAAGGGGGCGGAAAAAATATAATAACAAGATATTATACCGCAGATCTGCTGATTGGCAAACTGTCAGGGGTGGAAATAAAAAACTGGGAAAAATAGCAAACGGTGGAGGATTGGCATGAAATTTAAACTAAGGATGGCTAACAAGGAGGGTAATGATCTCTCAAAATTTCAAGATCATCAGGTACATGGATTGGGAGGAACAACATTTTCTCTTAGCTACTATCCTAGATCTCAGAATCCTGGACAACACTTCAAAGAACGGGCTGTGGCGGCTACGGTAGCACGAATGGAGGCGGCGGCGGCAATGGCTGGAAGCCGCATCCAGTAGAGGTGGTAGATCTTGGAGTCACACCAAGATTAGGGCTTCACACCCTAGAAAGGGGCAGCAATCATTGCTGCAAGGGGAGAGGAGAGAGGGGGCGCCCTTGGGCTCTTGCGATTTTCACCAAATTTTCTTCATTAATCTATCAAAATATGGAAAATACATGGGTTTTATATGAAATGTAAATGACCTAAACTATCCTTAGATCTAGGGTTAGGGAGGGATAATTATGGGAGAGAAGAATTTTCTCCCATGTGGTCAAATACAACAAATATAAACAATTAAAAGGGGGGATTATTTAATCCCACATGGGGACAAAGGAGGGGGCGCCCCCTCTTGTAGTCAAAAAGGTAGGCTTGGTCTAAGATGTCATATTGGACCTTGGACCAGCCCCACATGGGCCCTAGAGAGCCTAGGTGGCTCAATGGGAGAGAGGGTGGGGGTCCTGCCAGGCCTACGCGACCTTTTTGCAAAGAAACCCATTGACTTAGCCTAAGTAACCCATTGGCTTATACTTGCCATACATTTGTAACCCAATTAACCCATGGATATAAATGCAAACAAAAGGATACAAATGTAAAAATAAAATGTTAGTGCCCGGTGTTGATTCCCATCATACATGCTCTGAACTCTTGGACATAACTAGTGAGAAGTATTCCTAACTCATCAGGACCCAAGAGATCTTGGGTACCTATGAACAAAAAATGAGAATTCATTCTTGCAGGTGTGCCTTGGAGCTAGCAAATAAAGGGGTTCAATAAGTCAAGGCACCTGTGTTTGGTAAAACCTCAGTTCTATTTTTTTACTAAATTTGCTGATTGCCATCGTCCTTCTTGACAAGTTGCATCTCTGATCTGAATAGAATTATGTGTTCATTATTACAATTGATTGAATAATCAAGGGAGAGTTTGGAATAGTTTAAGATGCATGGATTCTTAGGTTTGCATATGTTAGTTGTATTATTTTTCACAAGCCTCTCTGTGCATATGATGGTTTGTTCATGCATACATTTTTACATCTGCATCCGAAATGCATATGGGACTGCATTGTATTTGCCATGCACTTTCATGCATGACCCCTATGGTATATAAAATGGTATGTTGGGAGAAGGGCAGATCATGTCTGTCTGGAAACCCACACAATACGAGAGGTGGTCTTAAGGCCTAATTTCTCCGTCTAGTACCATGGGTCTAATTTGCACATAACAGTCTAAACATTCATGAGTTTAGTTCAATAACTCCTGCACAGTCTTCATGTCATTTTTGATGATCGGTGCAATGATCATGCATACATCCATTTGATTGCACATTCTTGTGTCAAAGACTCAAAAAGATTGTTCGATAAGCTTGCATACATTTAGGGGGAGTCAGCACTTACATATGACTTACTTGAGATAAAGGGAGTCAATGTATGCATCAGTCTGCTCATGCAAACTATGTCAAATTCCAAAAGTTCATTTGGAATGGATGCACACCCTATTTTGTGCTAAAAAAGACACATAATTCTTGTAAATCTCATTTGCTAAAGAAAGGAGTCGACACTCCTCTCAACTGCATCGACCTCATAGTTCATTTCATCAGAAATCATGGTCTGTAAAACACACTGCGTCGACACTCTATCCATGCTGCATCAACCTATCACTGCATTTCTATCTAAACAGATGCTCTGGGATATTGCTATGCTTTGACCTCTATTCATAACAGGTCGACACAGTTAATTCATGTTGACTGCATCTGTGTCTCTTTGCATACTCATGCATAGCTTGAAGAACTAATTAAGAATGCATAGCACTTTCATCATGTCTAAGTGATGCGGGACGGACAGCGAACTTGGGACTCTAGCTCGCGGACGTCCCTAAGCGAGGGAAACGCGGGATCTGCACGGTTAAGAAATCGGCAATGAGTCGAGTACTCAACTATCTCACGTGGCCGGATCGGGTCACGGGACGGGTTTCTCTCTCTCTCTCTCACAGCGGTGATTGAAATATATCGTGCTAGATTAACCTATCACTCTAGCAGCGGTATATGAAACTATACGAATTGGGCAAATGCGATAAAGAGAGTGGCGAGTTTACCTCCACGCTACTGGGCGTGGGGAAGACGACCCCGGCCAAGAACCGTAACTCCCTGTTAGACAATTACCAAATGAATTACGGAATTGAATTCTTTTGCCCACTCCACACAGGGAGGTAAAGGGCTACAAGTGGGGCCCGAGAGGACCGATCTTGGGTTGACGGGCGGCTTCTTGGACAGCTCCGGCAGTAACGCGTGCCAACGAACGTGGGGCCCATGTCCTAGTCGGAGGGCCGAACGGCCTGGGAGTGGTACCGCTGCGGTGGGGACTCCTGGAGGGATGAACCCTAAGAAGGGATCACACTGGTTCGCCTCATGGAAGGCGAGGTGGTCCGACCGGGGGCGTTGTTGATTACTGTCCACGGACTAGTTCTGCTGTCACAAAACTGCGCGACCCGGAGAGAACAGCTGTTGCGATCAGACCTAAGCTCAGAACGATGTGAGACTAGCGCCGTTGGAAAGCTCTCTCAGAGATCTACAACCCTTGGTTGTCACAGGAAGTTTAATCTCTCTGTTGTGGCCGTGGTGGAATTTATAACAGGCTGGCTCTCAGGTTCAGATCTGGCAGGACAGATTTGGATCTACCTGAGAATGAGGGTTGACCGAAGATCAAACGGTGGATTTGGGATCTGAAATTTTTATGGATGGTAGATGGGAAGGTAAGGAACATGGGGATATTTTTTTTGTAAGTTTTGGAGGTGGTTTGGGTGGGGAAAAGGATTTTATGGTGGAAGTTGTCGGATCTGGACTGCACAGGACAGAACAGATTTTGGAAAATGCAGTGATTTTTTTTATGGGAAAGAAAATTTTTAAAATCACAAAAAAAATGGAGACTATGGTTTTGGTGGACAGAACTACCAGTTAAAATTTCAAATCATTCTGAAATGGGAAAGGGGGTGAAAGTGGCGAAGAGGTAACTTGCTGGTTGGTGGATCTGCACAGGAGGCAGATTACTAGGGGTGGGAAGAACAGATAGGTAAAACTAGTAAACGAGGAGAAAATAACTTGAATTTTTTTGTGGAGGCTGGGGTGGACGTGGGGAACTCACCCTCCAAATTTCATCTTGATCTGAGCTCCTGATTGAGAGCTAAAAATCCCGATCTAGGCTTCTATTCAGAGTGCACAAAACTTCCGACGAAGTGGCGGCGGCGGTGTGGTGGCGGCTCGATGGCGGCGGCGGCGGCGGAGATGAGCTTCTCACTCAAAGGGGAACTGATAGAGAGGAATCACACCTCAGAGGAAGGGCTCTCACAGCTGCAAGGGGAGAGAGGGGAGAGGAAGGGGGCACACTTGGCCTTCTTGGCAAATTTTCATAATTTTCATTCAATAATTCTATCAAAAATGAAAAATACATGGCTTTTATATGAAATGGACACCCTAGGCAAATGACCAACCTTGCCCTCAGATCTAGGGTTAGGGAGGGGTACCTTAGGAATGCAAAACCCATTTTTCCCCATGTGGTCAAAGCTAAATAAACAATTTAGCCTAATAAGGCCAAAACAAGGGGCGCCCCCCTCATGGGTCAAATTTGGCAACTTTGGGCCAAGGACCAACCAATTGGCCCATGAACCCTTGACCAACCTATGGGGCCTTCCAAGCTAGGAAGCCGATGAGAGAGGGAAAAGCCCAATTGGGTTTTAAGTGATCTTAATGTCCAATATGAACATAAGGTCCAATATGAACATAACCCCTTAATGGACTCTACATGAATTTGACCCAATGGCTTATTAAAAGCCTTACAAAGGAGCCCAACTACAAACCCAAACAAACACACATTACAAACACACTAATACAATGCAATAAATACCAAATCCACCCCAATAAATGCTAGAAAATACCCAGACTCAAGACAGAGACTCCAGACTGTCTCCGAGCCATAGGGATGCCGATGTAGCTCGAATGGTGATGCGCGTACGGTACCATCGGTTCACCGACTCATGCTTCTCGCTCGCTCTGGTGTCCACACCAATTCTCCCCGGGTAGGAAGAACCCGACCCCATCAAGTAAGGGGTGCGGCTGCTCGTATGGCTCCTACGGATCCGTCATCGACCAGGTAGCGCGGAGTACGCTCCAGTCCAGGTAACCGTCACCTGCTCATCTCGTATATATCCGATATGCACCTGCTTCTATGGGAACGAGGCTAGTGGTGGACACTCCGGGGTGGAGTCACTCACAAAGGGGAGGAGGCGGCTCGAAGACTCACTAGGAATCACCATTGAATCCCTATATGTGACTAGATCCGACACATAGATAGAGCTGAACCCAAATTCTAGCAAGTCTACAACATACGCATTGGATCCGACTTGCCTCGCACTCAAAGGGACTGTCATCGCGACCTGACACTCGACCGATTGACTCGACACATGCAGACTGTCACAAACTATACGAAACAAACACTCACACATGACCCTAGGCCTAGACAAACCTAGACACTCATAGTAATACTATGATTGATGATGAAAAGACACAAACACAAGGGAAACATGACTCGGTAAGGATGACGGACACCGTCTACATACACTAAGTGTAAAGAAAGACTAACCCATAACTTGATGGCGTGAGTTTCATCCCTCGTCAACCGTCGCCGGTGTGAGAAGACTCACCCTTGGGTATGAAAGTGCGGGAGGATCAGGAGGCGGGTGACGGGAATGTAATCCAGTCGTCTAATATGAAGCATGACAAAAAGGAAGTCCGGATACTGTCTCTCGTACGCGTGGCAGAAATCCAACCATACCGTGTCAACATAGGGCGTCGACAGTGGTACGGTAGTCACTAGTGGCTGCGCTACCGTAGGGGAGACGGGTAGAAGTAGGATGGTGGGGTCCTCTGAGGATAAAGTGGGCGGGACAGATGGGTCTGGGATGACCGGTGGAATTAGGGTGACTAATAGTCCCTGGCCCTCTATTGGATTACTCTCTAACCCCAAAACATCAGCGAGGTACTCCTCGGCCAACTCTTGGCCAGCCTCATAACTCACTAGAATAGGCCCGGTGAGGCATCCTCCGAATGGTTGTCCTCTAAGGTAGGGGAATGTGAAGGACACGGGTCGGAGAAATGGCTAATCCCACTACAGGGGGCCACATGGGTGAGCTCCGGGAGAGGTGGTGGGCTTGAGTCCGGAGGCGGAACGGGCCGCTGGGGCTGGGTGGTTGGTGACACGGAGGTGGTCGGCTGAATGCCGTCATGGAAGATGAACTCGCCGGGTAGGTGAGGTGGGTATAAGGTGCAGGTCCTCCTATCCCAATCAAAGGTCGCTCTCCTTTCTTCCAACCACTCTTGCCCTAAAATGATGCATGGGCCAGCAAGTGTGTCGACCTTACACCATGCTCTATCGTCATAAAGAACGGGGCCAAACCTCCATTGGAACTCTATGAATGCTAAGCCACCGTTGAGAACAATCTCCCCGGTCTTAGAGAGTGACTCAACTATGTCTTGTGAGAGACAGTTAGACGACACCCTACTGATGAATTCGATCTCCGTATGCAACCCATTAGGTAGGATGGCAGTGGACACTATAGGTCACTGGAACGACTCGGTTGTTGGCTTAGGAGTCGGGTGTCGGGCCATGAAAGCATTGAATTTGGCCACCAGGGATGACCAATCCAACGCATGGTCTCGGGGGACGGCCATGGGGGTGGCGGGTAGGGGACATGTAGACACACAGTGACAAGACACTAGACACGACCCTAAACACTAATGCAAAGTTGGAGTACCGACTCGACTATAAACCTAGACTCAACCCATATCTGGTACTAGGCGGAGTTCTGGGATCCGAAGATCCTCTCACACAAATGCGCGACCTTCCTGATAGGTGTAACCTAACGTTCGGGTAACACCTTTTGATATACCGGGGATTGGCATGCAATGCAACCTTGGACCGACTTAGACTCTCTCTAGACTTAAAAGACTCTTTTTTGTGTTTTTAAACAAAGACTACCCTAGACTCAACCTTCGGCTCTGATACCAATTTGATGTAGGATGGACAGCGAACCTGGGACTCTAGCTCGTGGACGTCCCTATGTGAGGGAAACGCGGGATCTGCACGGTTGAGAAACCGACAATGAGTGGGGTAGTCAACTCTCTCGCGTGGCCGGGTCAGGTCACATGACGAGTTTCGCTCTCTCTCTCACAGCGGTGATTGAAATATATCAAGCTAGATTAACCTATCACTCTAGCAGCGGCATATGAAAATATACGAATTGGGCAAATGTGATAAAGAGAGTGGCGAGTTTACCTCCACGCTACCGGGCGTGGGGAAGACGACCCCGGCCAAGAACCGTAACTCCCAGTTAGACAATTACCAAATGAATTACAGAATTGAATTCTTTTGCCCACTCCACGCAGGGAGGTAAAGGGCTACAAGTGGGGCCCGGGAGGACCGATCTTGGGTTGACGGGCGGCTTCTTGGACAGCTCCGACGGTAACGCGTGCCAACGAACGTGGGGCCCACATCCTGGTCGGAGGGCCGAACAGGCTGGGAGTGGTATCGCTGCGGTGGGGACTCCTGGAGGGATGACCCCTAAGAAGGGATCGTGCTGGTTCACCTCGTGGGAGGCGAGACGGTCCGACCGGGGGCGTTGTTGATTGCTGCCCACCGACCTGTTCTGCTGTCACAAAACTACGCGACCTGGCGAGAACAGTTGTTGCGATCAGACCTGAGCTCAGAATGATGTGAGACTAGGGCCATTGGAAAGCTCTCTCAGAGATCTACAACCCTTGGTTGTCACAGGAATTTTAATCTCTCTGTAGTGGCCGTGGTGGAATTTATAACAGGCTGGCTCTCAGGTTCAGATCTGGCAGGACAGATTTGGATCTGCCTGAGAATGAGGGTTGACCGAAGATCAAACAGTGGAATTTGTATCTGAAATCTTTATGGATGGTAGATGGGAAGGTAAGGAACACGGGGATAATTTTTTTGTAAGTTTTGGAGGTGGTTTGGGTGGGGAAAAGGATTTTATGGTGGAAGTGGTTGGATCTGGACTGCACAGGACAGAACAGATTTTAGAAAATGCAGTGATTTTTTGGATGGAAAACAAAATCCTAAAATCACAAAAAAAATTGGAGACGATGGCGTTGGTGGAAAGAACTCCCAGTTAAAATTTCAGATCATTCTAAAATGGGAAAGGGGGTGAAAGTGGCGAAGAGGTAACTTGCTGGTTGGTGGATCTGCACAGGAGGCTGATTACTAGGGGTGGGAAGAACATATAGGTAAAAATGGTAAACGAGGAGAAAATAACTTGAATTTTTTTGTGGAGTCTGGGGTGGACGTGGGTAACTCACCCTCCAAATTGCATCACGATGTGAGCTCCTGATTGAGAGCTAAAAATCCCGAACTAGGCTTCTATCCAGAGTGCACAAAACTTCCGACGAAGTGGCGGCGGCGGTGCGGTGGCGGCTCGATGGCGGCGGCGGCGGGGGAGATGAGCTTCTCACTCAAAGGGGAACTGATAGAGAGGAATCACACCTCAGAGGAAGGGCTCTCACAGTTGCAAGGGGAGAGATGGGAGAGGAAGGGGGCACACTTGGCCTTCTTGGCAAATTTTCATAATTTCCATTCAATAATTCTATCAAAAATGAAAAATACATGGCTTTTATATGAAATGGACACCCTAGGCAAATGACCAACCTTGCCCTCAGATCTAGGGTTAGGGAGGGGTACCTTAGGAATGCAAAACCCATTTTTCCCCATGTGGTCAAAGCTAAATAAACAATTTAGCCTAATAAGGCCAAAACAAGGGGCGCCCCCCTCATGGGTCAAATTTGGCAACTTTGGGCCAAGGACCAACCAATTGGCCCATGAACCCTTGACCAACCTATGGGGCCTTTTAAGCTAGGAAGCCCATGAGAGAGGGAAAAGCCCAATTGGGTTTTAAGTGATCTTAGTGTCCAATATGAACATAACCCCCTAATGGACTCTAAATGAACTTAACCCCTTAATGGACTCTACATGAATTTGACCCAATGGCTTATTAAAAGCCTTACAAAGGAGTCCAACTACAAACACACATTACAAACACACTAATACAATGCAATAAATACCAAATCCACCCCAATAAATGCAAGAAAATACCCAGACTCAAGATAGAGACTCAAGACTGTCTCCAAGCCATAGGGACGCCGATGTAGCTCGAGTGGTACTATGCGTACGGTACCATCGGTTCGCCGACTCATGCTTCTCGCTCGCTCTAGTGTCCGCACCACTAAGCTAATGTCTCAATGCATTTAAATTGGAGGAGTTAGAGCATATGCCTTCAGAATCATGTAGACATTTAAGGGGGAGTAAGTGTATTCAGTTATTTGAATTAAACATTTAGGATGCATGAAGATGTTGGTTTAAATTGCACTTAATTTTTTTCTTGCTGAAGGAGAGTCCTCTTTGAAAAGGCTTTGAAGTGCATTGTCTCAGGGGGAGAGTGCTTTAGTCTTCATGTTCCTTCTTTCATGAGATTTCCTTTTAACTGCTACACCTTGAATCCTTCTTAAAGCTATTGTCCGCTCAGGGTATTGCACAATCCCTAAAACCTTCTGCTTCATGGTCAAATTGGCTGATCTTTGCTTACCCTTGAGCTAGCCACCTTGAGAGTTTTGTATACCTGTTGTCTTCTCTACATTTTTGAACATTCTTGAAACATCATGAACTTGCTGAAGGAGTTCCTTTCAAGAGACTCTGATTCTGAAAATCTATTCCTCTCATTCATGAAAATTCTATCTTGCAATCTCTACAATTGCTTATGAGAGAGCTTATTTGAAAAATAGCTGATCACATTTCCTTCTTAACCATTAACTTTGAAAAATTCTGATTTCAAATTCCTTGCATTTACTGAAATACTTCATCTCTAAAAATTTCATCTTTCAAAATCCCAGCAAAAGTCTGAAGGGGAGCTGGTTTACATTTCCTTAGGGGGAGTTTCCTTCTATCTGGATGAAAGTTTGAACCTGTCATTCACCTCAATTCTGCACAGATTTCTGAAGCATGTTACATACGTCATGATACATTCTTCTAACTCAATACATGTGATCACTCTTGAAAACTGTCTTGTTTACTGAAATCACTTGAAAAGACATTGAGTTTAGAAGAGTTTCAATCTATTCATCAAATTCATTAATATGAGCAAATCAGATATAAGAATCTTCTTTATAAGGGTCTGTGATTGCCCATCAATAAATCTGTTGGTTTAAGCCTAATAAACTCAAGAGTTTTAAAAATGAATTCATTGAAAAAGGTTGTATTCAGAACTTAATAGATCCCAACCAACTATCACATGTTGTGCCCCTGTGAAAACTCCTAGAACCTAAAAATTTTAAATTTAAAGCAACTTTGGCTGGGAAACTCAGATTGAGTATTGTCATTAAACATGAAACAATCTGAAACATTGTAAAGGGCATCACGTGATAGAAATTGTGTTTCAATGCTCAAGGCAGAGCAATGGCTAAGAGTAACTGAGAAACTAAGCCCTTCATCAAAGAAATGAAGGTGACTCAGTCATGAAGTGCCGTTGCTATCTCTGTTCAAAATGAAGCAGGATAGTTAGTCTCACTGAGCAACTAGGGGTGCTGGCGTCTAAACAACGTGCACTCTTATGTACAAAGGTGTGGGCTACACTTGAATTCTCTTAAAAATTATGAGCAAAAAGGAAAATCTGAAAATAAGACCAAAGGTCAGTAAAAGTGTTGTAACCCTAAAGACAAAATTCAGAAATACTATAATGTTCAATTTCAATACTAGCCTTCAATTACTCCTAAGGGAGTCATTAAGTTTAAAATTAGTAGGTCAAAGGGAGATTAAATAGGATCTGAACATGTAACTTTTATTTATTTGTATTAAGCCTGAATGCAAAATGCTTCAAAAAATTTAATTGGTAAACTCTAAATTTATTACACTTAAACCAGGCAGCAAATAAGGGTTAAGTCATAGAAAACCTTATCCCAGAAGAATCTGAAAATTGAATGCTAGACTAATAAATAATGTTTCAGATTGTGATTCTGCTGATCCAATGTCATCTTAAACTCCATGAAACAATTCTTCCACTTCATGCACTTTTCATGGCACATTACAAATGAACTTTGGACGGTGACTGCTGCTGAAACTGTCATTTCAGAATCTTGACTCTGTTATCATTTTCTGAAATGCTAAAATACTCTTTCTCTACTGTTGCAATTTTTCTAAAAATTCTTCCAAGTGAAACCCTGTATTGGTTGTTCTCTACAACTAACTGGTGTTCTGCTGAAATCATGATTCCTTATCTACTGCTATCCATATTGCAATTCCTATTGTGGATCTAGAGGGGGGGTGAATAGATCAATCGCCTATTAAAATTTCTACAGCAGCTAAACTTTAGTGGAATTAAATCAAACTACTGTAGGGCACCAGGAAACACTTAACACAACCAGAATAGAATCACTGAAGTAGATCAGTTCACACTCTACCCTAAGCATCCATCTAACGAGTGATGAAAAGAATCAGGAGATGAACTCAAGACACAACACAAACAACCACGAGACAATGGTTTTTAGGTGGTTCGATCTCTATCCAGAGATCTACGTCCACCCCACACTTAACCAAGTGTGGATTCACTACTGATACACAGCTTCAACTCCGCTGATCCACAACTTCGGGGAAAACCTTCCCTACAACCGCTAATCCATAGCTTTGGGGATACAATCCCAGACCGCTGAGCCTTACAACTTATGCTCCAGAGGAATCCTCCTCTGCCACTGGCACACAGCTTGAAGAATAGGATATCAAAAGAAAAATGATGGAAAACGGAAAAACCAAAACACAGCGAGAATGTAGCTCTTAACAGTGAGCAGATCGACTTTGGTTTTGAACAAAGAGGCCGAGACAACAATCACAGGCACTTCTTCTCTCAAATCTCTCTCTCAGATCTCTCTGATCTTGTTGGCTCTAGCTCTGCTGGATCGCGCTTGCCCTTGCTCTCTTTGCACCTCTCTTCGTCTTTCAATTACGCGATCAAAAAACTTTCTTGAGCAAACAACTTCTTGTTTATAGCAGCAGAAAGATGGGCGTGTGGAAGCCACATTTCCCGCCCAAGCTTTTCGTCCAGATCTGGAATTCCAAGGCCACATGGAAGCATCTGAGCTTGACAGCTTTCCACGTGTCACGAGCATAGCTCAACTTTTAGTCTTGGATCACGTGCTCTCTTTAAAGATTACGAGCAGTTGTCCTATTTATATGTCAAGACATATAACAGTTAGATAGGTATGAGTATTGCACAGACTTCGTGTGTGCATGATGCAAAGAATGCACCGACCTAATATGCCTTAACCTATCGTGCATGGACCTTGCATGTGCAAGGAATAAAGATTGCACCGACGTTCAAGGCTGTACTACAATGAACTGCACGGACCTTATATGCGTGTAAGGCAAAATGTGCACCGACTATACATGGTATGAAACAAAAGATGCACCGACCTAGAGTGCAGTCATGCAAGATGTGCACAGACTTTATGTGCGTGAGATAAAAACTTGCACCGACTCAGTTATGCACTGAGGCAAGGACTGTGCTGTCCTTATAATGCATTAGCCCAATACATGCACCGAGTGCACATATGCACTGACCCTAGCGTGCATAATGCAAAACCTACACCGAGGAAAGGAATGCACTAACCCTTACATGCCTCGCTACAGTGATGAACATAGACTTTATATGCATGCTAACCAAACATTGCACCGACCTCTACAGTGATGTGCACGGACTGGGAAATGTGCACCGAGGCAAATCTTGTATGTGCCTTAGACAAAAGATGCTCAGACCTTTATATGCATAGGAACAGTGGTATGCACCGAGGCAAAACTTGCACCGACTTATATGCTGCACAATCCTATATGCACAGACCTAAAAACCTTTGGCACCAAACCTTGCACCGACCTTATCACAATAGGGACTTGCACCGACTCAGAGCTAGCATCGACCTTAGTTGATGCAATCCATAACTGATATGCACTGACTTAATATGAACATGCATAGACCAGAACAGAGTGTGCACTGACTTTGCTAAAGTGAAGTGCACGGACGTTGAATGTAGCATGGACCTGACTATACATAGTAACACAAACATGCACCGAGCTATATGATGCACAAACAGAATCTGCACTAACCATAGCTATGCCTGAACTACCACTAGCGAAGACGTGCACCGACCTTAATAAGACTAAGGATATGCACCGATGTCATATGCAGGTTATCCAGGTATGCACCGACTGTTTTACATACGTTTCATGCCTTAAGACTAAAAAGTGCACCGACCTGAATATGAACGTGAAATGCACCGACCTTGAGACTCATGTGCACATACTTAGCATGAAAAAGGAAAACATGCACCGACTATGAATGCAATGCAATGCAAGGTTATGAATATCAAAATTAAGCACTGAATGGACTATTGCCAGTAACAAAATATAATCAAAATTTAGCACACTGTGAACTATTACTAGCATCAAAACACATAGAATACGGAGAGTCATTATTCAGAAAAGACATGCATTCTTCCTACAAACCTCTCCTCAACATTCTCCCCCTTTTTGATGATGGCAACCCCCAAAAATAACAATTCTAAATTTTTATGGCAATGTTAAATTCATGATACATGGAATGAATGCACAGATGCAGACATGAGCCAAAAGATACCAAATGAACTTCTCTACCCCCTGAAGGTAGTCTCCCCCTTAATACCTCTTTTTCTCTCCCCCTTTGCCATCAGCAAACAAGGAATGTGGAATATAGCAGAAAGGAAGAAGGGAACGGAGTGACATCCGATGCAAAAGGTTCAGAAAATAAGCAAATTATAGGAAGTGTCTTCAGCCATAAGAGTCAAAATTATGCATTCTTGATAAATCTGATTTAAAGGTTATAAAAGATAGAGTATATGCACTTAATATCAGATATTAAGTTGCAATAACTGTTTATTGCAATGAACCTAGGTCACATATCCATAATAGACTTGATGAAAAAAAATATCCTTTTGATGTCAGATCTGATGAATATCTATGTGAGTGACTAGGAAATGTATTGATATTGAACAAATTAACACTCATTGAAGCTTGAGTTGCCAGGGTTACAGCAAACCTTTGTCACTTTTGCTTTTAAAATATAACATGTTAAACAGTCAGGTGTCATCTATGTTTTTGACATTAAGGGTACACGTGGGTTAGACGCCAGTACCCCCAGTTACTAAACACAGATTACCATATCTATCTCTGATTAAAAATATCAGTCATGATTACACCTTTTTTGCATAAGGGTACACGTTTATTAGATGCCAGTACCCCCAGCTACTCAGTGAAACCAATTTCACATATTTAATCATTAGAACAGAGTTGACATGAAGCACTTCATGACATGAATTTTTATCTATTTCATTGATGGAGTATTCAGTTTCTCAGTGCATTGTAGTCATCGCTCTGCCAGGTTAATTAGACATTCTTTTCTCAATTCATTTAGTTTTACTGCCCTTTTTACTTTTTCAAAGCGACTTGTTTAAGGACAATACACTATCTAAGTTTCTCAACCTAGATATCACCAAGTCTGTCATTTTCAGATATGTTCAAGACCTTATCTATCACAACATGAGAAGGAGGTTGAGAACTATAAACTATTTTCCACCAACCTATTTTCTGAAAACAGTCTTTAAACTCTATAGTTTATTTGAATTAAACCATCAGTTCATGCATGAAGCAAATCTGATTCTTATAGTAGAAGACATGTAATAATTGCTGCTTAATACAATGAACGATTGTAAGACTGTCATCCATTCAGAGTAGGGAATGACAATTGAAGCATAGGATTAAGGAATGTCAAGAAGTGGGACTGACACCATATGGTTGAAGTTTTTGTGAAGAAGATGACAAAACAACCATATGATCATATCTAGACATGACTTGGCTGGACTCCCCCTGACAAAATAATGCAGCAACTCCCCCTATCTATATGCATTTCAATCATTCAATTATGTATGAAGAATTCTCAAGACAATGTCTGAGCCTTTATTCAGGAATAACTAACACACAATCATCAAATCTTTCTTAAATAGAGCAGATCCATTATTCAATTCAATGAATTGATGCTAATCTATTCAGAAGATTTATTCAAAAATGGATTTTCTGACAAGCAAAACATCATTCTCAGAACATGATTTATTCAAAAATATACCAGCACACAATCCACATCACAAGCCATAATCATGAATGAAATTGAAATTAGTCATTATGCTGATATTTACATAAACCTAATTCTCTTCGCAAGAATTTGAATCTATCATTACCCAGAGGTTTAGTAAATATATCAGCTAACTATTTTTCAGATTCAATGAAATGTAATTCAATTTCATTTTTATTCACTTCATCTATAAGGAAATGGTGTTTGATTTATATATGCTTAGTCCTAGAGTGATGAACAGGATTTTTAGTAAGTGATATAGCACTAGTATTATCACATAAAATTGGAATGCATCCCAATTTTATCTGATAATCAATCAGTTGGTGATTGATCCAGAGTACTTGGGCTCCACAGTTCCCAATTGCAACATATTCTGCTTCAGCTGTAGATAAAGCAACAGTGTGTTACTTTTTAGAAGCCCATGACACCAGACAACCACCTAGATAATGGCAGTACCCACTAGTGCTTTTCCTATCTACCCTGCACCCTGCATAATTTGCATCAGTGTAGGCTATGAGATCTAGCTCACACTTAGTAGGATACCAAAGTCCTATGTCTAGGGTGCCAGATAGATATCTAAAAATTCTCTTAACAGCACTCAAGTGTGACTCTTTAGGACTAGCTTGAAACCTAGCACACAAACACACAGAGAACTGAATATCGGGCTTACAAGCTGTAAGGTAAAGAAGAGATTCGATCATACCTCTGTATAATTTGGGATCTACACTTTTACCTTTTGGGTCATCATCAAGATTAATTGATGTACACATGGGTGCTGAGATTTCCTTCAGATTTTCCAACTTGAATTTCTTCAACAGGTTCTTGACATACTTGGACTGAGTTATGAATGTGCCCTCCTTAGTCTGAGTGACCTGCAGTCCAAGAAATAATTTTAGCTCACCCAATGAACTCATCTCAAATTCTTGTGTCATTAAATCAGCAAATTCCTCACATAAAGTTGGGTTAGTTGAACCAAAGACAATATCATCTACATAAATTTGCACAATGATGATGTCAGAAGTGCATACCTTAGTAAACAACGTTTGGTCAACCTCACCTCTTGTGAACTCCTTTCCAGTGAGAAACTTACTAAGCCGATCATACCAAGCTCTGGGAGCTTGTTTCAATCCATAGAGAGCCTTATTCAATTTATAGACATGGTTAGGATAGTTAATGCATTCAAAACTCGGAGGCTGCTTAACAAACACATCCTCTTTTATTTCTCCATTTAGAAAGGTAGATTTTACATCCATCTGTCGCAATTTTATTTCTAACGAGCATGCATATGCAAAAAGAATTTTGATGGCCTCTAACCTAGCTACAGGGGCATAAGATTCTTCAAAATCAATATCATATTCTTGGTTATAACCCTGAGCTACTAGTCTGGCCTTATTCCTAACCACATTTCCCTGCTCATCTGTTTTATTCCTAAAAACCCACTTGGTTCCTATGACAGTGCCATGGTCAGGAGGAGGAAGTAGGTCCCATACCTTGTTTCTTTCAAATTGATTCAGCTCCTCGTGCATGGCATCGATCCAATGCACGTCTTTAAGAGCACTGTCAATATTTTTGGGTTCTATATGAGAAATCAGTGCAAAAGAATTCAATTCATTTTCAGCTCTAAAGTGTGATCTGGTCCTAGGAGGGTCATGCAAATTACCAATTACATTTTCTATGGGATGATCTTTATGAAATCTGACATTGATAATTTGATTACCTTGGTTTCCTATTACCTCCTCTTGAGCATCAGGTTGCTCTTCATTACTTTCTTCAGATTGGTCTTCATGGTCCTCATCTTTCAGAATTTTTCCATCATTCTTTTCCCTGTACAGATCATTATCAGATTTAGTCAAAGTTTCATCAAAAACTACATGTGGAGATTCTTCTACTGATTTAGAATTTAAGTTGTATACTCTGTAGGCTCTTGTTGTTTCTGAATATCCTAGGAAGATTCCCGGATCACTTTTAGGTTCAAATTTATCAAGGTCTCTTTTAGCAATAACATGCACAAAACATTTACATCCAAAGACCTTAAAATAAGAGATTGAAGGTTTCTTACCTTTTAGAATTTCATAAGGTGTTTTATGAGTAAATGACCTTACCTTTTAGAATTTCATAAGGTGTTTTCAATGCATTCAAAACCCGGAGGCTGCTTAACAAACACATCCTCTTTTATTTCTTCATTTAGAAAGGCAGATTTTACATCCATCTGTCGCAATTTTATTCCTAATGAGCATGCATATGTAAAAAGAATTCTGATGGCCTCTAACCTAGCTACAGGGGCATAAGATTCTTCAAAATCAATACCATATTCTTGGTTATAACCCTGAGCTACTAGTCTGGCCTTATTCCTAACCACATTTCCCTGCTCATCTATTTTATTCCTAAAAAACCACTTGGTTCCTATGACAGTGCCATGGTCAGGAGGAGGAACTAGGTCACATACCTTATTTCTTTCAAATTGATTCAGCTCCTCGTGCATGGCATTGATCCAATGCACGTCTTTAAGAGCACTGTCAATATTTTTGGTTCTATATGAGAAATCAGTGCAAAAGAATTCAATTCATTTTCAGCTCTAAAGTGTGATCTTGTCCTAGGAGGGTCATGCAAATTACCAATTACATTTTCTATGGGATGATCTTTATGAAATCTGACATTGATAATTTGATTACCTTGGTTTCCTACCATCTCCACAAGTGTCCGGTTTCTCATCTCCACTACTCTATTTTGCTCAGGTGTCCTAGGTGAGGAGAACCGATGAGTGATACCATTGATCCTGTAAAAATCATCGAACTGTGAGTTTTCAAACTCACCACCATGATCAGACAAAATGTTCAGAATTGAATTGTCATTATCCTGTTTTATTTTCAGATAGAATTCCTGAAATTCAGTGAATGCATCATTTTTATGTGTAAGGAAAAATACCCAAGTAAACCTAGAGAAGTCATCAACAAGTACAAATCTATATCTTCTTCCTGATAAGCTGACTAATCTTGTAGGTCCAAAAAGGTCCATATGAATCAGCTCATAAGGCTTGGAAGACATGTTCTAAGTTCTGGATTTGAAAGACTTCCTAGTTTGCTTGGACTGGGTGCATGCATCACATATTTTATTTTCCTTTTTGAAAGAAATTTCAGGGAGTCATCTAACCATGCAATGCTTATTCAGTTTATGGAGAATAGTATAACTGGCATGGCCTAATCTACGATGCCACAGATATGCCAGGTCATCTTTATTTGCTGCGAGGCAAAGATTAGAATGAGCAATGTCATCTAAATCTACCAAGTAGATATTATTCACTCTTTTATCAGAAAATTTAACAATATCAGAGTCAGGTTCATAAATGTTGCAGCCATGAAAATCAAAGACTACTTTGTGACCTTTATCACAAAGCTGGGTAATACTAAGCAAATTATATGCAAGTCCTTCAACTAGCAATACTTCATCAATATAACAGGTAGTACACTTACCTACCTTACCTGACCCAATAATTTTTCCTTTGGTAATACCTCCAAAGGTGACCTGTCCTCCACTCTTCTTAGTCAACAAACAAAATTTAGCTTTATCCCTTGTCATGTGCCTCGAGCAGCCACTGTCCAAGTACCACATGTTGTGCTTGGCTGCCAGGCATACCTGGAGTAACAATCAAGCTGAAGAGTTTGGAACCCAAGAACTTTTGGGCTCCAGAACAGAAGTAAAATTACTCAAGCATGACAACAAATTCTTGGAGATCCACATTTGTTTGAAAGCTATTTGTTTGGTGGATTTGTTCACATTCTTTTTATTGTTGTTCTTCTTTTCAGCATTACTAGGCTGAGTCTTTCCTTTCTTATTTTGTGTCCTGCCACCATTATTATTAGTAGTTTGAACTTGCTTGTGCCAGTGCCTAGGCCAATGAACTTTCAGTGGAGTGTAGCTAGTGGTGGTTTGTGGAACGCGCTTTCTCGTTCTCTTCTTTTTTGATATATATATATATATATATGTGGGTTATTTATTGATTTATTGGCGTGCCAGTCACCGGGGTGACAATTTTATTATGCGCTCGATCTGACTTTTAATCAGTTGATTGTGAAGTTCGAGTCGGGACCCGAAGTCCGTCATACCATAAAGGCTATGACGTTAATTACGCCCTTCCTAAGAAGGACAACCCTTGATTAAATGCCAAAAATAGGAGGAAGGTAGCGGCAAAAATAAGACTCAAGCGAGAGAGACGGTTGGTTCATCAGCAGGGCGTTAAATGGCCTGAATGAAGCAAGGATACATCAAATGCGGAGCAAATCCAGCGGCATGTCCCCATTACCTTGGACTATGCCAGATGGGGATAGGAAACCACCCATGCAGCGGCAGGGTGGGGTCCATAAAAGATCGGGTATATCTAACCCGGAATCCGGATAAGGACCGGTGCGACATGGCACACCCTGTGCAGGCGTGATGTCTTATTGATATCCCCCTTCGGAAGACCATCGGAGAACATGCAAGGGCAGAACTCCGTGGGCCAGCGGGGTTAGGAGAGAATACCATGATCACTCAAGGTGATACGAATGAATTTTGGCAGCATATCCCCTTTATCTTGGATTATGCCAAGAGGAGATAAGCCATCATCCACGGGATGCCGGGATGAAAGCCGGAAAAGAAGGGGGGGCACCAGGCCCGGGACCATCGCCCACATCCATAGCATCGATTGATGTTCCTTCGGAACTAGTCTGAGCACATGTAGTGACATAGCCCTTTAGGTCCATAGGGTTATAAAGAAATCCGGATCGGAACAGAACAATGTAGGGGAGGTCCTCCCCATTGATTTATTTCCTGAGGGATGCCAAGTGTTCTCCGTATATCCCTTGGATGGGTACAATATGGGGATCAAGGTTTAGGCCAAGAAGAAAGAGGTTCTCGGCGTAAGGATCAGGAGTATGGCCTAGCTTCTCGGCGTGGGCTGAAGGGAGCTCCCGGCGCGCCATGAAGGGGGTTATCGGCCTAGGCCAAAGGGAGGAAGAAGAGGATCTCGGCGCGGGAGTTCCCGGCGCGCGCCACGCCGGGAACAATTCACGCCGAGAAGGTGCTGGGCTTGAGCGCCGTGAGGGCTCATGGGGTTTTACGGTACCCTGTTTTGGGGGTTTTTCACGGGATTCAGACATGGCCTGGGGAATGGGTTCAGGAGGCAAGTGAGGAAAGAGCCAGGGGCCTACCAGGTTGACAGCAGAGGGTCACAGATGAAAGGGGTTCGAGGGATCAGAGTCACCGGGCCTTCGAGCTCTCAGGAACAGGCTTCACGCCATCAGTATTGCCGACCATCCAGGAGATCGAGAGACGACAAACTCTGATCCCTGCAATGGCCCTAGTGGCTTGAGAAATTTGAGAAGAAAATCACGGACTCCGCGACGTTTAAATCATCGATGACATCCAGGGAGAGAGGGGGGAAACAAGGCCCAGAAATCCACAGTGAGGATTGGGGCTTTGTTGGCTCTGTCTCATCCTAAACAGGCATGCATATAAAGGGGAGCCGGCAGACGATTAACGTGTCGAGCTAGGATGAATTGAATTGGGCGGCATATCCCTCGGGCTTATAGACATGCCAAATAGGGATAGGAAGCCATCCACGTAGCGACGAGATGGAATCCAGATAAACAGCGGGGGATCTTCCCCTTTGAACTCCCTGATCGGTTGGAGGGTCTATGATATTCATTTTCCCGATGGATAGAGTCAAGCGGGGTGCGTATCGATCACACTCCCTTGGCCTTCCGGGGTTCACCCTATCGGATAGAATTTCGGCAGCGTTTCCCCTTCTTTCAGGTCATGCCAAAGGAAATAGGCCGTCATCCACGGGTATGGGATGATAACCGAAAAGAAGGCTTGGGCTCCCTGATGATGCAGGTGCCCATGGCAATGCTTGCTATCCCCTCAAGAACCGTCGGGGCTTATACAGTGGTATGGCCCCTTAGGTTATAGGGTTATGAATGGATTTGATCTAAGATGATGTAGGGGGGGTTTCCTCCCGTTAATCTCATCCTTGAGGTACATATGGCGACCATGAATATCCCCTTCAGCCGATATAACAGGTTGGACAAGGGTTGAAAGGCAGATGAAGAGACAGGCTCCTGGTATGAGTGTATTGGCCTGAAAGGAGGATCTCGGCGCAGATTGATTAGCCAAAGAGGGGCTCTCGACATAGGAAGATGAACAGGCAAGGGGGTTCTCGGCGCGCTGGTTCCCGGCGTGCTCACCATTGCGCCGAGGGCTGTTGCTGCCGAGAAGCTCTGACAGCCCTGTTTTGGAATTCAGATTTGATTGGGACCGTATCTGGGGATCAAATCAGTCTGGCATTGTGGACTTCGATGCCATGGCATTAGGGTTTTGCTGAGGGACCGAAGGGTCAAGGTCATCACTTATCAGAACCTCCTGGGATCGCATTCGTCTACAGATGTGACACATCTTCTATAGCCAGCAATTCAGGAAATCAAGAGATTGATGTCTCCGATTCCTAAACGGCTTGGGGGCCTCACAAGAAACTCAGATGCCTGCGAAGAATCTGCCATTGAGACAGGAGGGGAGAGGGAAACAGGACCCAATAACCCATTAGATAAGGATTGGGGCCCTAACTTCCTTCCTCTTTGAAGCACAGACTCACGGGGATGACTCTGAAAACCGAAACGCCTAGAATATTGGACGTTCAGATGAAAGATACATTCATAGGAAGACAGAGGGCAAAACTTTGATTGCCTAATATCAAGCACGGCAACCACTAAATTTCATTTCATCTCATTATCACCACTTACATCGACTGCAAGGCTAAAGCCGAGAAACGGGAAAGGGGAGGAACAGAGGCAGGGAAGAAAAGAACTCTCGACCTCATCTGAATAGCTAAAGCATGAAGGCATATACCATTACATACAAAGAAAATCAAAATAAAAGCAAACATGGGGGGGGGAGGGTGGAGCATTGACTCCTCTCCCTTTCCCGAGCAGCACACCTGGAGCTTCTTCTTCTTCTTCTCTTCTTCTTTCTTTTCAGTAGGGTCTCTTCTCTCTTTTCTATCTGTTTTCTGGATGAGGTTTTCTTTTCTCTCTTCCGTCCTCTCTTCTGTTCGTCTCGAGAGAAAGGGGGTTTTATAGGCATAGCACCCCCTCCCTATCGGCATGATCATCTCGGCGCCCGGTTGATGAGCTCCCCGCGCGCCTTATTCGGAGGCAGTAGGCTTCCCGGCGCCCCTTCCTCATATGGGTCTTGTTGGGCTCTCGGCGCCACACGGCTGGGCCCGTTTAGATCTTTTAGTCTTCTATGCTTCCTCATCAGTAAGCTTGAGCTGTTAAAGCCGCTTAATCTGTCCCTTCATTTGTCGGTCCCTCGAGTCCGTCAGGCTAGGCGAAGGCCCATCAATTGGTGAGTTAGCATAGCTTCATCAGAATATTTCTGGGGATTTTCATCAGTCAGTGGACTGCAGTTCTTCATCAGTACTGTCGTCTGAGCGACGACAACATTGGACATCAGCTTGGCTGGGGAGGGCTTCAGTCGGGTGGTAGCTTCAGTGATAAATCTTCCGTAATCCTGGTCTTGCGGGGACTTCCGGGATCTTCATCTTTCACTCAATCTTTCATTATGTCTCGTTTCTATTGTCTGTTATATTTCAGGTGTCAACAAATGCCCCCCACTTGCAGGTAGCGAGAGTGCAGAATAAATGACACAGTGCCTGCAGGTGCATAATTCAGCATCTGAACCCATTTCTAAGTTTGGGACTGCTAATCATCTTTCATTTTGTAGCTTGGAAGCTTCTTTGCATTGACTTTTCTTGTAATTTCTTTCAATTACTTTTGATCTCTTTGTTTTGAATACTCTCGTCACGGCTCTCTCGGCCTGTAGCTTCTCGGCGCAATCACTGGTAGGGACTCTCGGCGAGAGCTTCTCGGCGCGCCCGACAAGAGGGCTCTCGGTAGCACTTCTCGGCGTGCCTTTTGGCCGAATGGGGGCTCTCGGCCTGGGGTTCTCGGCGGATCCTTTCTCGGCGTGCCTTTCGGCCGAAGGGGGGCTCTCGGCCGGGGGGGTTCTCGGCGCGCATTTGACCGCGCCGAGAACCTCTTTGCTTAGGGTTCTATTTAAGGCGCCGAAAGCCTCTTCCTTCTCATTTGATACGGCCTCTTCTCTCTCTTCAGTTTCTTTTCCTTCTCGGCAGTGGCGGCGAGTTCCTCCCCTCCAGCCGTCCATCTTTCTTCCCGTCTCATTAGACTTCGCCCGGGTAGGACGTTCTTTGGGGATTTAATCCCTTTTGCTTCCGGGATCGCCCCCTATTGGTTGGCGACTCCCTATTCTCCTTGGGTAGACCCCGAATAAGGGGAGATGCTGCTGAAATTTTCAAGGGCTTCATATAATAATCCTTACAAAACTGCCTCTTATCTTAGGTCTTTTTCTTAACATTTCTTTTTCCTGACTGCAGATATTGCAATGGCTTCCGGCTCTGCTGCTGCATCCTCTGGAGCTGTCGGGGCTAGTTCGTTAGCCCAGCCAGATATATCACGGACCACAGTAAATTGGCTGAATGTGCACAGTCTAGACTTCGGATACGACAAAATCGCTTCCGTTGATGAATCGTCTGATTCTGAGACCGACACGGTGTCAACATCCCGGGTATACTCCACTGGCATGGAAACATGCTTCAGACGGGGCACTGATTATCGTCCGGATTTCCCGAAGGACAAGCACTTGATGCCGTTTATCCGGACTTTCACCGTGGGTGGAATGCGGGACTATTGAATAGCTCGTGCAGTTGAAGCCGCAATTCTGGTCGAGAGAGACAGCCTGAAAGATTCAGTGTATCGTGGGAAGGCTATATATCTTCCCAGGGAGAAGCGTGACTGGGATGCAGTCCTTGGCATATCGGAGCTGGAGTCGGAAAAGAAAATGCTGACCCGGGCCCCGGAGTTCACACCTGCTCGGTGGGATAATGCCAGTGGCCGAGTCCATAGGGAGAAGCCCGGCTACGGTCTCTTCCTGGCACCAGTAAAGTGGGGGTACCGCGAAGAGCCTTTTGTGCTGAATTGTTCGGCCGTTCAGTTCAAGTATCATTTGACCGCTGGTTGGTTTGGGGATACCAAGATCACTGACGCCCACCTATTTCGAGTAGGAGCAGTGGAGTTTACTGAGTTTGTTCTGAAGGAATATCCCCCTCTGCTGATCAGAGCCGGGGTATATCATAGTGTCTTTGCTTCTAGATTTCGATATCCCATATCCCGAGGGTTATGCTGTGGAATGTTTGAAGTGTTCTGCCCTTTATTCAACATATTTTATACAGCAGAGGGTGAGACATCTCTTGACCTCTGGAGTCTATCACAGCTTTCCGGACTGCCTATTGATGGTGAGCCGTATGAAGAAGTATGCTTGGCAGATTCTGAGAAGGATAGTTCCGATGGTGAAGGCAAGTATTCCCTTGGCTTCTCATACCGTATCTAATGAAGGCATATCGCTCCATCTGTCTGGCGTACAGTAGAGGGTCCTCCCAAGGCTATCATCCCCGAGAGAAAGGCAGCAAGCTGAGGGTCCGGATAGGGTAGTGGATTCAGTATTTCTTTGACGGCCCCTTGAAATATGTAGATTTCCCTTCCATGGGCCCGACGGCCAGCAGACAGATAAGGACTCCTCGCTATAAGTCAGAGCTGCCATCTTCATTGCGCCGTGCAGGCAGAGGTGGTCCCAACCCAGCAGGTGTAGACCCCATCACACATTGTGCGGCTTACTTCACATTCTGGTTGTGCACTTTCGCTCTCCCTCAAGGGGATGAGACAATCATCCGGCCAGAAGTGATGCGGGACGGGACCACGGACACGACAAGCCCGCGATCGTCCCTTAACGAGGGAAGCGTCGGACGTGCGCGGTTGAGAAACCGGCAAGAGCTAGGGTGGTCGGCTCTCTCTTTCGTGCCCAGATCGGGTCACGGGACGGTAACACTCTCTCTCGCAGCAGCGGTGATATGAAAATATATCAAGCTAAATATCCCTACACATGCTCTCTAGCAGCGGCATAAACAAGCATATATGAAATAAGCGAAATGCCAAGTGTAGGAGCGAAGACGATACCTCCACGCGCTCGGCGTGGGGAAGACGGACCCGGGCGAAGTCGTACTCCCGGAACAATTATACACGGATATTACAGAAATGCAACTCGCTGCCCACTCCACACAGGGAGGTAAAGGGCTACACAATGGGGTCCGGGAGGACCGAATTCGGGTTGACGGGCGGCTTCTCGCGTTGATTCGGCAACACCCGAACACGTGACGGTGGGGCCCACGTGCTGTCCGGAGGGGCCGTGTGGGACCCGGTGGCACCGCTGTAGTGGTGGATGCCCGGAGGGTCACTCCTTGGGATGGCGGCACGCTGGTTCACCGGCCGGAGGCGCGGCGGCTCCGTTCGGCATCGGTCGGAAAACCCGATCGGAAATCTGCCGGTTCTGTATTTCGGCGTGCGCTCCGGCGAGAATGGGCGCTGCGATCAGCCCCGATATCGGATCGACACGAGACTGGCGCCGTTGGAAAGCTAGCTTGAAGTTCTTCAACCTAGGCCCAAATATCTGGCCTGGATCTGCTCGGATCTTGACTTATGGAATTTTCAATCTCCTGTTGTACAGTAACCGAAGACTCAGACCTGCAGAGAACTTGACTATGGATTGCCTTTGACCTTGAGGTAGACGTCCGAATCTGGGGTTGTGTTCTTCAGAGAAGTTGTTGGAAATGGAGTTGGGAAGACAGAAAAATTGGTTTGAACACGTTTGGATGTGTCTATGATTTTCTGTGATTTGTTTATTGGACGAATGTCGGATCTGGGATCTGACTGAAAGTACTGTAGCTCCGGTAGAACATGAATTATTAAAAATAGGTAGAAGGATGATAAAAATTTAAGAAAAATTGTGGTGGTAGGAGACGATGGACAGAACACCTAGTTAAATTGGGAGGTCTAACATAAATCAAAAGGGTGGTCGAAAGTGGAGAACTCAGGGCTACTGTCACTGTAGACAGTGACAGAACAGATCTGAAATTGAGAATTGAACGAAGAGGAAACAATATGAAACGGTGGCTTTTGAACCTGGAGTTTTTTGTGGAGAAGGGGCTAGAAGATAGGAACCAACCCTCAAAATTTAAAATCGATCAGAACTCGTGGCTGGCTTCAGGAATTCTCGAACCACACCTCTATCTAGCAGGATAGAAACTTGATGACGATTCCACGGCGGCTCGAAGGCGGCACGAACGGCGGCGGCGGCGGCACAAACGATCACCGGAGGTTGAGAGGGGAGGAAGGAGATAGAATCCACTCTAGATCTGGGGTTGGGGAAGGAAGAACACCAAGGGAGGAGAGAGGGGCGCACCAAGCTTCAAGAACACTCACAAATTTTCTGATTTTTCCATTGAATTTCTCATGAAAATACAACATTATATATGACTCCAATCAAATCTAATATGGACCCTTGCATCAAGGGTTGGGGATTGAATGGCTGAGATGAGGTGTGAATAACACACCAAATACAATTTTTTAATCCACCTTGACCATCTCCATTCAACCTTAGACTAATTACATTCAAACTCCACCTAATACACACCTAACTAGCCTAATAGAGCCAAAGAAGGGGGCGCCCCCTTCATGGGCCTCCCTTGGGCCAAGTGTGGTCAAATGCCATGTTACAAGCCCACTAACCATGCTAGACTCTTCCACCCTTGGTGGCCCATGAGAGAGAGAAGCCTATTTGGGCCTAAGTGGCTATTAAGGTCCATAATGATGGCCTTAAGACCCAATATGGAATAAGCTCCTAATGGACTCTACTAATGGCAACCTAGCCATGGACTCTACATTACAAATGGCCCATTGGCTTGATATAAGCCTTACAAGGAGCCCAAATAAAAGAAATGACACAATTACAATCTCATACAAGCCATAACACACAAATACACTCCACCCGTGTAAGGAAATCACCTCTAATGCCCCATCAATTCTCCCCGGGTGGGAGGAACTCGACCCCGTCGAGTAGGGGTAGGGATGCTCGAGTACTCCGGCGGATCCGTCACCGTGCCAAGTAGCGCGAGTATGCTCCGCTCCAAGTGATCGTCACCTGCTCATTCCATATATACTCGATATGTGAACTGCTATGGGCTAAAGGTGGTCACTCCGAAGGGGCACTCTCAAAAGGGAAGAAAACAGCTCGAAGACTCACTAGGAATCACCGCTGAGTCCCTATAGGTGACTGATCCGGGTATAGATGTGGAACCGATCCCATACTCATCAAGTGAGTCCACTCGCCTCTTACTCATAAGAGACCGACAATGAGCTTGCACAAGACTCATGCAGACTTACCATGCAATACACACACGTATGCAAACCACACAAATAATCGACTCAAAACACACCACTCAAAACAAACCACACAAGGAAAACACACCGACTTATGCATGACTCTGGACGAAGGTGGTAGCATCAAGCCCACTAGGTGGCTGCATCCAGGGCGGCAGGAGAGCCATCCTGCTCTTCCCCTCCCAAGGCATAGTACTCCTCGGCTAGTGCCTCATCGGCCTCGTAATCAACACACTCAAGCTCGGGAGGTACGGATCCTCCAACACCTAAGGCTAGGGTGGCGCGAGCGGGACACTCGCTGGTAATGTGGCCAAACCCATGACAGTGGAAACACTGCACTCTCGACCGACTACTCTCTCCTATAAAAGGGGCCTTACCCTTATCATCCCGTCGGGTAGGGGGTGTAGGCAGTAATGGGGGAGATGTAGGTGCTTTGGACAATAGTGGAGGGGGTGTCGGTGCCAGAGGACGGGCTATAGGAGCCGGGGAACGGGCAATGGGTGCCGGTGGTTGGGGTGGAAATAGATCCCGGGGTGGAGGAGGACGAGGCCGTGGAGCGAAGTGCTCCTGACGGGTGGACTCCTGAGGTCGAGCCATGGGAGGCCGCTGATGCGGACCTACGGAGTGACGGGGCTCGGCACTACGGAGAGGGGTGGGGCCCAACCGATGGCTAGACTCGAACTCTCCCTCAAATTGCTCCATCTCGAGAGCAACCTGGTATGCCTCTTCCAACATCTTGGCATTGCAGCAGAAAAGCTCATACTGGTAGTGTGGCCGCAAACCACGTCGAAAGCGGGACACGGGCATGGTACTCTCCTCCGTGACACTACATCGTAGAAAGTACTCATCAAACTCCGCGATGTATTCGGAGATGGACTGGTCTCCCTGGCTAAGACTTTGCCATCTTCCCATCTCAATTTCTAACAACTTTGATGAAGAACACATCTTCGAATTCGGACATCCACATCACGGTCAAAGGCAATCAACAGTCAAGTCCTCTGCAGGCCTGAGTCTTTGGTTACTGTACAATAGAAGATTGAAAATACCATAAGTCAAGATCCGAGCAGATCCGGGCCAGATCGTTGGGCCTAGGTTGAAGAACTTCAAGGTAGCTTTCCAACGGCGCCAGTCTCGTGTCGATCCGACATCGGGGCTGATCGCAGCGCCCATTCTCGCCGGAGCGCGCGCTGTAAAACAGCAGCAACCAGCCCGTGGACAGCAAACCCGACGGGTGCCGATCGGAGCCGCCCGACCTCCGGGCGACGTTCCAGCGTGCCGCCAGCCCGGGGATCGCCTCCACCAGTGTCCCCACCACAGTGGTGACACCGGGTCCCACACGGCCCCTCCGGACAGCACGTGGGCCCCACCGTCACTAGTTCGGGTGCTGCCGAAGCTACGCGGAAAGCCGCCCGTCAACCCGTATTCGGTCCTCCCAGGCCCCGTTGTGTCGCCCTTTACCTCCCTGCGTGGAGTGGGCATATTTCCATTGCTATACTATTCATGTATTAACCGTCCCAGGAGCACGAGTTCGGCCGGGCCCGTCGTCCCCACGCCGAGTGCGTGGAGGTATCGTCTTCGCTCCTACACTTGGCATTTCACTTATTTCATATATGCTTGTTTATGCCACTGCTAGAGAGCATGTTTTAGGACCTAGCTTGCTATAATTTCATATCACCGCTGCTGCGAGAGAGTGAGCGAGACCGTCCCGTGACCCGATCCGGGCACGAAAGTGCGAATCGACCACCCTAGCTCTTGCCGATTTCTCAACCGCGCACGTCCGACGCTTTCCTCATTAAGGGACGATCGCGAGCTTGCCGTGTCGGTGGTCCCGTCCCGCATCAATTTGTGCCTCCGGTGCGCCCCTCTCTCCTCCCTTGGTGTTCTTCCTTCCCCAACCCCAGATCTAGAGTGGATTCTATCTCCTTCCTCCCCTCTCAACCTCCGGTGATCGTTTGTGCCGCCGCCGCCGCCGTTCGTGCCGCCTTCGAGCCGCCGTGGAATCGTCATCAAGTTTCTATCCTGCTAGACAGAGGTGTGGTTCGAGAATTCCTGAAGCCAGCCATGAGTTCTGATCGATTTGAAATTTTGAGGGTTGGTTCCTATCTTCTAGCCCCTTCTCCACAAAAAAATCCAAGTTTAAAAGCCACCGTTTCATATTGTTTCCTCTTCGTTCAACTCTCAATTTCAGATCTGTTCTGTCACTGTCTACAGTGACAGTAGCCTTGAGTTCTCCACCTTTGACCACCCTTTTGATTTATGTTAGACCTCCCAATTTAACTGGGTGTTCTGTCCATCGTCCCCTACCACCACAAATTTTCTGATTTTTCCATTGAATTTCTCATGAAAATACAACATTATATATGACTCCAATCAAATCTAATATGGACCCTTGGATCAAGGGTTGGGGATTGAATGGCTGAGATGAGGTGTGAATAACACACCAAATATAATTTTTTAATCCACCTTGACCATCTCCATTCAACCTTAGACTAATTACATTCAAACTCCACCTAATACACACCTAACTAGCCTAATAGAGCCAAAGAAGGGGGCGCCCCCTTCATGGGCCTCCCTTGGGCCAAGTGTGGTCAAATGCCATGTTACAAGCCCACTAACCATGCTAGACTCTTCCACCCTTGGTGGCCCATGAGAGAGAGAAGCCTATTTGGGCCTAAGTGGCTATTAAGGTCCATAATGATGGCCTTAAGACCCAATATGGAATAAGCTCCTAATGGACTCTACTAATGGCAACCTAGCCATGGAATCTACATTACAAATGGCCCATTGGCTTGATATAAGCCTTACAAGGAGCTCAAATGAAAGAAATGACACAATTACAATCTCATACAAGCCATAACACACAAATACACTCCACCCGTGTAAGGAAATCACCTCTGATGCCCCATCAATTCTCCCCGGGTGGGAGAAACTCAACCCCGTCGAGTAGGGGTAGGGATGCTCGAGTACTCCGGCGGATCCGTCACCGTGCCAAGTAGTGCGGGTATGCTTCGCTCCAAGTGATCGTCACCTGCTCATTCCATATATACTCGATATGCGAACTGCTATGGGCTAAAGGTGGTCACTCCGAAGGGGCACTCTCAAAAGGGAAGAAAACAGCTCGAAGACTCACTAGGAATCACCGCTGAGTCCCTATAGGTGACTGATCCGGGTATAGATGTGGAACCAATCCCATACTCATCAAGTGAGTCCACTCGCCTCTTACTCATAAGAGACCGACAACGAGCTTGCACAAGACTCATGCAGACTTACCATGCAATACACACACGTATGCAAACCACATAAACAATCGACTCAAAACACACCACTCAAAACAAACCACACAAGGAAAACACACCGACTTATGCATGACTCTAGATGAAGGTGGTAGCATCAAGCCCACTAGGTGGCTGCATCCAGGGCGGTAGGAGAGCCGTCCTGCTCTTCCCCTCCCAAGGCATAGTACTCCTCGGCTAGTGCCTCATCGGCCTCGTAATCAACACACTCAAGCTCGGGAGGTATGGATCCTCCAACACCTAAGGCTAGGGTGGCGCGAGCGGGACACTCGCTGGCAATGTGGCCAAACCCATGATAGTGGAAACACTGCACTCTCGACCGACTACTCTCTCCTATAAAAGGGGCCTTACCCTTATCATCCCGTCGGGTAGGGGGTGTAGGCAGTAATGGTGGAGATGTAGGTGCTTTGAACAATAGTGGAGGGGGTGCCGGTGCCAGAGGACGGGCTATAGGAGCCGGGGAACGGGCAATGGGTGCCGGTGGTTGGGGTGGAAATAGATCCCGGGGTGGAGGAGGACGAGGCCGTGGAGCGAAGTGCTCCTGACGGGTGGACTCCTGAGGTCGAGCCATGGGAGGCCGCTGATGCGGGCCTATGGAGTGACGGGGCTCGGCACTACGGAGAGGGGTGGGGCCCAACCGATGGCTAGACTCGAACTCTCCCTCAAATTGCTCCATCTCTAGAGCAACCTGGTATGCCTCTTCCAACGTCTTGGCATTGCGGCAGAAAATCTCATACTGGTAGTGTGGCCGCAAACCATGTCGAAAGCAGGACAAGGGCATGGTACTCTCCTCCGTGACACCACATCGTAGAAAGTACTCATCAAACTCCGCGATGTATTCGGAGACGGACCGGTCTCCCTGGCTAAGACTTTGCCATCTATCGATGAGTCGCTGGCGGTATGTGGGAGGAAGGTACTTTTGCCGAAGTTTATTCTTCATCTCGGCCCATGTGTCGATCGGGGGTTCTAGCCGTTGAAGTAGCAGGCTCTCCACATTCTTCCAATAGGTTTGTGCCTGCCCCATGAGTTTCATGGTGGCGAATCAGACCCTTCGACGCTCCGACATATCATACCACTCAAAGTAACGGTCCATGCCGAACTCCCAATCTAGGTAGACTTTCGGATCCAAAGACCCGTAAAAAGCGGGAGGGTCCGCTCGCACGGTCTTAAGGACCCGATCATCATCCTCATCTCGTTGTGGATGAAAACCACGACGGTGTTGACCATATCCCTCATAGGCATTGTCGGAACCATAGTCCTCAAGACCAAGGTCACGGTGCGGTAGTTGGGGAACCCGAGGAAGGGCTGGTGGAGGAGCCTGTGGTGGCTGGTTTTGGGCCGCGGGAGCGGCCTGGACTTGGGCCATGGGAGCGGGTTGGACTTGGGCCACCGTGGGAGGAGGTGCGGGTGGGCCTTGGGCTGCCCCTGGAGGGTCCCCGTGTGACATCCTATCTAACCGCCCAACGAGGTCTTGGACCGACCTGTCGGAGGTCTCCAAGTGCCCCTCCATGGCTCTAAGGCGACCATCCATATTATCGGAGAAAGTCCGAAAGTTAGCATCGGATTGGTCCAACCTAGTCATAATGGCCATCATCGCCTCTTGTAGGGAGTGGAAGTCTCTCGAGGTATCTCGTGGGTTGGCCATAGGTGGTGGTGGGGGCGACTAGAAGACGTCGACTAAAGCAAAACACACTAATGCTAAATGATGCGCCTAGACTTAACCAAAATGCGGTACACGGCGGAGGTAATCGACCCGAAGGTCACTCGCGCAAGTGTGCGGCCTTCCCGATAGGCGTAGCCTAACGTTCGGACAACACCTTTTGATATACCGGGTTATTGGGATGCGATGCAAAAGACACTTTTTTTTTGTTTTAAAACAATGATGACCCTAAACACGACTTAGACAATGACTAATGACTAGACATAAATGACACTCTTTTTTTTTTTTTTGGATTTGGACACCCTAGACTCAAATTGGCTCTGATACCAAATTGATGCGGGACGGGACCACGGACACGACAAGCCCGCGATCATCCCTTAACGAGGGAAGCGTCGGACGTGCGCGGTTGAGAAACCGGCAAGAGCTAGGGTGGTCGGCTCTCTCTTTCGTGCCCAGATCGGGTCACGGGACGGTAACACTCTCTCTCGCAGCAGCGGTGATATGAAAATATATCGAGCTAGATTTCCCTACACATGCTCTCTAGCAGCGGCATAAACAAGCATATATGAAATAAGCGAAATGCCAAGTGTAGGAGCGAAGACGATACCTCCACGCGCTCGGCGTGGGGAAGACGGACCCGGCCGAAGTCGTACTCCCGGAACAATTATACACGGATATTACAGAAATGCAACTCGCTGCCCACTCCACGCAGGGAGGTAAAGGGCTACACAATGGGGTCCGGAAGGACCGAATTCGGGTTGACGGGCGGCTTCTCGCGTTGATTCGGCAACACCCGAACACGTGATGGTGGGGCCCACGTGCTGTCCGGAGGGGCTGTGTGGGACCCGGTGGCACCGCTGTAGTGGCGGATGCCCGGAGGGTCGCTCCTTGGGATGGCGGCATGCTGGTTCGCCGGCCGGAGGCCCGGCGGCTCCGTTCGGCACCGGTCGGAAAACCTGATCAGAAATCTGCCGGTTCTGTATTTCAGCGCACGCTCCGGCGAGAATGGGCGCTGTGATCAGCCCCGATGTCGGATCGACACGAGACTGGCGCCGTTGGAAAGCTAGCTTGAAGTTCTTCAACCTAGGCCCAAAGATCTGGCCTGGATCTGCTCGGATCTTGACTTATGGAATTTTCAATCTCCTATTGTACAGTAACCGAAGACTCAGACCTGCAGAGAACTTGACTATAGATTGCCTTTGACCGTGAGGTAGACGTCCGAATCTGGGGTTGTGTTCTTCAGAGAAGTTGTTGGAAATGGAGTGGGGAAGACAGAAAAATTGGTTTGGACACGTTTGGATGTGTCTATGATTTTCTTTGATTTGTTTACTGGATGAAGGTCGGATCTGGGATCTGACTAAAAGTACTGTAGCTCCGGTAGAACATGAATTATTAAAAATAGGTAGAAGGATGATAAAATTTAAGAAAAATTGTGGTAGTAGGGGACGATGGAAAGAACACCCAGTTAAATTGGGAGGTCTAACATAAATCAAAATGGTGGTCGAAGGTGGAGAACTCAAGGCTACTGTCACTGTAGATAGTGACAGAACAGATCTGAAATTGAGAGTTGAACGAAGAGGAAACAATATGAAACGGTGGCTTTTGAACCTGGAATTTTTTGTGGAGAAGGGGCTAGAAGATAGAAACCAACCCCCAAAATTTCAAATCGATCAGAACTCGTGGCGGGCTTCAGGAATTCTCGAACCACACATCTATCTAGCAGGACAGAAACTTGATGACGATTCCACGGCGGCTCGAAGGCGGCACGAACGGCGGCGGCACAAACGATCACCGGAGGTTGAGAGGGGAGGAAAGAGATAGAATCCACTCTAGATCTGGGGTTCGGGAAGGAAGAACACCAAGGGAGGAGAGAGGGGCGCACCAAGCTTCAAGAACACTCACAAATTTTCTGATTTTTCCATTGAATTTCTCATGAAAATACAACATTATATATGACTCCAATCAAATCTAATATGGACCCTTGGATCAAGGGTTGGGGATTGAATGGCTGAGATGAGGTGTGAATAACACACCAAATACAATTTTTTAATCCACCTTGACCATCTCCATTCAACCTTAGACTAATTACATTCAAACTCCACCTAATACACACCTAACTAGCCTAATAGAGCTAAAGAAGGGGGCGCCCCCTTCATGGGCCTCCCTTGGGCCAAGTGTGGTCAAATGCCATGTTACAAGCCCACTAACCATGCTAGACTCTTCCACCCTTGGTGGCCCATGAGAGAGAGAAGCCTATTTGGGCCTAAGTGGCTATTAAGGTCCATAATGATGGCCTTAAGACCCAATATGGAATAAGCTCCTAATGGACTCTACTAATGGCAACCTAGCCATGGACTCTACATTACAAATGACCAATTGGCTTGATATAAGCCTTACAAGGAGCCCAAATGAAAGAAATGACACAATTACAATCTCATACAAGCCATAACACACAAATACACTCCACCCGTGTAAGGAAATCACCTCTGATGCCCCATCAAGAAGCTATATACCCGGCCTGTCAGATGGCCTGGGGAATGAGGCTGTCGCTCTGCCCGGTGGCCTTGTGTTTAATCTACAAATCTTTGGGAGATTTGTACAAGCATCGGACTCCCCATTCTTTGAGGACTGTGGGTCCTTTTCATTTTTTCAATGCCTTGGTCTGCAGTTTATTTCCTGAATTGGCTCCCAGAACTTTGCAGGTAAATACGGTATTGCCCAGAATGATTGAGTTTGCCAGTGCTGAACCTGGTCCTTTCTATGATCAGCTGTTCAAAATAAGGGGCCGATTGATAAAGGTGTCGGTGGATGCCCCTGGCAGCATTCATTTCTGGAGCTTGGCGGCAGGTTCAGCTCCTTTGATTCATTCTCAGAGAGAGTGCAAGCTGGAAGAGGTAGAGACCTATGTCCATCTTGTCTCAGGGGTTAATACTGCTCGGTCTATCCTGGAGCCGGAGCTGGTCAGATGGGCCATGGCCATTCGGCCTAGTGTCTTAGTTTTCAGAAAGGGTGGCCTGCTTCTTCTGGAACCGTACTATCCATTCCGCTTTGGGCGGAACTTTGGTTACGACCAGCATATCCCTACATCAGTCACTCAATTTCTCCTGGATAGCCGGGCTAAGCATGGGTCCGCCATTATCGGCCATGGCCGATTGTGGTGGGATTTCTATCATCGCCAGGATGGCGCAGTTTTCAGAGTTCCCACTGTTTCCAACCGTGTACCCCGGGTAACATCAGAATACATCAAATGGTGGAACATTCGAACCAGCTTTTACAGGGATAGTAGAGGTGCATTCTGGGACGTGGCCGAGCGTTCCTTTTTGAAACAACAGCCCGGACCAGTGTTTGACATCCCCGAGGCCCACCTGAAGAGGCTTTATTCACAGCACCAGAGGGAGGCGGAGAAATATCTGGCCCAGCGTCGGGCTTTGAAGGAAAAAGATTCCGACCCGCCTGCTCCTATCTTTGCTGCTATCAACGAGGACACTTTCATGCAGAGCTTGAAACATCTGTGCCGTGTAGGGGGCGCTCGTTTGGAGGCGCAACAATACCCATTTCCTGTCGAAGAGCCGCTCCCGCCAGTAGTCCCTTGGAGGGGTCCGACAGATAGATTTCATCCATATAGGACGTTTGTGCGTAGGGAGGACAGGACTCAGACGTACTACAAGCAAACGTCTTGGCTGTTCATTCTGCTGAACTTACATGGGTTGTCTGCGGAAAGCCCGCTAGCCGGCATCTTGAATAAGCCACTGTTCATCTCCTTTCATTATGTCGATGGTTGGGGCATGGACCACCTCGACTTATTTCAATGCCTTGACTCACGTGGTCATAGTGATCTAGCAACTTTAGTAGAGAAATGCCAGATATTTGGTGATGTCTGTTGGCTTATCAAGGAGGCTGCTTCCCGCTCCAAGGAGGTAGCTTATCTGTACTGGCCGCTTTCTGTCTTGTATGATGGCCCAGCAGGTATGATCTTTTCTTTTCTGACTGTAGTGCTTTCTGGTAAATATTTAAGCTCTGCATTCACTGACCTCATTGCTTCTCTGCCATCTTCAACAGACAGGCCGGATATAAAGCGCCAGGGGCTATACAGAAAGATCATTGCGCAGGCTGAAAAGCCTACTTATTTTGAAGTCCCTGCAGCAGCACCGACTACCACTCCCCTGCCTCCTGGCAAGAAGAGAAAGGTTTCTGCAGTCAAGGCTGCAGTCGGGAAGGCCAGGAAGGCCAAGAAGGCTCATGCTCAGCAGTCGGCTTCGATAGCGATGGACACTGGGACCCCTCTCCCTGATATTCCCTCATTTGATGAGTTCAACTCTCAAAGGGAGGCTTCTCAGACATCGGTTCAGGGTAACATCAATAGCCTGCAGTTGCATTCTTCATCCTCTTTTGCTGGATTTCAAAGAAGTCCTTGAATCTGACCCCTCCCTTTTGCACAGCCCAAGAGCCAGTTGTGGCATCTTCTTTGGTGGATACCAGGCTGCCTTCTCCCACGCCGGCTAGTGAGGCGGAGGGTAAGCATGCCTTTTTCATTTTTTTTCTGCATATTTCAATTGTTCTTTCATTGTCTTGCTCACAAGCTTTTTCCTGCAGTGACGGCCGGGGAGGAGACTGAAATTATGGGAGAGGCTGGCGATAACACTCAGCCACAGGAGGGTCACAAGACCCAGATGAAACGGGGCCTCATCCCTGTGAGGCGTATAGTTACCCGGTCTTCTTCCAGGCAGACGTTAGAAATGGCGGTCCCGCCCGTGGATAGTGTAGAAATCTCTTCAAGTAGCTCCGCGACCGCTTCTGAGGTAGATGGAGAAGAAGCAGGTTTCAGCGAGAGCGAGACGGAGGGTGTTTCCAAATCAGAGGCCCCATCCGCATGCACCGCCATTGTCCCATTATTCACCCCCTCCAAGTTGCTGGTGCTATCTCCTGAGGAGGAATTATAAGAAGAGTTTGCCAGCTTAGATACCGAGGCAGATATAACTCCTCCTTTTGTTGCTTCAGCAGCGGGACTTTCTTCCCCTCTGCACTCCTTTGAGGACATTGACATTACATTAGAAGTGAGTCTCTTTTCTTCTCCTCATTGTTTCCCATTTTTATCTGCTGCTTGATACTGTATTGATCTGTTCACCGGAATCCCCTGTTGCTAGCCCGGTGATGACTGCAGCCTTTGAAGCCACTCTATCTGACGCCTTGGCCATTGTTCCTGCTTCGACAGTAGCCTGGGCAGGCGTTCCTGAGATAATCCACCCTGTGCCGGTGAGGGTGCAATCCTCTACGGACTTAGCATTGTTGGACTTGAGGACTTCAGGGGAAAGCCCGGCTCTCATCAAGGTCCTGGATTTCAGAGCTGAGATGGACCCAATTAGGGGTTCCGCCTTTATACCGGCCGCCGTGCTGACCATTGCGCCTGAATCGGCAATTCCCATAGCATCAATCATGGAGAGTGAACCCTTGCCTCTCCGGGCTGTGACCCCTGCAGCCCTGACATTGAAGGAACTGGCTGTTGCAGCGGGGGTGGAAGAAGGAGAGATAGCCGTTACAGAAATTGGAGTATTGTCTATAACTGCCCCGGAATCTATCTCCATACTTTCAGAATCTGAGGAGGAGGTACCCTGCGAAGAGGATGTTGAAGGTGCGGGTATTGCATTAGAGACCCAGGAAGCAACCATTCCGGCACTTACTGGGGTTACCCCCGCGAGCATCCAAACGGTGACCCTCGAGGAGATGGAGGTGGAAGGTCCCTCGGCTTCGTCAGAGGTTGTGGAGAGAGCTCAGTTGGCGCCTTCGGCAGACCTCCCGTCTTCTTCTTCTCAGCCAGATATCACCCTATGGGCAGACATTGACAGTGAAGTAACCTTTGAAGTGGCTCCACTTCCCTTGCCTGGCTTTGCTTCACCTGAGAGTTTTGTCTGGCAACATCTGGACATGTTGCGCCAGCTAGTGGAATCCCAGCCCGGACTAACTTATCCGCAGTTGAAGGAGATAGCCGAGCGTTTCACCGCCGGTTTACAGGCAATGGGTTGTCCTCTAGAGATATGGACCCAGCGGGTTCTGTTGCTGTTAAAATTTGTACATCGCTGGGATGTCTTGGCGCACATTATGTCTGACAGACTGGCGGCTTTGAAGTTGCAAAGGATGGAGTGCAAATCTGAGCTAGAAAAAATGAACTTTATTCTTCAAGAGCGACAGTGCCAACTGCAGTCTCTGGCGCAGCGGGAGCAGTTCGTGCGCGGCCGAATAGCCATTCTGGAGGCTGAACTGTCTGGTCTCCGAGCTGAGCTGCCGCAGATAACAACTTCCCGGCCGCAGCTCGAGGAAGAAGCAGCGCTATTGGAGGGGCAGGTGGCATCCTTTTGGGATGAGTCTGTACGACTGCAGGAGGAGGAAGCTCGACTTCATGAACTAGGGGCCGCCCCCTATGTGGGTCTTCTGGCCTTCGAAGACATCTTCCGGCGGCCATGAATCATTTCTTTTCTTTTTTTTTGTCTTCTATTGCGATACAATGTCTCTTCGGGGACCCTCTATGTACTCCCTTTTTTAATGAAAAGGACTCTTTGGCTCTATATGTATCCATCCCTTTTTTTTCTTTTGCATGTGGTTTTATCACTGTGGGAAGTGGGGTAGTGGTTTTAGCAGTCCTTCATGCGAATGACTCGTACTAAGCAGGAGAGCATCCACCCCTTCATAGAAAGGATGGAGGACTCGCTCCACCGCGTGACGGCATCCGAGGAGGTGCTTAAACCGAATTCTGTTGGTAGCAGCAAACGTCCTTCTTGGCCATATGTGCTGCGGGGGAGACAACTTGCAGGAATATGAATAAAGAAGTTCCATCAAAGTAGATGTAAGGTCTAGACTGGGCAGAGGTTATAGCAGGCGGGACATTAAAGGGTGTATAGTTTTCATCAGGACAGACGTAGGGTCTGAACTGGATAGGATTTCATCATTGATCGGGCGAGGTGTCGGTCGATCAATAGCTAGTTCCATCATCGATATTGGGATCATATCGATGCAAGGGAGCTTCATAGGTTTCATCAGAATAGACGAAAGGTCCAAACTTGCAGGATTTCATCATTGATCGGGCGAGGTGCCGATCGATCAATAGTTGGTTTCATCATCGATATTGGGTTTGTATCGACGCAAAGAAAGTGTTATAAGTTTCATCAGAATAGACGAAAGGTCTAAACCGGACAGAGGATTTCATCATTGATCGGATGAGGTGCCGGTCGATCAACGGTGGGTTTCATCATTGATATTGGGTTTATATCGATGCAAAGAGTCTCATAGGTTTCATCAGTATAGACGTAAGGTCTAAACCGGACAGAGGATTTCATCATTGATCGGGCGAGGTGCCGGTCGATCAACGGTGGGACGTATGTAAGGGTGTAGGTCTCGTCAGGACAGACGTAAGGTCTATTCCAGCAGGTTTTATGGCGGGTGGGACTTTGCCAAGAAATACGTAGGTTTCATCAGGACAGACGTGAGGTCTGAGCTGGACAGGCTTTATCAGAATGGTGATGGGTTTCATTGTCGGTGGGACATTTGAAAGAGGGTATGTAGATTTCATCAGAGTGAACGTAAGGTCTATCCCGGAAAGGCTTTATCATCGGTGGGGCATAGAGCCAGATGACCGATGGAAGGCTTCATCAGTGAAGGTGAGGTGAAGGCAGCGTGCCGGTCGGCGTGGGACTTTTGAATTACCACATTACTGACCCAAGTGCCCTTTCGGGTTTTCACCGAAGCCAGCCCCCTCTTGCTTTTGCCCACGCGCCCTTTCGGGTTTTCACGTGGCGGGGTACCCGATTTTGCCTGTAGTGCCCTTTCGGGTTTTCACCACAGCTGGGTTTTGGGCCATTTTTACACTTGTCCAGAATGCCTGAACAAGTCTGGCGGGGTATCTCTATTTTCAACCCCATTTTTATATATATACTTTTTTTGTCGTTTTCTTTCTCTTTTCCTTTTCATTGTCTTTTCTGGGACCAGAACTTTCATCATATGGATCATGGCGTCATATGTTTATTGTGGGCACACGATCATTGATGTGGGTGTCAACATCAATGCAAAGGGAAGTAAGGTTTCATGATCTATTCAGGCGAAAGGTTCGAATTGATTTAGAGGATATAAATAGCAGCTCGGGCACGGGGCCGTTTGCTGAGAATGTGAGTTTCATCGTTAATGTGGGGTCGACATTAACGCAAAGGAATAAAGTTCATGGTCTATCCAGACGGAAGGTCTGAACTGATTTGAAGGGTTGTGTCGTGTTTTGTCAGAGCGGACGGAAGGTCCCCCCTGGATGGATTTTAGCGTCGATCAGGCAGCGCACCAGCCGACCGATAGCAGGTTTCATCATTGGTGTTGGGTTCATATCAATGCAAGGATTTCATAGGTTTCATCGGGATAGACATAGGGTCTAGCCCGGACGGGTTTCATCGCTGATCGGGCAGTATGCCAGCCGATCGGCAGCGAGTTTCATCATCGGTATTGGGTTTATACCAATGCAAGGATTTCATAGGTTTCATCGGGATAGATGTAGGGTCTAGCCCGGACAGGTTTCATCGCTGATCGGGCAGTGTGCCAATCGATCGGCAGCGAGTTTCATCATCGGTATTGGGTTTATACCAATGCAAGGATTTCATAGGTTCCATCGGGGTAGACATAGGGTCTAGCCCGGACAGGTTTCATCGCTGATCGGGCAGTGTGCCAGTCGATCGGCAGCAAGTTTCATCATCGGTATTGGGTTTATACCAATGCAAGGATTTCATAGGTTCCATCGGGGTAGACATAGGCTCTAGCCCGGACAGGTTTCATCGCTGATCGGGCAGTGTGCCAGTCGATCGGCAGCAAGTTTCATCATCGGTATTGGATTTATACCAATGCAAGGATTTCATAGGTTTCATCGGGATAGACGTAGGGTCTAGCCCAGACAGGCTTCATCGCTGATCGGGCAGTGTGCCAGTCGATCGGCAGCGAGTTTCATCACGGCGGGACGTAGAGAAATATGCAGATCTAGTCGAAACAGACGTAAGGTCTAAACCGGACCGGTTTCTTTGCCGATCGGGCAGCGAGCCCGTCGACCAAAGGTAGGTTTCATCATCGGTATTGGATTTATACCAATGCAAAGGAATTCATAGGTTTCATCAGGATAGACGTAAGGTCTAAACTGGATATGTCTTATCATTGATCGGGCGGGGTGCCGGTCGATCAATGGTGAGCTTCACCATGGCGGGACTTTCGATAGGGTGAATAAGGGTCTCATCAGGATAGACGTAGGGTCTATACTAAGTGGGTTCAATCGTTGATCGGACAAGGTGCCGGCCGATCGACGAGGAGTTTATGGTGGGAGATGAGGCTTTCTTTGGGGCTACCACATTACTGACCCAAGTGCCCTTTCGGGTTTTCACCGGAGCCAGCCCCCTCTTGCTTTTGCCCACGCGCCCTTTCGGGTTTTCACGTGGCGGGGTACCCGATTTTGCCTGCAGTGCCCTTTCGGGTTTTCACCACAGCTGGGTTTTGGCCATTTTTGCCCTTGTCCAGAATGCCTGAACAAGCCTGGCGGGGTATCTCTATTTTTAACCCCATTTTGTCTCTTCTCTTTCTTCTTCCCTTTTTCTTTTTCTTTTCTTCTCTCTCTCTCCTTTTTTTTTTTAGGGAGTGACAGGTCAGAATGTTATTATATCACGATAAGGGGTGACTTGGCTAGGGTTGAGTGCCGCTAGATCAAGGAAGGGTAGCTCGGCTAGGGCGGAGTACCGTTAAACCAAGAAAAAGGTAGCTTGGCCAGGGCGGTGTGCCGCTAGACCAAGAAAAGAGGGTAGCTCGGTTAGGGCGGAGTGCCGCTAAACCAAGGAAAGAGGGTAGCTCGGTTAGGGCGGAGTGCCGCTAAACCAAGGAAAGAGGGTAGCTCGGTTAGGACGGAGTGCCGCTAAACCAAGGAAGAGGTAGCTTGGCTAGGGCGGAGCGCCGCTAAACCAAGGAGGAGGTAGCTTTTATCCGATTACTCGGGGAATGTTGGTTGTGCAGCATGATACAGCTTTAGGTGTCTACCGTTGAGTGGCGAGGATCGGATTTCTCCTCGATGGTTAACAACCATGTAGGCCCCTCCTTCGTAGACCCTCTGTATCACATAAGGGCCCTCCCAATTAGCATTTAGCTTTCCTTTTGGGTTGGATGCCATGACTTCTTTTTTCTTGACCATGACGAGGTCACCTTTCTTAAATTCTCGTCCTTTTACGAGTTTGTTGAATGCAGTGGCCATGCGGGCCTGATACATTTGGATATTCTTCTGAGCTTGGAGGCGCTTCCCTTCCAATTCAGCCAATTCTTCTAACCTTCTTTCAGCATTGGTTTGTTCACCATGGGCCAGGTCATATTGGACTGCCACTCTGAGTGACGGGACTTCCAGCTCTAGTGGAACCACTGCCTCCGAGCCGTATACCAATGAGTATGGTGAGCACCCTGTAGGTGTCTTGAAGACGGTGCGGTATGCCCACAGAGCTTCATACATTTTCTCTTCCCAGTCCTTTTTATTAGAACCAACGACCTTGGCCAGCAAGGTGCAGAGAGTCTTGTTAAAAGCTTCTGCCAATCCGTTTGCCTGCGGATTGTAAGGAGTGGAAGTCCTCCATTTGATCTTATACTTTTCGACAAGCCGATAGACTTTCTGATTTTTGAAATGACTTCCATTGTCAGATATTATTCGGCTGGGGATCCCGAACCGGAAGATGATGTTCTGCTTGATGAATCTGGCGACCAGTTCACCAGTCACTTCTCTTAATGCTATAGCCTCCGCCCATCTGGAGAAGTAATCTGTTATGGCTAGTATGTACTTATGTTCGGCCGAGGAAGTCGGCAGTGGACCGACTACATCAGTTCCCCATTGCGCAAACGGCCAACTGGGAACTGTAGGATGCAGAGTCGTAGGAGGCCTTCGAGGCACAGTAGCATGCTCCTGGCATTTCTGGCATGATTTTGCAAATTTACAGCAGTCTTCGAACATGGTGGGCCAATAGTAGCCCAGCTTCTTGATTTCTATCTTCATCTTGGGACCAGCCTGGTGGGCACCTGCTGTCCCAGCATGTACTTCTTTCATCGCTTGCCAAGCTTCCTCAGTGGATAGGCAGCGGAGTAGAATCTTCTTGCGTGCATCTGCCATTATTCGGAACAGAGTCCCATTTCTGAATTCATAAGAATCTTTGATTCTCAGAAGTTTCATCTTCTCTTCTCTTTTCTGCGGTAGCTGTTGGTGCAGGAACCACTGTAGCAAGTGCTGTCTCCAGTCAGATGCCTGTTCTGTGCTAACAGTAGCGACTTCTTCTTCTTCGGGGCACCCTTCTAGCATACTGGGGACTTGCCGCCGGTTCATAACAACAATGTCTAGTGTCTCATTTGGCGGGACTGCTAGTGAGCTGGCTAGCTTTGCCAGTGCATCAGCCTGGGCATTATGTCCACGGCCCACATGCCTGAGCTCAATATGATAGAATTTCGCCATGAGGCTCATAGCCTTTTGGTGATAGGGATTCAGTTCTGGCTTTCGCACTTCGAACTCCCCTTGGATTTGCTTTATCACCAACATCGAATCCCCGAATACCTGAAGCATTTGGATACCAATGTTGAGGCTGATATGGAGTCCGATTATCAGAGCTTCATACTCGGCTTCATTATTGGTGCAGGGCTTGTTTATAGAACAGGAAGTATGCACAACCTCCCCTTCCGGTGATCTCAGCACAATACCGGCTCCGGCCCGCATTCTGATCTTTCCATCGGAGTTCGCCTCTGTTCTGGATGCTCCATCAAAGAATAACTGCCACATAGCTGACTGAGCCTGGCAGGCTTCGAGCATCTCATCATCGGGTAATTCAGTCCCTAGCATATCATTTTCTGGCACAGGATGTTCTGCAAAGAAATCAGCCACGGCCTGTCCTTTTATCGCCCTCTGGGGTGTATAGGTAATATCGAATTCCATCAGAATTACTGCCCATTTGCCCAACCGGCCCTTCAGTACTGGCTGAGTCAATATATATTTGAGCGGATCTGCTACAGATATCAATCTGACTTCATGTGACAACATATAATGTCGGAGCTTTTTGACAGCAAAGACCAGTGCCAAGCAGGTCTTTTCTATGTAGCTATAACTTTCTTCAGTTCTAATCAGCCTCCTACTTAGGTAGTACAAGGCCTGTTCTCTGCCTTCTTCATTTTTCTGTGCCAGCATTGCCCCCAGGGAACAGTGTGTGGCTGCAATGTACAGTATTAAAGGTCTGCCTTTAATAGGTGCCCCCAGCACTGGAGGGGTCTTGAGATATTCTTCAGCTTCTCAAAAGCTTCCTAACAGCCATCGTCCCAGAAAAATGGTACATCTTTCATCATGAGCTTGTGAAAGGGGTGGCATCTTCCCGATAGATTAGATATAAATCGTCGGATGTAGGCCAAACGCCCTTGCAGGGATCTCAAATCGTGCAGATTCCTTGGTGGAGGGAGCTCCTGGATAGCTTTAATCTTGGACGGGTCGATTTCAATGCCCCTATGACGGACGATAAACCCGAGGAATTTTCCACTGGACACGCCGAAGGCACATTTCATAGGGTTCATTTTGAGCTCATATTTGCGCAACCTCTGGAACACCATCCTCAGGTCTTGCAAATGGTCTTCTCTTCTGCTGGTTTTCACCACCAGATCGTCAATGTAGCACTCTACTTTCTTGAAGAGCAAATCATCAAAGATCTTTGTCATGGCTCTTTGGTAGGTAGCGCCGGCATTCTTGAGGCCGAACGGCATCCTTTTGTAGTGGAATATCCCCTTCGGGGTGCGGAATGCAGTGTGCACTCTGTCTTCTTCAGCAATCCAGATCTGGTTGTATCCGGATGACCCATCCATAAATGATAGGGCCTCATGGCCAGTAGTTGCATCGATCATCACCTCAGTGATTGGCACTGGGAAATCATCTTTCGGGCAAGCCTTATTAAGGTCCCGAAAATTAACACATATTCTGATCTGCCCATTCTTCTTCTTTACGGGCACTATATTGGCCAGCCATGTAGTATACTGGTTTTCTTCGACAAAGCCTACATTAATCAGCTTGTCAACCTCTTTGTTAATCTGATTTATCAGTTCAGGACGCATTCTCCTGGAAGGCTGCTTTACAGGGTTAGCCTCTGGGTTTATTGCCAATCGATGCTGCGCCACATCAGAACTCAGTCCCGGCATTTCATCATACGTCCATGCAAAGTAGTCTCGGAATTCCTTCAAAAACTGTATATACTGTTCCCTGGTAGCTGGCTCCAGCAGTGCACTGAGGAATGTCGGCCTTGGCTCATCTACGGTTCCCAGATTTATTTCCACAAGCTCATCGACGGTGGCCTGACCTCCGTCTTCGACCTCGGGCGGGGCTTCTTGCAAGTCAATGAAGCCTCCCGGGATATAATCTTCTTTAGTTTCATGATTTTCTATTTCATCATATTGGTCATCAGCGGGTGCTGGCTCATCATATACGGCCAAAATTGTTGTATTCTGTTCAGTGTGCCCCGAGGACGTAACTGGATCAGCAGGAAACTCAAAGACGGAGTCTTCCACCCTTAGAGGCTCTTCTGATGCAGACTCCCTTGAGAGATCATCATTCTGTAGAGCCCGGACTTCTTCCAGGATGCGCTCAAACTCCAAGCATTCCCTCAGCTCTTTGGCTGCTTGGTCTTCATCCGGGGTTCCCATGTCAAACTTTGCTTCAGCATGGAACAGATCTTCTTTGGAAGGTAGGTCTTCCCAGCACCAATCTTTCTTTGTTTCATCAGACGTTCCCGTCCCTGGTTGATTGTCTGGGGCTTCATTGTCTGTTATGGACTGATAAATGATTTCTTCATCTTCCGAAGGGTACGGGTCGTAGCCCACCCCAGGGGAATCTTCATGCTGGTAGAAGGTAGAGATGACATCCACCTCGGACTCATAGTATTCTTGTAAAGTATAGCCCAGTCCCGGGTGCTGTGTGATCTTCCTCAATTCTTTATTATCTCGAGGCGGATCCCATAACTCCTTGAATGCTTTCTTCTGGGCGGCAGACTGTAGTGATGGCATTTTCATCTTAGAGAACATCTGCGAAACCCGCTGGGTAGTACAATCCAAGCCTGTAATCGGCACCATCCGATTCACAGCTTCTTCAGGGACCATGCAGTCTTGATCATCTTCCTCGACTGACTCCCCGGTGTAGAATATAATGGGAGGCTCGCAGAAGCGAGGGACTTCCATAGTCCTCAGTGGTAGCATCGTCTGGTACTCAAGGCTGACGATGGGTTTAAATAAACCCTGTGGAACCTTCACCTGTATGTACCTATCTTTCATTTCTTCATCGGTGTCCTCTGGACGGATGCTAGGAGAGGTGATCCGAGCAAAGTCACCAGCGTAAGAGATGTGAGATACTTCATGCTTTTTAATATAGCCCCTGGGTGGCGGTGGAGACCAATTTTTTGCCTTCATCGTCGGCTTCTTCTGGCTGGCCACAGCCTCTTTCTTTTCACCCTTCTGTGACACCTCGGTGTAGTAGGATGCATCGAGCATATGACACTCGAATACTTCAAAGGGATGCAGATCTGCAAACACCCTTTCTTCTTTTCCTTCATGGCAGTATTTGATGCACTGATGTAGCGTGGATGGCACTATCTGATATTCATGCAGCCATGGTCTCCCCAGCAGGGCCTTATACGTGGTGTTGGAATCGATCACATAAAATCGTAGCACGGTAGTGAGGTCGCCTAATGTGAGGTTGAAATCAGCCACCCCAAGAGGTGTTTCACATTTCTGGTTGAACCCTGCAATTTTCATATCTCTGACCTTGGTAAGCTGCAGATCAAAGTAATATTTCTGATAGATGCGGTATGGGAGGATGTTCACAGCAGCCCCGGGATCTATCAGTATCCTGCTCAGCGGCTGACAGTTCAGGGAACCCTTCATATACAGCGGCCTATTATGACCGAAATTCGGGATTAGCATATCATCTTCTGTGAATGTGATCGATGGCCCAGAATTCACTTCTGTTAAGAGTGCTTCATATTGTGCCGGCGACTGCAAGGCATCCACAATTGCTTGGCGGGCTTCTTCACTCAGAGAGAGGATTTCCCAGATGGAGAACCTGGTAGGGAGCTTCTTCAACATCTTCATGATTCGACTACCTACCCGGACATTAGACAGTCTCATTTCTTCTGCCCATCGGGGTCTTGGAGATTCATGTGGTGCCTGTGGCCTTTGCTGCCCAGTCCCAGTTTCATTCTCTTCCCCTGTTTCCCGGGAGGCTTCTTCTGTAGCAATAGCTCCTGGCTTTGCTAGAGGGTCACTTCCTTCATTTTCTTCATGCTGCTTCTGCTTCCTAACCGCAGTCTGCTGGCATTTATTGCTTTTAGCTGGAGCAGTGTGAGCCAATTGCTCATTCTCCAAACTGGACAAGAATTCCAGGAATGAAGGAGCTTCTTCTTTCTCTTGGTACAAGCTGGCAGGGGGAGGAACCTGGACACCTCGTACCTCTGGTTCTGGGATCTGGTAGGGTTGCTCCCCTCTGAATATAATATTATGATTAGCTGGTGGTGGGCGCCCCCATCTTTTCCCAGAACGTGTTGCATGGGCTGAGGTAGAGGCCTCAGCATGGTTGGCTTCTAGCGGGGCATTTGATGCTTCAGCCTCATCATCCTCCCCGGGCAAGGAAAAGAGCACTGACAGGGTGTTACATTGTACTGTCGTGACTTTCTTTCCCTTTTTGGACTTGGGCCGTCTCTTCTTCTTCTGGGAATTTGGCTTTGCCAGCTCCTGCCCCCAGAAGGGCTCAGTCTCATCTTTTCTTTATTCTGCCTCTGGCTGCTCTTCAATTTTCAATTCTTCGAGCTGCTCCCAGAGTATACAGTCTTTTACCAGCAGGTGTTTGGGCTTTTTCTGCTCATATTCATCGAGCTCATTGATATACTGATGTAGACGCCTGGCTGTAGGACTTACTTGTTTATGTGCGGGTAGGGGAGTTTGTCTCCTCCGGTTGTGAATAGGGATCCGGATGACTGGCCCGGTCTCAACTGTGCGCCATACTGGCTTTGCTGGAGGCAGTTCAGGCCTTGGTGTGACACCTCGAATAATCACCCCGCTGGTACTGGCTGCGGGAGTTTTCCTTCTATTCTTTATGGGTTTCGTCTGCCATCCCTCCTGATCCTTCAGTGGGGTGAGGAAACAAGCTTCATAGGTATGCCTGGTACATTCCTCAACGGCTTCCTTAGGCAGCTGCTGGTAAACTGAGATCATATTGGCGGCCATTCTCCAGGGCGGAGGCTCATGTGGATGAGGCGACTTTACCTGATAATCTCCCAGCTGCAGCTCACCCTTTTTAACCATTCCTTCCATGATATCTTTGAAGACATAACAGTCCTCAATTGCGTGCCCAGCGCACGGTGAAATGGATAGAACAGCGGATCATCTTTCTTTGCCGCATCCTCGGGTCTCTTCGGTTCAGGCAATGTTACCTTGTTGAACTTATATGCCCAGTTAAATAGTGCTGCCGTCTTCTCCTTGGGAAAAGAATAAGCCTTCTTCATCTTGTCTCTTAGAGAGACCTTGTCTTTTATTTCTGCTGCACCCTCAGGCGGGGGAGCTTCATCTGCCCCCTTCTTCCCTTTCTGCTGCTCGAAGGTTCTGAAATCGACGGTGTTGGCCTCAGAATGTGATGGTCGTCGATCATTAGATTTACCTTTCAGCACATTGGGAACATTGGCGGTTGGACGTTTGGACAAGAACGTCTCAACCTCCGCCACTATATTGTTTAATCGGTCAAATGTTCTGACATCTGCACCGATCATCTTTTCTAGCACCTCTCTCCTGAGGCTCTGTTTACATATCTGCACTGCATCTTCTTGATGGGGGGGTCTTCTGCATCTCATGGCTAAGTTCCTCCATCTTTTGATGTAGTCCAGTGCAGTTTCATCTTGCTTCTGCCTGGTTGCATATAGCTCTGCTATTGTGATTTCTCTTTCAGTGACATGAAATCTGTCACGAATTTTCTCTGCATATCAGGCCAATCAACCACCGATCCAGCTGGCAGGCTTGAATACCATTCAAAGGCTAACCCAGTAAGGGATGAGCCAAAGAACTTAAGCAGATAAGCTTCGTCGACTGCCAGGTCGCCCATGATTGTGGTGTAGTAAGCTATGTGCTCTCTGGGGGAGCCCTGGCCATTAAATTTTTCGAACTTAGGCGGCTTACTGACGCCTGGAGGTAGTCTCTTAGCAGCATATTGGGGAGGATATGGCACCTTGTACACATCATAGGTACTAACATCATCGCCAGTCTTCTCAGACAGCTTCATCTCCACAATTCTTTCAATCATCAGCTTGTGGGCTACGGCTGGATCTATGTCTTCTGGGAAGAAGTGAGCTTGTTGCTGACTATGAGGAGTTGTCATCACAGTGGCGCGCAAGGTGGGCGCGGTAGGCTGTGTCTGAGACGCAGAGGGCTGAGCTACTGTTTACTGTGGAACAGGTTGGCTCGGTGCTTTGCCCTTATCAGCCAGGAGAGGATTAGCTGGGATAGCCGTCTCTGTTGAGCTGGAAGTATGCCCGATAGGCTCAGCTTGCTTGGAGACCGGTGTAGCTTCATGTCTCTCATTGAGCTGTCTTCTGAGAGCATTGATCTCCTGCTGGTATCTTCTGAACATCATCTGGATCATGGGATCCAGGGTGGACGGGATCTGTATATCTTCTGAAGTCCCTTCAGCATCATCAATGAAGGGATTATCTCCCTCTTCCGCTGTCACCACATTAACCGTCATAGTGGTGATCTTGCAGGCTTCACCATTAGTCTTCATTTTATCTTTTGCCGCCTGGCCTCTTCTTGTGACAGGCCCGGGTCTGGTTGCCAGCCTGAGTAGCTCGTCCGGTTGAGTTGGTAGCATGTCTTGCCTCCTGACAAGTCCAGCCATGTTACAGGTGAAGATCTGCATCTTTCCCTTCTGCCTGTAGACTTTTCTTTTTGCCTGGTCGGGATATTTGAGTCGGTCAAAGACCGATATTCTTTCTTCAGGTTCTTCCCCACACAGGTCTTCTTTCCCATATCCGGCCCTGCGGCCTTCCCCATAATCATTGGAATCGGAGGAGGAGACTTCGAGCATCACTTCTTGAAGGGTTTCTTCCTCTTCTTCATCCACGGTGCCCAGGGCACGGGATAATCTTTGCTGACCGAGGGCAGAATTCCCCAGGTAGTGGAAGTAGTCTTGAGCCACTTGCTTCATCTCTTCTTGATTGTGCCTTTGTGGCTCTGGTTGGAGCATCAGTCTTTCCTGGCCTCTTTGCTGATGAGCCAGTCTTGCCACCTGAGCATTCAGATGCTCGGCTTTGGAATATCTAAATATATCAGCCTGTCTGGCACAGGCTCTTGATCTTCTTGGAATGGCAGCAGTGACTGGTTCGCTTGTTCTCATTCTTTCTTCTTTCTCAAATCTTCTGTCGCCATCCTGGCAGTAGTTGGCAGCAGCATCATAGTTCTTCCTTTGCCATCTTCTGCCCCAAGCCCTGGGATGGGGGACCGAGAGGTCTTGCTTCCGCTCATATTTTCTGCCCCTCATCCTGGGGCGAACAGTGGTCAGATTTCTTTCTTCATTTTCTTTCTCATCTTTCTTACCCCAAGCCCTGGGGTAAACAGCAGCATCATCTCTTATGTCTTTTCCTTCTCTTCTTCTGCTTTCTGCCCTGAAGCGGGCAACAGCATCCTCGGTAGCTTTCCCCTCATCTCGAGTTGGGGCCCAGCTCTGAATCTTCTTTGGTCGCCAGACCTGTTTATATCTTGCTGGCTTGGGCGCCAGCGGCTTCCTCTCATCAGTTTCCCCGTTGGCCCTCCTGGTGGCCAGAACTTGGAACTTGTTGTCGATCTGGACGGTCGGGACAATCCTGTCCGGCCGGACTTCTCTCGGGCGACCGTTGAGGTTCACCCTAACGTCACCCATCATCATCGTCCTCCCAGAATTTGAGAGACGACGGTCGGCAGCAGCATACCGGCTCCTCCGGTTAGTTCTTTTCTTCATTTGGGCAGCAGCGGAGACCGTGTCCCTCCTTTGAACATGATGAACATAGCAGGCGACGGCTGTCGAGGTCGTCCTTTCTGGTAAGCTACCCTTGTTATCAGCAGTCTTCATCGGGGCACTTGCAGCAGTGCCTTGCTCGTTGTTGTCGACCTGCAGAAGGTCGGTGAAGATGAGGCCCAGGCAGTTGGGCAGCCCGACAGCAGGGGGCATCGACCTAAATGACAGCGGTACCGCCAGGTAACCCCCTCGGACATGCACATCGATCGGTTGTTGGTCGAAGCACACGGACATGAGTCCAGTAGTCATTGTAGCTTCCTGGAAATAAGGAAAGCGCACAGAATCAGAAATTTGAGGGGGGCCCGCTGGGCCTCCTATTTTTGGCGTAGAGATGAAGGGAGACTCCGTCCCACCGGGCGTGCCAGACTTGTGGAATGCGCTTTCTCGTTATCTTCTTTTTTGATATATATATATATATGTGGGTTATTTATTGATTTATTGGCGTGCCAGTCACCGGGGTGACAATTTTATTATGCGCTCGATCTGACTTTTAATCAGTCGATTGTGAAGTTCGAGTCGGGACCCGAAGTCCGTCATACCATAAAGGCTATGACGTTAATTACGCCCTTCCTAAGAAGGACAACCCTTGATTAAACGCCAAAAATAGGAGGAAGGTAGCGGCAAAAATAAGACTCAAGCGAGAGAGACGGTTGGTTCATCAGCAGGGCGTTAAATGGCCTGAATGAAGCAAGGATACATCAAATGCGGAGCAAATCCAGCGGCATGTCCCCATTACCTTGGACTATGCCAGATGGGGATAGGAAACCACCCATGCAGCGGCAGGGTGGGATCCATAAAAGATCGGGTATATCTAACCCGGAATCCGGATAAGGACCGGTGCGACATGGCACACCCTGTGCAGGCGTGATGTCTTATTGATATCCCCCTTCGGAAGACCATCGGAGAACATGCAAGGGCAGAACTCCGTGGGCCAGCGGGGTTAGGAGAGAATACCATGATCACTCAAGGTGATACGAATGAATTTTGGCAGCATATCCCCTTTATCTTGGATTATGCCAAGAGGAGATAAGCCATCATCCACGGGATGCCGGGATGAAAGCCGGAAAAGAAGGGGGGCACCAGGCCCGGGACCATCGCCCACATCCATAGCATCGATTGATGTTCCTTCGGAACTAGTCTGAGCACATGTAGTGACATAGCCCTTTAGGTCCATAAGGTTATAAAGAAATCCGGATCGGAACAGAACAATGTAGGGGAGGTCCTCCCCATTGATTTATTTCCTGAGGGATGCCAAGTGTTCTCCGTATATCCCTTGGATGGGTACAATATGGGGATCAAGGTTTAGGCCAAGAAGAAAGAGGTTCTCGGCGTAAGGATCAGGAGTATGGCCCAGCTTCTCGGCGTGGGCTGAAGGGAGCTCCCGGCGCGCCATGAAGGGGGTTATCGGCCTAGGCCAAAGGGAGGAAGAAGAGGATCTCGGCGCGGGAGTTTCACGCCGAGAAGGTGCTGGGCTTGAGCGCCGTGAGGGCTCATGGGGTTTTACGGTACCCTGTTTTGGGGGTTTTTCACGGGATTCAGACATGGCCTGGGGAATGGATTCAGGAGGCAAGTGAGGAAAGAGCCAGGGGCCTACCAGGTTGACAGCAGAGGGTCACAGATGAAAGGGGTTCGAGGGATCAGAGTCACCGGGCCTTCGAGCTCTCAGGAACAGGCTTCACGCCATCAGTATTGCCGACCATCCAGGAGATCGAGAGACGACAAACTCTGATCCCTGCAATGGCCCTAGTGGCTTGAGAAATTTGAGAAGAAAATCACGGACTCCGCGACGTTTAAATCATCGATGACATCCAGGGAGAGAGGGGGGAAACAAGGCCCAGAAATCCACAGTGAGGATTGGGGCTTTGTTGGCTCTGTCCCATCCTAAACAGGCATGCATATAAAGGGGAGCCGGCAGACGATTAACGTGTCGAGCTTGGATGAATTGAATTGGGCGGCATATCCCCCGGGCTTATAGACATGCCAAATAGGGATAGGAAGCCATCCACGTAGCGACGGGATGGAATCCAGATAAACAGCGGGGGATCTTCCCCTTTGAACTCCCTGCTCGGTTGGAGGGTCTATGATATTCATTTTCCCGATGGATAGAGTCAAGCGGGGTGCGTATCGATCACACTCCCTTGGCCTTCCGGGGTTCACCCTATCGGATAGAATTTCGGCAGCGTTTCCCCTTCTTTCGGGTCATGCCAAAGGAAATAGGCCGTCATCCACGGGTACGGGATGATAACCGAAAAGAAGGCTTGGGCTCCCTGATGATGCAGGTGCCCATGGCAATGCTTGCTATCCCCTCAAGAACCGTCGGGGCTTATACAGTGGTATGGCCCCTTAGGTTATAGGGTTATGAATGGATTTGATCTAAGATGATGTAGGGGGGGTTTCCTCCCGTTAATCTCATCCCTGAGGTACATATGGCGACCATGAATATCCCCTTCAGCCGATATAACAGGTTGGACAAGGGTTGAAAGGCAGATGAAGAGACAGGCTCCTGGTATGAGTGTATTGGCCTGAAAGGAGGATCTCGGCGCGGATTGATTAGCCAAAGAGGGGCTCTCGGCATAGGAAGATGAACAGGCAAGGGGGTTCTCGGCGCGCTGGTTCCCGGCGTGCTCACCATTGCGCCGAGGGCTGTTGCTGCCGAGAAGCTCCGACAGCCCTGTTTTGGAATTCAGATTTGATTGGGACCGTATCTGGGGATCAAATCAGTCTGGCACTGTGGACTTCGATGCCATGGCATTAGGGTTTTGCTGAGGGACCGAAGGGTCAAGGTCATCACTTATCAGAACCTCCTGGGATCGCATTCGTCTACAGACGGGACACATCTTCTATAGCCAGCAATTCAGGAAATCAAGAGATTGATGTCTCCGATTCCTAAACGGCTTGGGGGCCTCGCAAGAAACTCAGATGCCTGCGAAGAATCTGCCATCGAGACAGGAGGGGAGAGGGAAACAGGACCCAATAACCCATTAGATAAGGATTGGGGCCCTAACTTCCTTCCTCTTTGAAGCACAGACTCACGGGGATGACTCTGAAAACCGAAACGTCTAGAATATTGGACGTTCAGATGAAAGATACATTCATAGAAGACAGAGGGCAAAACTTTGATTGCCTAATATCAAGCACGGCAACCACTAAATTTCATTTCATCTCATTATCACCACTTACATCGACTGCAAGGCTAAAGCCGAGAAACGGGTAAGGGGAGGAACAGAGGCAGGGAAGAAAAGAACTCTCGACCTCATCTGAATAGCTAAAGCATGAAGGCATATACCATTACATACAGAGGAAATCAAAATAAAAGCAAACATGGGGGGGGGGAGGGTGGAGCATTGACTCCTCTCCCTCCCCCGATCAGCCCACCTGGAGCTTCTTCTTCTTCTTCTCTTCTTCTTTCTTTTCAGTAGGGTCTCTTCTCTCTTTTCTATCTGTTTTCTGGATGAGGTTTTCTTTTCTCTCTTCCGTCCTCTCTTCTGTTCGTCTCGAGAGAAAGGGGGTTTTATAGGCATAGCACCCCCTCCCTATCGGCATGATCATCTCAGCGCCCGGTTGATGAGCTCCCGGCGTGCCTTATTCGGAGGCAGTAGGCTTCCCGGCGCCCCTTCCTCATATGGGTCTTGTTGGGCTCTCGACGCCACACGGCTGGGCCCATTTAGATCTTTTAGTATTTTATGCTTCCTCATCAGTAAGCTTGAGCTGTTAAAGCCGCTTAATCTGTCCCTTCATTTGTCGGTCCCTCGAGTCCGTCAGGCTAGGCGAAGGCCCATCAATTGGTGAGTTAGCATAGCTTCATCAGAATATTTCTGGGGATTTTCATCAGTCAGTGGACTGCAGTTCTTCATTAGTACTGCCGTCTGAGCGACGACAACACCGGACATCAGCTTGGCCGGGGAGGGCTTCAGCCAGGTGGTAGCTTCAGTGATAAATCTTCCGTAATCCTGGTCTTGCAGGGACTTCCGGGATCTTCATCTTTCACTCAATCTTTCATTATGTCTCGTTTCTATTGTCTGTTATATTTCAGGTGTCAACATGGTCCTAGACTGACTATTAGGAGTGGGTTTCATGGGAATCCATGTCCTGGATTGCCTGAACTAATTTTTGGCCTGAGGTCCATAAGTCTGAGTAGAATATGAATGATATCCAGACCTCCCTTGAATTATGTCCCATCCTAACCTATTAAACTAATATGGCTGAGCATGATAGTAGGTATGATAGGTCTGGACTCTGGGTTGGTAAGATTGACTCGGTTGACCCCTATTTGAATTGTGTCTCCCGAACACCCTAGACCAACCTGAAGTGTGCATAGGTGTAGATTGGGTCTTTTTCTGAGATTTTTGTGGAGACTTTGTGAACCTAGCCTGGGGTTTAGGTGTGAGTGAAGGTTGACCCCCAACCTGAAACCTGCCCTGAGGTGTGGGGCAGTGTGTGCTCACATGGCTAGACTCATTAATTTTCTATTTGCCCTTGTCCTTGGCACTGGGCATTTTGGACTTAACAAGTTTTTCTGAATTATTTCCACTATGCATTTTGATGAGAGGTCCTTTTTCTTTTTCTGCTACAAATGAAATAGTCTTAAGTTCAAAACGCTTTTTGGCAGTAGGATTAAACCCGAGACCCTCTTTTCTAAAATTCACTTTTGTTCCTAAAAGAGCATTTAGATTTTCTGTCCCTTGAGTCATGCTCTCGACGATCTTTTGTTTATCCTCATTTTCTCTCTCAAGGTTTTCAATTGATTTCTTTAACTCAGTGCTTACACTTATGACAGATTCATACTTCTCATTCACAATTTTCATTTCATTTTCATAATTCTGCAATTTAAGCTTCAGTTCATCAATAGTATTTTCCAGTGTTTCGTTTTCTTCTCTAGCATCAGTCAAAGCAAATTTTATTTCATCAACTTCAGCACGAGATTTCTGTAAGACATTATTTTCAGTTTGAAGATAAGCAATTCTATCCGACAATGTAGTATTATTCATGAGAGAATTAACTTTCTTCTTTAAATACCTATTTTCTTTTCTGATGTCATCATCTTTTTCTAACAAATCACCATATACATCCTCCCAATCAGCAATAGTATAATGTTCAAAAGGAGTGGATACCTCATCAGCTTTTTCTTCATTATCACAATCTTTGGCCATACAGATTTGTCTTCCTTCTTTTTCACTTTCTGAGGCACAGCTTAAGTAGCCCTCATCCTCGTCGCTCCAGGTACTCACCATAGCTTTCCCTCTTGTATTCTTCTTCTTTGATTTTTCTTTAAGTTTTTGGAGCTCCGGGCAGTCTGCCTTCATGTGGCCAGCTTTCCTGTGGTGATAACAAACATTAGTATCAATCTTTTTACCAGGATTAGTGATGTGACACCAAATGCAGCGGAGGATAATGATACCAAATTTTGATGTGACGCGACTCCCTTGGACTTAGGATAGCAAGCAACACTATGAGTTGGCAACGTCACACATGCGGTTTCACTCGCGGAAGCACGCTCGGATCCGTAGGAGGACCGGCGATGGTGGCGAGGGTCCGTGTTTGGACCTTGCGTCTCCAAGGGTCGGCCGGATAGGGATAGATCCCAATGGGCCAGGGATGCCCGATTTCACGGGTAGTCGGCACGCCGAGGGCGTGGGATGTAATGGCTCTCTCTCAACTCGCCCCGCGGTGAACACTCGATTGGATTGAATTGCGGATCGGACACTCGCCTCACCTCCGACGGTAACTAAGAGCGATACTAAGCTAAGCAACAGTAAAAACCAGCAAGGGAGAGTGTCCAGGAGCTCACCTGATCGGCGTGAAGACGCCGATCCCGGGCGGAGACGAGGGCGAGCGGGGAAGTGTGGTCCCCGCACACTGCGCCGATGTAGCTTCAAAAACCTGTTTAAGTTTACATTCACTACACCTCGCGCAGGAGGGTGGTCTCGGGGGTGGGAATTAGTTGTATTACATTCAAACACAACCTCCACGCAGGGAGGGGCGGTGAGCCGGCCAAGCGGGGATGGGAGATTCGCCGGAAGTCGGGCCGGTGAAGCCGAACGGAGTTCCCTGCTTGCTGTGATCACTGACAGCCCGCCGCTGTAGAGGTCTTAAATCACGTTCAGGAATTTTTCCGGACACGAGATCAGCTGCGTCGTCTTTGTAACTGAACCGGGGACGCCTCAGAATTTTGCCGATTTCTTCTGGAGAGGGTACTGGTTCGGGCTGGACTTTGAGTAGGATGACAGATCCTAGGCGCAGCCGCTCCTTGTTTCTGCCAACAACTTGCAGAAGTGGACCTGGTCGCTCCTGGATGCTGAATCATGAACCGTCAGAAGTTCTGGAACCGTGGTCGAACCCTTTTTGCAGAAAAACTGGCGGAGAGGTCGCCGGAGGTCAGGGTGGCCTGGGGGACGCCGATGAGTGACTGTTGGCCGTAGAAGACTGGGGAGGGCAGTCCCGCGTGACTGAAGGAGAAAAATCAGAACTTGGGCTCCCGGATGCCGACTGTACTTCTGTTTCGTGCTCCTGGTCGGGGACAGGGGTGGAAGATCTTTGAAGAAGAAACCTCAGCCTGATTCCGCCGTGGTTCGCCGTGGCAGAGCTTGCAAGCTGGTTCTGATTCTCTGCAGAGGCTGCACCGCGTGGTCCAGGTTCTGTAGCAGCAGGTTGCAGACGCTGTCACGGGCACTCCCGAGCTCCAAATGGCACGAAACCAGTGGCGTCGTCTCCGTGGTTGAGGTGGCTTTCAGCAGGAGTCAACGGGGTTGCAATCAAAGGCTGTGGGCGGTTGGTGTGCCCTGAAGAGTAGGTACTGGTCGCTGCCGACTGCAGGAGACAGATCCGTGCGACTGAGGAAGAACGTTTGCAACTCTGGCTCTCGGATGCCGAATTAAGTTCCGCCTTCTGCTCCTGGAAGTAGACAGGGGGAGGAAGAACTTTGAAGAAGAGACTTCAGCCTGATTCCTCCACCGTTGGTCGTGAAGCAGCTTCCAATCAGGCTCAGGCTGGCTGCAGGTGGTGTCTGGCGCAGTCGGGGTAGAACAGCTCTCACGGGTGGTCACGAACTCGGAACTGGACGATTACACCTCGCCTGCGAAGTGGACAGGACGACCTTTCCATAATGGTAAGGTATGCCCTCAGATATCGCCGTATGAACGCAGGGGAGCTTCTGCAAGATGGACCGTCTTCTGTTACCTGCAGATGTGACCAAAGGGATGGGATGGTGGTGGGGTTAGGTTAAGGGGGATTGAAGTTTGTTAATGGAGGGAAAGGGGAGGTGTTTGCAGATGGGGGAGGGATGTGTGGGGGTGAAGAGAGGGGCGGAGCTGGTGGAATGGGGTGCTGGGGTGGAGGGGAGTGGGGGGGCCGAACCTAGGAGATGGGGGAGGGGAGTGGTCGGCCAAGGCTAGAGGGGTGGGGAGTGGTGCGCAAACTGATGGCTTGGGGTGTGAATGAGGATGTGGGGAAGTGGGAGGGTTGCTTGGGGGAGAGGGAAGGTTGTCTTGGATGTTGGAAGATGTGTGGGGAATAGGGAGGGTTGTCTAGGGAAGGTGAATGGTTGCTTGGGAAGGTGGAATGAGTAATGGAGAGAGTAATGGGGCCTTGGGAGTTGAAGGGACTTGCCTAGGTGGCAAGTGAGGTGGCAAGGGGTGAGGAGAGAGGGGGAATTCAAAATTTAGAGAGAGAGAGAGGGAGGAGAGAGAGGGGAATTCGCCCCTAGGAGAGAGAGAGAGAACTAGAGAGAGAGAGAGCTAGAGAGAGAGAGAGAAGACTCAAGGGGGATTCAAGTGGGTTTCAAATTTCATGCATTCATCAATTAGCTTCAAAATGAGGAGTTGGGGTCCTATATATAGGGAATCCCCAATTACATAGAAGTCCCTGGAAAATGGACTAATAACAGAAGACCAAGGGGTGGGGAAGGGGGCGCCCATGGGCCAGGCCCAATGAAATGGCCCATTAAGGCCTACAACCCACTAACCTATTAAACCACTTAATGAATCCTTGGACTTAGGTAAATGACTAACTAACTTAGATAATAGACTCAATAAAAGGCAAAATTACATGATTATGACTCAAGAAAAATGTGGAAATTACATGGCAAGACTCAGAAAATGATGGCGAACAAAGTGGCGAGTAGCAGGACCCCACGGAGTGAAAGGGTAAGGGATGTCCCCATCATACTCCCGGGGTGCGGAGAACTCGACTCCGTCGAGTTAAGGGCCCACCGGGGGAGCAGCTCAAGATGACCCGCAATCTCCAAACTCAACCTGCACCTGGGGCAGCTCTTCATCCTCTCAAGGCGGCCCGGACACACCCTCATGCTGGCGTTGGAACCCTGCTTGCATAGTATTGCTCTTCTGTGTACACGCCGGACTCTCAAGGCTATTTTGTGGAAGTTCTCCGGGGTGTCCCTCTTAAAGGAAGGCATAGGCTCAAAACACTCACTGGGATTCACCGCGGTGCCCATGTAGGGTGCCAGATCAGCCACATGATAATTGGGGTATATCCCATAGCCCATTAGTAAATCTAATCCATAAGCCAGGTTTGCCAAAGCCACTTGGAACATGAAAGGTCCAAGTCCTCGTGCCCTCGATTTGGAGGTGGCCCTAAGATAGAGTCGTTCCAATGCCACCATCGCGAGGTTACCTCCTTGGATTTCAAAGTGCCACCCGTGAGTTTTAGCCCGCTTATTATGATCGTCACTACCCATAGTTGGATGCTTGCTTGAATGAGAATGCTTTGAGTGATGGTGCGGTGGGGGTGGGAAGTATGTGGTATGCAAAGGGGGACCAGGGCAACCAAAAGTAGACATATCATGTAGTGATGTTATGATGTCTTTGAAGAATTTGGGGGGACCGGGGCATCCATAGGTGTCCCCCTTGTGAGTGAGTGTGATGAATGATGGAGGACTCGGACAACCATGGATGCTCCTAACTTGCATAAGATGGATGATGAATAGGGGTGGACCTACATATCCAAATGTGACCCTGCCATGCACTGGACCTAGTGTGTATGTGACACAAATGAGATGACTAGCCCTACCGGATGGGGTAAAATGTTGTGGCACATGCATTCCTATCAAGATGGTCCCATCTTTTGGTGAGGGTTGGTTTGGGGGTCTCCACTCATGGGATTCGAAGGGGTCCCAGAAAGTGGACATCTTGGGATGGGTTGATTCCTCATTTCCTAGGTGGATGTCACCTTTGGTCATGGCTCTCATAGTGTGAACTAAGTAGTGGAATGGGTGGGTTGGGTTCAACATGGTGGATGAGGGTAGGAGGGAGTGGGTGGTGGGTAAGGCGGCTAGGTCCCATGGGTTCAATGTCTTCCATAGGGAGGGATCAAAGGGGTCATGGGATGTGTTACCAAGGAAGGGGTATTCTATCTCCTCAAGGTCTTCAAATGATGGGGAGTCCTCCTCCTCAAATGTGGTATTTGAATCGAAGTCCTTGGCGGGTTGGTTGGCCATGAATGGAGGGCTTGGCATCCTACCCGAAATAAGCAACTCTAATTTGTGGAGAGCATCGGGCTCCTCGGGTGTAGGGAGGAATAACAGAAGGTCACTAGTGTAGCAACCCATAGTGTAAGTGGAGGAGATGGATCCGACACATAAGTGTAGGAGGTCAAGGCTCCTAGGTTGGTCGGCTACAGTGGTCAACAGGTCAGTTAGCTCCATTTGCCAAGCTATACCCTTAAGAAAGTCCCCTAGTGTCTCCACCTGATAGGATGATTGGATTGTGGTGTGGTAGGTGGGTAAGGGTACTATAGGGAGGTTTTGTTCCATAGGAGGGCAAACATGGGACAAGATAGGGTGAACCGGATTTTCTTCTAACCATTTAGCCAGGGGCTCACTTATGAAAAGTTCACTCCTATTTAGAGAGAGTGGTGTAAAAGGTGAAGTTCTTTCCTTGGGTTGGGCAAGGGTTTCCTCCAAGGTGGGGAGTGGTTCTAGGGTGTCCACCACTATGATGTCGGGTGTGGGAGTCATGGGTTCCTCTACCAAGGAAGTGAGATGGTCTTTTGAAGGTGGAGTGATGAGGGTAGGTGTATGGTACCCCCGGGGTGGAAGGTAAAGGGAAATTTGATTCAGGATCGGTAGGGGAAGAAGTGGAGGCCTAGGTTGGGGTAGGGTTGTGGTTGATAGTGGAAGATGGGTTGGGTGGGGTGGCTTGGGTTGGCCAGTCATGGGTGGAGTGTCCCTTACAGGGGAAAGTTGAGGGGTAGTGATAGGGGCTAAGGGGTAGTGTGGAGTATGGGTTTCATGGGAAATTGTGGGTTGGGGTGGGAGTAGGTTGATGGGGTCAGGTTCCCCTCGACCCGACTCTTGGCATTGTGCCTCATATTCTTCTTCCCAATTAAGGGGTGCTTCATGGACTTCAATCACCTCCTCAAGTTCCCCTTGGGTAGGGGTAACTACTTCTTCTAAAGCCAACGGGGTGGGGAGGTCTTTTGATGATGGGGTGTTGCTAGCCGGTGTGTGATGCACACGGGGTGGTGAACAAGGAGGGGACTCTGGTGGATGGGAGAGGACATGGGTGTTGTTGAATCGGAAGGCTCCCGGAAGGTGTGGCGGATGCACTAGGCAAGTCCGACGTGTCGGGTCAATGTTGGCATTCCTTTCATCTAACCATCTCCTACCTAGGATTATGCAAGGGCCCGCCAAAGTGCCAATTTGACACCAAGCTCCATCACAGTATGTGGTCTTCCCAAACCTTTTATGGAATTCAACGAAGACTTGGTCTCCGTCATGCACAATTTGTCCGGTCCTAGAAAGAGAGGCTACGATATCGGGGGATACCCAATTATCAGACTCCAAGTCAATAAAATCGATTTCTGTAGGCTCTCCATTGGGTAGGTATGCAAGGGATATGATTGGGAGTGGGATCATTTGGTCCGTAGACTCATTGATAGTGGGTGGTGGACAATGCATGGGACGGTCTGTCGGGGACTCTAATGCAAGCGTGCCCATGGACTAGACTCGTAGAGACAAGTCTAAAACCTGGATCTGATACCAACTGATGTGACACCAAATGCAGCGGAGGATAATGATACCAAATTTTGATGTGACGTGACTCCCTTGGACTTAGGATAGCAAGCAACACTATGAGTTGGCAACGTCACACATGCGGTTTCACTCGCGGAAGCACGCTCGGATCCGTAGGAGGACCGGCGATGGTGGTGAGGGTCCGAGTTTGGACCTTGCGGCTCCAAGGGTCGGCCGGATAGGGATAGATCCCAATGGGCCAGGGATGCCCGATTTCATGGGTAGTCGGCACGCCGAGGGCGTGGGATGTAATGGCTCTCTCTCAACTCGCCCCGCGGTGAACACTCGATTGGATTGAATTGCGGATCGGACACTCGCCTCACCTCCGACGGTAACTAAGAGCGATACTAAGCTAAGCAACAGTAAAAACCAGCAAGGGAGAGTGGCCAGGAGCTCACCTGATCGGCGTGAAGACGCCGATCCCGGGCGGAGACGAGGGCGAGCGGGGAAGTGTGGTCCCCGCACACTGCGCCGATGTAGCTTCAAAAACCTGTTTAAGTTTACATTCACTACACCTCGAGCAGGAAGGTGGTCTCGGGGGTGGGAATTAGTTGTATTACATTCAAACACAACCTCCACGCAGGGAGGGGCGGTGAGCCGGCCAAGCGAGGATGGGAGATTCGCCGGAAGTCGGGCCGGTGAAGCCGAACGGAGTTCCCTGCTTGCTGTGATCACTGATAGCCCGCCGCTGTAGAGGTATTAAATCACGTTCAGGAATTTTTCCGGACACGAGATCAGCTGCGTCGTCTTTGTAACTGAACCGGGGACGCCTCAGAATTTTGCCGATTTCTTCTGGGGAGGGTACTGGTTCAGGCTGGACTTTGAGCAGGATGACAGATCCTGGGCGCAGCCGCTCCTTGTTTCTGCCAACAACTTGCAGAAGTGGACCTGGTCGCTCCTGGATGCTGAATCACGAACCGTCAGAAGTTCTGGAACCGTGGTCGAACCCTTTTTGCAGAAAAACTGGCGGGGAGGTCGCCGGAGGTCAGGGTGGCCTGGGGGACGCCGATGAGTGACTGTTGGCCGTAGAAGACTGGGGAGGGCAGTCCCGCGCGACTGAAGGAGAAAAATCAGAACTTGGGCTCCCGGATGCCGACTGTACTTCTGTTTCGTGCTCCTGGTCGGGGACAGGGGGAGGAAGATCTTTGAAGAAGAAACCTCAGCCTGATTCCGCCGTGGTCCGCCGTGGCAGAGCTTGCAAGCTGGTTCTGATTCTCTGCAGAGGCTGCACCGCGTGGTCCAGGTTCTGTAGCAGCAGGTTGCAGACGCTGTCACGGGCACTCCTGAGCTCCAAATGGCACGAAACCAGTGGCGTCGTCTCCGTGGTTGAGGTGGCTTTCAGAAGGAGTCAACGGGGTTGCAATCAAAGGCTGTGGGCGGTTGGTGTACCCTGAAGAGTAGGTACTGGTCGCTGCCGACTGCAGGAGACAGATCCGTGCGACTGAGGAAGAACGTTTGCAACTCTGGCTCTCGGATGCCGAATTAAGTTCTGCCTTCTGCTCCTGGAAGTAGACAGGGGGAGGAAGAACTTTGAAGAAGAGACTTCAGCCTGATTCCTCCACCGTTGGTCGTGAAGCAGCTTCCAATCGGGCTCAGGCTGGCTGCAGGTGGTGTCTGGCGCAGTCGGGGTAGAACAGCTCTCACGGGCGGTCACGAACTCGGAACTGGACGATTCCACCTCGCCTGCGAAGTGGACAGGACGACCTTTGCAGAATGGTAAGGTATGCCCTCAGATGTCTCCGTATGAACGCAGGGGAGCTTCTGCAAGACGGACTGTCTTCTGTTACCTGCAGATGTGACCAAAGGGATGGGATGGTGGTGGGGTTAGGTTAAGGGGGATTGAAGTTTGTTAATGGAGGGAAAGGGGAGGTGTTTGCAGATGGGGGAGGGATGTGTGGGGGTGAAGAGAGGGGCGGAGCTGGTGGAATGGGGTGCTGGGGTGGAGGGGAGTGGGGGGGCCGAACCTAGGAGATGGGGGAGGGGAGTGGTCGGCCAAGGCTAGAGGGGTGGGGAGTGGTGCGCAAACTGATGGCTTGGGGTGTGAATGAGGATGTGGGGAAGTGGGAGGGTTGCTTGGGGGAGAGGGAAGGTTGTCTTGGATGTTGGAAGATGTGTGGGGAATAGGGAGGGTTGTCTAGGGAAGGTGAATGGTTGCTTGGGAAGGTGGAATGAGTAATGGAGAGAGTAAAGGGGCCTTGGGAGTTGAAGGGACTTGCCTAGGTGGCAAGTGAGGTGGCAAGGGGTGAGGAGAGAGGGGGAATTCAAAATTTAGAGAGAGAGAGGGAGGAGAGAGAGGGGAATTCGCCCCTAGGAGAGAGAGAGAGAACTAGAGAGAGAGAGAGAGCTAGAGAGAGAGAGAGAGAAGACTCAAGGGGGATTCGAGTGGGTTTCAAATTTCATGCATTCATCAATTAGCTTCAAAATGAGGAGTTGGGGTCCTATATATAGGGAATCCCCAATTACATAGAAGTCCCTGGAAAATGGACTAATAACAGAAGACCAAGGGGTGGGGAAGGGGGCGCCCATGGGCCAGGCCCAATGAAATGGCCCATTAAGGCCTACAACCCACTAACCTATTAAACCACTTAATGAATCCTTGAACTTAGGTAAATGACTAACTAACTTAGATAATAGACTCAATAAAAGGCAAAATTACATGATTATGACTCAATAAAAATGTGGAAATTACATGGCAAGACTCAGAAAATGATGGCGAACAAAGTGGCGAGTAGTAGGACCCCACGGAGTGAAAGGGTAAGGGATGTCCCCATCAATTAGATATCTACCTGGTTTGTCTTCTGCCTCTTTGATGTCCTCTTCCAAAATTTCTACCCTCTTTTCTCAGAAATCTCCTGAACTCTCTAGTCAGCATAGCAAGTTGATCTCCTTCAATTTAAGATCTTGAGAGACTGTGATCACTTGATGATCCACTATGACTAGATCGACTGGAGCTGGCCTTTAACGCAATCAGTCTCTTTCTTTTCTCCAGCTCCTCTGTCTTTGGCAGGTTCACTCATATGTCATGAGTGAACCAATCAGCTCATCGACCTTGGTGTTCTATAAATCTATGGACTCCTCAATAACTGTTGCCTTGGTGTGCCAAATCGGAGTCAGAAAGCGCAGAATCTTCCTCACTATCTCATAATCAGAATAAGTCTTCCCGAGACTTCTAAGACCATTGGTGATGATTGTGAGGCGAGCATACATCTCAGTAATTGTCTCATTCTGCTTCATCCAGAATGCCTCATACTCAGATACAAGCAAGTTAGCCTTGGTCTCTCTGACTTGAGATGTCCCTTCATATATCACTTCTAACTTATCCCACATCTCCTTAGCTGTAGAGTATGATGGTACCCTGGAGAATTCTATGGGGTGAAGGGCACACTGAATAGCATTGATCGCACTCCAGTTCAGTGTTGACTAGCGGATCTCTTCTTTCGTCCATCTGTCCTCATTTGGATGAAACTCGAACGGTCCCTTTCTGACAACCTTCCAGATCTCATGATCCTTCGCCCTCAAAAATACTTACATACGATTCTTCCAGTATGCATAGTTAGATCCATCGAAGTACGGAGGCTTGGTAGTGGAGTGTGCCTCTGCTGTCATCCCTCTAGCATCCATGATTGCTACCTCTTCAGGATGTTGATCCCTGCAGAAGAGTTAGGCTCTGATACCACATGTTATGGATCTAGAGGGGGGGTGAATAGATCAATCACCTATTAAAATTTCTACAACAGCTAAACTTTAGCGGAATTAAATCAAACTACTGTAGGGCACCAAAAAACACTTAACACAACCAGAATATAATCACTGAAGTAGATCAGTTCACACTCTACCCTAAGCATGCATCTAATGAGTGATGAAAAGAACCAGGAGATGAACTAAAGACACAACACAAACAACCATGACACAATGGTTTTTAGGTGGTTCGATCTCTATCCAGATATCTACGTCCACCCCACACTTAACCAAGTGTGGATTCACTGCTGATACACAGCTTCAACTCTGCCGATCCATAGCTTCGGGGAAAACCTTCCCTACAACCGCTGATCCACAGCTTTGGGGATACAATCCTAGACCACTGAGCCGTACAGCTTATGCTCCAGAGGAATCCTCCTCTGCCACTGGCACACAGGTTGAAGAATGGGATATCAAAAGAAAAACGAAGGAAAATGGAAAAACCAAAACACAGCGAGAATGTAGCTCTTAACAGTGAGCAGATCGGCTTTGGTTTTGAACCAAGAGACCGAGACAACAATCACAGGCACTTCTTCTCTCAGATCTCTCTCTCAGATCTCTCTGATCTTGCTGGCTCTAGCTCTGTTGGATCGTGCTTGCTCTTGCTCTCTATGCTCCTCTCTTCTTCTTTCAATTGCGCGATCAGAAAACTTTCTTGAGCAAACAACTTCTTGTTTATAGCAGTAGAAAGATGGGTGTGTGGAAGCCACATTTCCCACCCAAGCTTTTCATCCAGATCTGGAATTCCAAGACCACGTGGCAGCATCTGAGCTTGACAGCTTTCCACGTGTCACGAGCATAGCTCAGCTTTCAGTCTTGGATCACGTGCTCTCTTTAAAAATTATGAGCAGTTGTCCTGTTTATATGTCAAGACATATAACAGTTAGACAGGTATGAATATTGCACAGACTTCGTGTGTGCATGATGTAAAGAATACACCGACCCAATATGCCTTAACCTATCATGCACGAACATTGCATGTGCAAGAAATAAAGATTGCACCGACCTTCATGGCTGTACTACAGTGAACTGCACGGACCTCATATGCGTGTAAGGCAAAATGTACACCGACTATACATGGTATGAAACAAAAGATGTACCGACATTAAACGTGCGTGATGCATAACATGCACTGACCTAGAGTGCAGTCATGCAAGATGTGCACAGACTTTATGTGCGTGAGATAAAAACTTGCACCGACTCAGTTATGCACTGAGGCAAGGACTGTGCTGTCCTTATAATGCATTAGCCCAATACATGCACCGAGTGCATATATGCACTAACGCTAGCGTGCATAATGCAAAACCTACACCGAGGAAAGGAATGCACTGACCCTTACATGCCCCGCTACAGTGATGAACACATACTTTATATGCATGCTAACCAAACATTGCATCGACCTCTGCAGTGATGTGCACGGACTGGGAAATGTGCACCGAGGAAAAACTTGTATGTGCCTTAGACAAAAGATGCTCAGACCTTTATATGCATAGGAACAGTGGTATGCACCAAGGCAAAACTTACACCGACTTATATGCTGCACGATCCTATATTGATGGGGACATCACCTCCCATGCCCACGTTCACAGCTCGTCTCCTCGCCCCGGTTGCATCCGGCATGGTTTAGTCATTTAATTTTGAGTCCTATGTAATTTTATTTGAGTCATTTGATGTATTTCCCCTTTTATTTGAGTCATGTTCCTAGGTCTTACATTTATTTTCCTAAGTTTGAGTGTCATTAGATTGTGTAATGTGCTATTGGGCCCAATTCTTCGGGCTTGGCCCATGAGCCCCCCCTACCCCTTCGGTTATTTGTTATTGAGTCTTTTGTAAGGGACTTATTGTAAAATGTGGGTTTCCTATATATAGGGCCCCATTTCCTTCATTTGGAGGTAATGAATCAATGAATGAAAAAACTTGCCATTTTGAGAGTTTACACTCCTTATCTAGTGGAGAGATTCTATTTTTTGGGTGAGAAACCCTAGGGGAGAGATTCCCCACCCTTCCCTCTCTTAATCTCTCTTTTTCACTCCACTTTCTCTCTCCTCAACACCCAAATTCAAATTTTCTTCTCTCTCCTCCCCCTCTCAACCACTTCCAACCCCCACCTACCTCCATTAACTCCCCACAACTTCCCACAACCCCTCTTTAATCCTCACCTAGTCCTAAGGAAGTTCCACCACTCAAAACCCCACCCTCCAACCACCACCTACCCCTTTCACTTCCCTAAGCATATCTCCACCTTCCCAAGGCTGAATTAACTCATTCCAAAGCCCAAATTTGAATCTCCCCATCCCTCCTTGCTCCCTAGGTCGCACCCCTCCTCTCCCCTCAAGCCAAGTTCGCCCCCCTCCTCTCTTCTCCACTCCAGCTTTGTGTGCAGGCCGACCTGCAGATTAGCACTCTGTTGCAGCGACGTCCAAGACTTCATCCTGGTTCTGCTGGTGGCGTGGCCTAACTTTCTGGAAAGGCCTCCTGTGCTCTTCGCAGGCGAGGTGGAATCACTCCATTCTGAGTTCGTGGCCGTCCGTGAAGGCTGTTCTTCCCCGACTGCGCAGAACCTCTCAGACCAAAAGCCAGAGCGGCAGAGAAGACTCTCCCACGACAAACCTTGAAGGAATCAGCCTTCAGGGTCTTCTACAAAGATCTTCCTCCCCCTGTCAGCGTCCAGGAACAGAAGGCGGAGCTCCGTTCGGCATCTGAAAATCAGAGATATTAATTTTCTACCACAACGACGCCGGTCTGCCTCCTCACAGTCTGCCCCGACCACCGTCCACTTCTCTGGACACCCAGCTCATATCCGACATCAGAAGACTTCCCCGTTTGTTTTACTGCAAAGTAGACTCGTCAACGATTCCAACGAGTCCAGCAGTGCCAGATTTGGAGCTCAGGAGCAACCGTGACCGCTTCTGCAACCTGCTGTTTCAGACTGAGCTCGGCTAGAGACCAGAGCTGCATCCATCTTCCAGTCGCCGGAGCAGTCAGCCCCCAGATCAGAACGTCATCCAAAAATTCAGGCTGCACCCCTCTTCGGTTAGCAATCTTTTGGCGCAAGTCTCATCAGATTCTGAGCTCGGTGGATTTATTGGCTGCATCAACATCGACTCCCTGTCCAGAATTACAGAAGCTAGATAGAATCGGCGAAGCTCGGAAACTCGGTTTCCTTTGCATCTCTCCCCACCCAGCTTGGCCGGCTGAAGGCCCCTCCCTGTGTGGAGGTAGTTTTGAATGTATTAAGCATAACCCCCACCCCAAGATCACCCCTCCTGCGTGAGGAGTAGTGCTGTATCGTTTGTAATTTCAGGTCAAGCTACACCGCCGCGGCGTGTGGGGATCCACCGCCTCCCCGCTCGCCCTCGTCTCCGAGCGGGACCGGTTTCTTCAAACCGGTCGAGTAAGTGCTCTAAACCCTTGCTCATTGTGCTTGTCTTTCAATGTTTGTTTCTTAGCTCCGCTGGTTGTGCGAGAGAGAGCCCGATCCTCAAGCCCCGTTGCCTTGAGTGATCACCGTGGGAAGAGTGAAACCGGTGCCCTTGGCACTTTGTCGGCCCCATTGAATTGGGTTCCACATCCTTTTGGGAATCAAGCCTTGGCCTTGCTGGCCCTCTACCAGCAAGGGCCCAACCCCACATCTTCACCTTGGCATTGCCAAGTTACCCCGGGCTTGGGTGAGCGATGAGAGAGCGGCGGCCCAAATTGGCCCATTTAGAATGCGAATGTGCTTGCTTGCTTAAGTCCAAGATTATGTCACATCAAGTGGTATTAGAGCAAGTTCACAACTTGTCTCTCCACAAGTTGGTCCTAGGGCATGTTTATGCATTTAGAGTCCTCGGTTGCATCTCCCATGTCCACTAGAATGGCCACTTCATACCCGTCATATCCATCCCCATCAACTTTCCCAAGAAGCCCAAATCCTCATGGAAGCTCCATTGTCAACAAAGTGGGTAGCAACACCTCTATCATAGAAGCCCTACCTAATGTCCTTAATCGGCTTGAAGATATCATGTCTCGACTCGATCGACTTGAAGGAAATAGCCGTGCATCAAGAGTGAATGAGAGTGACCTTTGGGGAAATCTAGAAACCATATTTTTAGAACACTTGAAAATCAAAACCCCCGCCTTTGATGGATCCAACAGCCCAAGCCTTTACATAGATTGGGAGATTTCCCTAGACCAATTCTTTAAAAGTTACCCCTTGAACGATGAAAGGAGAATGAGGCTAGCCAAGGCACACCTCTCCAAACAAGCTAAAACTCATTGATTAGTTGTGGAAGGTTTAAGAAGGATCCGCAGGGAGGCCCCCATTAGCACTTGGGATGAGATGAAGGTCGAGCTTAGGAAAACCTACACTCTCCAACCCTCTCCCTCCTACTCAAATCACAAAAGCCCAAGGAGTACTTCAACTTCTTCATCCCCACCCGGTCAATCCAAGACCCCAATCACCCATTCCCTACCACTTCCCATCTCTCCCACCCCAACCACTACATTTACACCCCACCTCCAAGTCCACACCACAACCATAGGCCCCCATACCCAATTGGGCCCCATGGCCAACTCTCCACCTAGGCCCATGGTAACCCCCACCACTACCTCTCCATCACCCCCAAAAAGAGACACTCCTCCCAAAACAAATCAACCCAAACCCCTTCAACCCACCCATCTTCCTCTCCCTACCCCAATCCAACTCCCACCAAAGCCTCCACTACTACCCTCACCTATCCTAACCCAAGTTTCCCACTACCTACCACCCCGGATACACCATGCCCCAATCATCACCATACCCTCAAAAGCCCCTCTCACCTCCTTGGAAGAAGAACCCATACCCCACCCCATAGTGGTGAACACTCCAAACCCACTCTCCACCTTGGAGGAAACCCAAGCCCAAATTGAAGAAGAAACAACACATGAGGGTCTTCACCTTACATCACCCTCTCTAGTTGGGACCAAGCTCATCTTAGGAGAACCCATTGTTAGTTGGCTAAAGGAGAGCCCAATTGGAGAGACCCGGGCCCATATTTTCCCTCCCATAGAACAAGACCTTCCCTTAGTGCCCTTCTTCTCCTATCACACCACAATCCAAGCATCCTATCAAGTGGAGACCTTAGAAGACCTTCTCAAGGGCATAGCATGGCAATTAGAGATGACTAGCATGTTGACCCCTATGGTAGAACAACCTAGGAGCCTTAGCCTCCTACACCTATGCATAGGGTCTATCACCTCAGTTTGCACCATTGGTTGCTACACTAGCGACCTCCTTCTATTCCTCCCTACACCCGATGAGCCCAACCTTCTCCTCGATTTAGAGCTTCTTATCTCGGGTAGAAAGCCAAGCCCTCCACTCATGGCCGACCCACTTGTCAAGAACATTGGCCCAACTATCATGGAGAAGGATGACTTAGCACCTTTTAAGGATCTTGAGGACATGGAGTTCCTCCCCCTAGATGACCCATTTTATGATCCATATGATCCATTCCAATGGGAGTCAAGGGACTCATATGACCCAACCATCTTACCAACCACCCACCCTTTCCTACCCTCACCCACCATATTGGGCCAAACCCACCTCATCCATGACTCGGGTTATACCTTGGGAGCCATGACCTTGGGCCATATATCCCTAGGTAATCAGGTTGTACCCCACCCCATGATGACTACCTTCTTAGATCCATTCGATCCTTTCCAATGGGAGTTCAAAGGTTGTCCCACACCTATACACATGGAAGTCACCTTTGGGAAAAGCATGCATGTGTCTAGGCTTACCATACCCCTTGGCATGAACACTATGTTGGGTCCATTCATTCATATCACCCACATGTCAAGTAGAAAGTATGAGTGGTCCACATTCGGATGTCATGGTCCTCCTTCATTCATCATGGATCTTAAGCATGTCAAAAGTATCTACGGATGTCCGGGTCCCCCCACATTCATCACCACTTTGCATGATAGGTTCACCTACGAGTGCCCCGGCCCACCTAGGCCCACCAAAGTCTACGTGATAACATTGCATGATAAGTCCACATATGGTTGCCCCGGCCCTCCAAAATCCATCAAAGTCTTCTTGGCATCAAAGCATGATTGGTCTACTTTTGGTTGCCCAGGTCCACCCATCACCCCTAGAATGTCAACATTCACAAAATTGCTTGAAAGCCTTTGCAAGCACATAAGCAAAAAGAATGAGGCTTATAAGAGGCGGGCCGACTCTCATCGGCGTCACCAAGAATTCCATGAGGGTGACTTTGTGATGGTAAGGACGGAGAGGCTCTCCCCGGGAGCCAACTCTAAACTGAGGCCACGTGGGGCTGGTCCCTTCCAGGTCTTGAGGCGCATTGGTGCAAATGCCTACGAGTTAGATCTCCCTGAGGAGTATGGAATAAGTCCCACATTCAATGTTACCGACCTAGTGTCATATAAGGGACCTACGGTGGTACCTAGTGAGGAGATTGAGCCTACATCTTCCCCTGAGAGAGCACCCACCCGTGAGGAGAGACCACCAGCCAAGAGAGCCCAGCGTGAACAAATTGAACAAATATTGGATGAACAAGTCACTACCACTCGGAGCAAGGTATACGAGCGCTATCTCGGCAGGTGGATGAATCAGTCTCGTTCGGAAGACTTGAGGGCTGTACCACTTCTACACCCTCCAAGGAGGGAAGGACACTTACTCGACGGAGTCGAGTTCTCCGCACCCCGGGAGTATGATGGGGACATCACCTCCCATGCCCACGTTCACAGCTCGTCTCCTCGCCCCGGTTGCATCCGGCATGGTTTAGTCATTTAATTTTGAGTCCTATGTAATTTTACTTGAGTCATTTGATGTATTTCCCCTTTTATTTGAGTCATGTTCCTAGGTCTTACATTTATTTTCCTAAGTTTGAGTGTCATTAGATTGTGTAATGTGCTATTGGGCCCAATTCTTCGGGCTTGGCCCATGAGCCCCCCCTACCCCTTCGGTTATTTGTTATTGAGTCTTTTGTAAGGGACTTATTGTAAAATGTGGGTTTCCTATATATAGGGCCCCATTTCCTTCATTTGGAGGTAATGAATCAATGAATGAAAAAACTTGCCATTTTGAGAGTTTACACTCCTTATCTAGTGGAGAGATTCTATTTTTTGGGTGAGAAACCCTAGGGGAGAGATTCCCCACCCTTCCCTCTCTTAATCTCTCCTTTTCACTCCACTTTCTCTCTCCTCAACACCCAAATTCGAATTTTCTTCTCTCTCCTCCCCCTCTCAACCACTTCCAACCCCCACCTACCTCCATTAACTCCCCACAACTTCCCACAACCCCTCTTTAATCCTCACCTAGTCCCAAGGAAGTTCCACCACTCAAAACCCCACCCTCCAACCACCACCTACCCCTTTCACTTCCCTAAGCATATCTCCACCTTCCCAAGGCTGAATTAACTCATTCCAAAGCCCAAATTTGAATCTCCCCATCCCTCCTTGCTCCCTAGGTCGCACCCCTCCTCTCCCCTCAAGCCAAGTTCGCCCCCCTCCTCTCTTCTCCACTCCAGCTTTGTGTGCAGGCCGACCTGCAGATTAGCACTCTGTTGCAGCGACGTCCAAGACTTCATCCTGGTTCTGCTGGTGGCGTGGCCTTACTTTCTGGAAAGGCCTCCTGTGCTCTTCGCAGGCGAGGTGGAATCACTCCATTCTGAGTTCGTGGCCGTCCGTGAAGGCTGTTCTTCCCCGACTGCGCAGAACCTCTCAGACCAAAAGCTAGAGCGGCAGAGAAGACTCTCCCACGACAAACCTTGAAGGAATCATCCTTCAGGGTCTTCTACAAAGATCTTCCTCCCCCTGTTAGAGTCCAGGAACAGAAGGCGGAGCTCCGTTCGGCATCCGACAATCAGAGATATTAATTTTCTACCACAACCACGCCGGTCTGCCTCCTCACAGTCTGCCCCGACCACCGTCCACTTCTCTGGACACCCAGCTCATCTCCGACATCAGAAGACTTCCCCGTTTGTTTTACTGCAAAGTAGACTCGTCAACGATTCCAACGAGTCTAGCAGTGCCAGATTTGGAGCTCAGGAGCAACCGTGACCGCTTCTGCAACCTGCTGTTTCAGACTAAGCTCAGCCAGAGACCAGAGCTGCATCCATCTTCCAGTCGCCGGAGCAGTCAGCCCCCAGATCAGAACGTCGTCCAAAAATTCAGGCTCCACCCCTCTCCGGTTAGCAATCTTTTGGCGCAAGTCTCATCAGATTCTGAGCTCGGTGGATTTATTGGCTGCATCAACATCGACTCCCTGTCCAGAATTACAGAAGCTAGACAGAATCGGCGAAGCTCGGAAACTCGGTTTCCTTTGCATCTCTCCCCACCCCGCTTGGCCGGCTGAAGGCCCCTCCCTATGTGGAGGTAGTTTTGAATGTATTAAGCATAACCCCCACCCCAAGATCACCCCTCCTGCGTGAGGAGTAGTGCTGTATCGTTTGTAATTTCAGGTCAAGCTACACCGCCGCGGCGTGTGGGGATCCACCGCCTCCCCGCTCGCCCTCGTCTCCGAGCGGGACCGGTTTCTTCAAAACGGTCGAGTAAGTGCTCTAAACCCTTGCTCATTGTGCTTGTCTTTCAATGTTTGTTTCTTAGCTCCGCTGGTTGTGCGAGAGAGAGCCCGATCCTCAAGCCCCGTTGCCTTGAGTGATCACCGTGGGAAGAGTGAAACCGGTGCCCTTGGCACTTTGTCGGCCCCATTGAATTGGGTTCCACATCCTTTTGGGAATCAAGCCTTGGCCTTGCTGGCCCTCTACCAGCAAGGGCCCAACCCCACATCTTCACCTTGGCATTGCCAAGTTACCCCGGGCTTGGGTGAGCGACGAGAGAGCGGCGGCCCAAATTGGCCCATTTAGAATGCGAATGTGCTTGCTTGCTTAAGTCCAAGATTGTGTCACATCATATATGCACAGACCTAAAAACCTTTGACACCAAACCTTGCACCGACCTTATCACAACAGGGACTTGCACCGACTCAGAGCTAGCATCGACCTTAGTTGATGCAATCCATAACTGATATGCACTGACTTAATATGAACATGCATAGACCAGAACAGAGTGTGCACTGACTTTGCTAAAGTGAAGTGCACGGACGTTGAATGTAGCACGGACCTGACTATGCATAGTAACACAAACATGCACCGAGCTATATGATGCACAAACAGAATCTGCACTGACCATAGCTATGCATGAACTACCACTAGCGAAGACGTGCACCGACCTTAATAAGACTAAGGCTATGCACCGATGTCATATGTAGTTTATCCAGGTATGCACCGACTGTTTTACCTACGTTTCATGCCTTAAGACTAAAAAGTGCACCGACCTGAATATGAACGTGAAATGCACCGATCTGGAGACTCATGTGCACAGACTTAGCATGAAAAAGGAAAACATGCACCGACTATGAATGCAATGCAATGCAAGGTTATGAATATCAAAATTAAGCACTGAATGGACTATTGCCAGTAACAAAATATAATCAAAATTTAGCACAAAGTGAACTATTTCCAGCATCAAAACACATAGAATATGGAGAGTCATTATTCAGAAAAGACATGCATTCTTCCCACAAATCTCTCCTCAACAATTCCTTGTCTAGGTTATGCCTTTCTCAATTTCTTATTCTAAGCAAACCTGCTTGCGTTCCTCTGGTATCACATGCCTTGTCCCGGTTAGGCTGTGTCCATGCCTCCTAACACTTCTATTTCACATTTAACCCTGCTGGTGTTGATATGATCCTATTCAACTCTGCACGGTTCTTGATTGAACTTGTTCATCTCCATATTATCAAGTGAGTTTCAAACTCATTCTTTTTGCTGAAGACAAAGGGGGAGAAGAGTTTGATAGTCATTCATTTGAAGAGATGGTGTGAGTGAGTATATGAGTGGGCATTCATTTAAAAGAAACTTGAACTTGGATTTAATCATGGATTATATAGTTCATAGGACTATATTGTTCATAATGACTCATAGTTGTCATCATCAAAAAGGGGGAGAATGTTGTGTCCCTGTGATTTTGTTGATGTCAAACTATGACTCATCTATGAGTCATCTTTATGCTCTTGATGATGTCAATGCAAATAACTTCTTAACTAGTTGGAAGTTCAATTTTTCTAAGGTTCAGAAATCCAGAAGCTCAGGAATTACAAAATCTAGAATTCAGAAGTACGAGCAAACTCTATGGAAGATCAGTTGAAGGCAAGTTTGCAAAATTGGTTAGCCAAGCAAGAGATCATACAAGGTAGCAGTCACATGTCTTCGAGCTCTAAAGTTCAGTAGGCCAAAAAGTTGTTTTAGCCAAGACAAATCCAAGATGTAGAAGTTGACACAGTCAAAATGATGATGAGGGAAAGATGGAAGGAAGTTGGCAGCTAGTGCCTAGATTAAAGCCAAAGCCGGTCGGCCGGCATGCTTCTTTTGGTCGACCGAAAGTCTCAAAAGGTTCAGAAACTAAAGATAGGTCAGCCAAAAGTGCAAGGATGCTAAGTAGCAATTATGAAGTCATGCACATAATAGTCTACAGCATCAACGCCATAAGGATTCCAGAAGAGAACTCAAGAGAACATGTGTTCTATTTTCTGGAGCTGTGTCAAAGAGGGAGAGGAAGTTCTGAGAAATGGTGAAACTTTGAAACAAGGTGAAACTTTCAGAAGTAAAGTTAAGAGAACAGGTGATGTGATTGCCATAATAGTGTCGAAGCAGGATCACCACTGCCTCAATGCAGTCATGCCTACAGAAGCGATTTGTAGAGTTCGGCATCGACGCAACAGAGAACTGCACCGACGCACCTGGCACAAAACCAGAACTTAAACGTGACCATGTTGAAGTATCAGCAAATTGCCTCGACGCTCTAAGCCTAGAACATGAAAATGATGCCACTACGTCGAAGCATCAAGTGATGGATCGATGCAGCATAACATATCAAAGTACCAACACTAGATAATAGGTCGAAGCATAGTGCAATGCATCTACGTAACAGTGCGATGCATCGACGTAATAGTGTAGTGCATCAACACAGTCATGAACAGAGGAGCTATTTCCAGAAGCTTGCCTTCAGTAGTGCATCGACGCACTAAGCCCATGATATACATCTGAATGTTACTACGTCAAATCATCATGGAACTGCATCGACGCACCAAATGTCTATGAGAAGCCATGTGTCTCAAAGCCTGTCATTCTCACTGCATCGACGCATCAAGTTGATGCGTCGATGCTGCTTCACTCCTTTCTCCACAATGTGAGAACCCGAGTGGATCACGTGCCAGCGACTTCAAGCCAGTTGGCGCTCAACCCAAACCACGTGGCTGAATTCGGGAGATATAAAGTTGATATAATATTCTCTTGCCACCAGGACCAATGGAGTAATTTGTCTATGGATCAGTTTTTTAAGTGGAGATCGATTTTTCTTTTCTATATATAGATGTTGTGTTCTTCCGAAGACGGGGTGCAACAAAAGGCTACCGTGAGGAAAAAGAAAAGAGAAGCGGCCACAGAAGAAAGCTAGTTAGAGTGATTTGAGAAGAAAATAGTGTAGTAGCCATTCCAAGAGATTGAGAGAAAAGTCTGTGAGAAGAAAAAGAAGAAGAGAAAGAGAGAGCTCGAGAGAGAGAGTCCAGATCCCAGGGCCAGTTCGTAAGAGAAGAAGAGTGTACAGTCAGAGTCCTTTAGTCTTTGTGGTTTCCATTAGCTCGTGGATCAAATCTAGAGCTATTCTGCTCCTGAGGAGCTACATTTTGTTTGTTCCTTTTTCTTGTGTTTTCGTTTGCTTGTCTTTTTATTTTACTTCTTGTTCTTCCGATACCTTGTTCAGGGGTCAGGCTCCTTCTGAGTTTTCAGAAGAAAGAAGTAGTGTTTTCTCTAGGTTCCCTCTGAGGTTTCAAAGGAAGAGAGGATTGTTTCTCTAGGTTGTGAGCAACTAGGTTGCTCACGGGTTCCTTCTGTGTCCACAGAAGAAGGTAGAATTTGCTTCTCCAGTCACTATCAATGGTAGTGGTTCTGATCTGGTTGGGTGTGAGATCAGGTCGAGGGATTTGTCTCCCTCAGGTTCAAGCTATGTCGTCAGCAAGTGTTGCAGACTAGGTCTATGTCTTTCCTCCACAAGGGAAGCCTCACTCAGGTTAGAGTAAGGGGTGGACGTAGATCTTCTTGTGGCAGATCGAACCACCTAAAAGACCCTATCCTCTGTGGTTTGTCTTTTGCATACTCCTTATCTTCTACCACCTTCACAGGTTGACGTGTGTGTTGTTTCATCACTCCACTCTGACATAGTGATGGGAATCGACGCCGAGCATGTACATTTTATTTTGTATTTATGTCCTTTAGTTTCTTTTTATATCCATGGGAAAGTATATGCACAATTGTAAGGCTTTGTAAGCCAATGCGTCATTCCCTTGGATTGTGTGGGTTTCTATGTAATTTGCCTGTAGGTCCAGCAAGGGGGCCCCCAGTCCTTTCCCATTGGTCCATGTCACCTATGTGGGGCTTGTCAAACTTGCCTAGGTGGCATCTAGAAGGGTTGAATGTCAATATACACATGGGAGACAATTGGACTTCAAAGTCCAAGGTAGGCTACCTACCATTTCTACCATGTCCCCCCCTTGGTCAAGGGGGCGCCCTCCCCTTGAATTTTTTTATTTCTTTTGTGTGTTGGTCACATTTAATCCAGGCCATCCCTTCCCCATCCCTAGATCTAATGGTGGAGATTGGATTTGATGTGTAGCATATAAAAACTTGTATTTTCCATTTGAAAATTATGAAGAAAGAAAAAAATCCATTTGGAGCCAAGAGCATTTGCGCCCCCCCCTCTCTCTCTCCTGGAGTTCTCCCCCTATCCCTCTGCAATTCTAGAGTGATTCCCTCTTCTATCATCCCTTCTCCACCTCTGATCATCATCTGTGCCGCCGCCGCCGCCGCCGCCGTTCGTGGCGCCGTTGCACCGCCGAGAAGCCGCCTCTGCAGTTCTATCCACTCAGGACAGTAGATACTTCTCCGAATTTCTGCTCTCCACCACGTGATCATCTTGAGCTGAAAATTTTAGGGTGTGTTCCAGAGGTTCCTAGCACCCGCCATAAAAATTGGTTTGATCTATAGATCCCGTTTCATATTTTCCCATTTTCGTTCATCATCTCCATCCAATTCTGTCCAGTTTCTGTTCACTATTACAGCCAGCTGAAGAACACCTTCTCCGACCCACTTTTTGATTTTCTCAGGAGTCCCCAATTTTATTAGAGATTCTGTCTACATTACCCTATCACCAAGAATTTTCTTGATTTTTGTTCAGCCCTCCACTTATTTTTATAAATTCGCCCAAGTTCCCAAACCTGTTCTGTCTGCCTCATTTCAGATCCGACCCACCGCCAGTATAAACTCTCTAGAAAATCCAAACTTCCATATTTTTCATATATAAAAATATCCATGGTTTCCTCTCTTGAATCTCTACCACTTTACTGAAGAACCAAACTTCAGATTCGGAAGTCTACCTATTGGTCAACGGTAGTTCTCAGGAAAACTACTTGTTGTTCTGAGATTTTGGGTACTGTGCAACAGCAACTTGAAAAATAGTTAAAGGCCAGATCCGTGCAGATCCAGCTTCTCTCTCTAGTGCTGTCTTGAAGTACTTCGAAAGAGCTTTCCAACGGTATCTCCTGATCGCCGATCCGACGTCAGGATTGGTCGCAGCAAGCAATCTCGTCGGGTCGTGCGCTGTAAAATAGCAAGTGCATATCCATGGCCAGCTAAGCCGGCGGGTGCCGATCGGAGCCGCTCGGCCTCCGGCCGGCGAACCAGCACGCCGCTAGCCCAGGGAGCGCTTCCCCAAGCGTTTCCACCATAGTGGTACCATCGGACCCCACACGGCCCCTCCGACCAGCACGTGGGCCCCATGGTCGTGAGTACGTGTGCTGCCGAAGCTACGCGAGAAGCCGCCCGTCAACCCGGAATCGGTCCTCCCAGACCCACTTGTGTAGCCCTTTACCCCCCTGTATGGAGTGGGCAGTAGTTCTTTGCTGTAACATTTGTGTATTAATCGTCCCGGGAGTACGAGTTCGACCGGGTCCGTCTTCCCCACGCCGAGAGCGTGGAGGTATCGTGTCCGCTCCTTCACTTGGCATTTGCTTTATTTATATATATCTCTTTATGCCGCTGCTAGAGAGCATGTTGTAGGGCCGTTAGCTCAATATATATTGTTGTATCACCGCTGCTGCGAGAGAGAGAGTGACCGTCCCGTGACCCGATCCGGGCACAAGAGAGAGCCGACCACCCTAGCTCACTGTCGGTTTTTCAACCGTGCAAGTCCGACGCTTCCCTCGCTAAGGGACGATCGCGAGTTTGCATAGAGTCCAAGGATCGCATTCCTAATTCAAGTCGAGTCCGTGGTCCGTCTGTTGATTTTATTTTGCTTATCTATCTCCTTTTCTTGGGGGGTTATAGTGATGATATGTAGCAAGATGACAAGCAAATAATCAAAGATCTGCACTCAACCTATGAACATGTGATCATGAACCTAGGCAACCAAAGCAAGCTGTAGCATGGGCATGCTATCTCAATCAAACTAAGCTAAAGAATAAAGGAAAAACACACGCCGGGGCGTGGAGCAAGGAGTAAATAGAAACACACCGCGAGGGGTGAAACAAGCAAGGAAATAAAAGATATGCAATGAAGGAGAAAGCTAATGCCCAATACCAAGGAAAGTCGTGATCGCCACCAAAGTAAAAATAAGCCGAAGACTTGAATATACCTTGGAAATAGGTGGATGAAGCACCCGCCCACGGGAGAGGAAACCAAAGAGAACCTGCAGGTCAGCTAGAAGTAACGGCCAGGACCCCGTGCGTCACTTGAAAGTGACGGTCGCTCGATAGACCGTTGGAAGACTCTGACGCGCCTACACAAGGCCGTCGTAATACCTGCAGTAGCAAAGTGTGGATCCTTTTAACTCCAACTCTTCCAGCCGGCTAGAAGACTTGGGCCTCGTACTGGTGAACCTGTAAACCTGCCAAAGAAGTGGAAGACAAGAACAAAATAACCCAAATTAGCCCTTTAGACAATATAGCATCAATTCTTCAATAAACAAAATATCATCAAAAGGAGAGGGGAATACCGGGGAGTTTTGGTTTTTTAACCCCTCTGGGCGTTTTAAAAGATTAGGAGGATGTTTAGATGATGAAAACTAGTGAAAAACGTGGAGAAAGGAGAGAAATAATGCTTATGATGAAAGGGAGATTGAAGGGAAACTCGATATGCAATTATGAGCTTTAGAACCAAAAGGAACAAATACTCCCTTCACCAGGCAGCAAACGAACGTGAGAAGTACTCCTCCTTGATCAAACGTGGCTCTAGAATGCGGCAGCACTTCAACGCAAACTCCAGATCTTCCCCCCTCTTTTGGCCATGAAGTTAAGGGTTCTATTTATAGACCCTCAAACCCTCAGGTCGAGCAGAGGATAATCCAGCAAGATAAAGGGATAACTCTTAGCAAATCCTCAAAGATAATATCACCAAGAGTCTATAGAATCAAACAGAAGGTCCTGAGGATCAGATTTGGAAGAGATATCACCAATCCAAGTTCTTATCTCGACCACGGAGTAGCAGAGAAAAGGCCTGAACTGCCAGGACTCTCTGAAAGAAGTAACGGCTGCACGACAGACCGCCACTTGGAAATAACGCACCAAGGAACATCTGTTACTTTCAATCTTATCCCAAAGAGATAAGATCAACAGGAAGAAGGCCAAAGCAATAGGACTCTGTGAAGAAAGCAACGGCCAAGGCATAGGGCGTCACAATGAAACAACGGCTGCACGACAGACCGTTATTATCAACGTGTAAGCCAAAAGATAAAGATTGAAACGACATTTTAAGCCTTAGGACTCTTCAAAGAGTAACGACCCAGGACCCATCCGTTAGAAAGAAACAACGCTCCTGGAGCAGACCGTTATTATCAAATGGAGTTCAAAAGAAGAAACGAAGGTTTTGCTAAGCTTTAGTCAAATGAAATTCCACAAAAAGCCATATCCAATCAAGGAGTCAAGACCCAAGAAATAGGCTCCAAATCAATCAAGGGGGCTCAATGAAGAATGAACTACTCGGAGCATCATATATAATGAATAAAGAGATGACCCGACTTATTGGTCATAAAACGGGTGTCAACAGATGCCCCTCCTTAACATCCTCTTTGCAGGGGAGCGAGCGGAGGTGAAGTGGAAGCGAAATGGAACATGGAGATGAAGCAGAAGTGGAGTGGAGTGGATCAAAAAGAGGGCGTTAAGGTAAACGACACCCGTTCTTTACCAACAAGCGACAGGAATTTTCTGGAAAACTTCGAACTGATCACAAGGAAATAGCCAACCAAAGGATGCATGTCTGGAAGAACTAACAACTAAGGAAAGGAAACACGGCTAGCCGCCGGAGGCAACGGAAAGGAAAGAGAACTGACTAAACTCCAGACAGGAATCTTTAGCCAACCAAATCGAGCGACGAGATCAAAGGAAACCTTCTAATTCAGAGTGGAATAATTCTCCTCGTTCGAGATCAAGAACACAGCTATTCACCATCATCGATCTACCTTGAACAGATGAAGCTTCATGAATGCTCAAAGAATGCGCATGATGCATGCTGGGCTAAAGGAAAAAGAAATCATCAAAACGAATGCAAAAGAAAGATAAAATAGCAAGATATTCGAGAATAATATTGCTAGACCGGAGAAATTAGGGTCAGGACACCATCTGCAACCACGGTGTGCAAGATAGAACCATCGTCCCCAAACTTTTCCAACCTAACGGCTTATCCAACGATTAAACATGTGAACTCAGATCATCATCATTTTTGTTTAAGGGGAACATCAGATCCCAGAACATATGAATGACTAGCCGGTTCTCGAGATAATATGTCATAGATAACATATAGTAATGCATTAAGGGATAAGGAAACGATATACAATACCTGACTTACCTGCCTGACGGACAGCAAAGTGTGACTTCGTTCATAAATTCCTTCATGAAAGATAGGTTAGCCAAAAATAAATATGATCATGAATCAAGGCATAACCATTCGTACGTGCGAGAGACATCATCAATGAACATCTTGACAGAACATGGAACCATTTTGACATCAATTAGACCATTTAATTCATCAAGAAACTGCAAGTTTGTAACGGTCTCATGTACGTGCGTCACATCAAGTAACGGACCACCCATAGTCCGTCATAAACCAGGCGGTTCACATTCTTCAATAAAACAGGACCAACACATGTAACGGTCAAATCCAGACGCATCAGAATGATGTAACGGTCGGTCGATAGACCGCCACATTTCCTGAGCGTTCAAAAAAATAAAAACGAACGGTCATGGCCCATTCGTTCCACATTCAACACCCCAAAAAACTCTGGCGATTCCAACCCCCACCACCACCATGGCCGGCGACGAGGGTTCCCAGCCGCCTCCACAGAAGAGGGAGAGAGGAAAGAGGAAGGCAATATGGCGGTTCCACCGCCGGCTCGAACGAGAAGCAATCCCGCCGGTGGAAGAAGAACCAACGGCGAGAAGAGATCCAAGGGAAGAAGATGAAGCTCCCACGGCCGTGGAGAACCAAGGAGAAGCCCCATTGGGTGAAGAAGAGCCTAAAGAATCAGCCAAGAAGAGGAGAAGGGGCATGGACCATGAGGTAGGTCCTCCCGCCCTAACTTCAATTTTTAATTTTTTTGAATTTTTATGTGAATGCATGTGGGTTTTGAGGGTAGAAAATGGGTCCAAGAACCCATTAGGATTGATTATAGGCCATTTGGCCAAAGTGGGAGACCACAGGAATACAAAGAAAAAAAATGCCAAAACGCAAACAATGTGACGGTCCTGCCAGCGACCGTCACACGCCTGACGCGCCACCCTGCGCGCGTCAGAGCCAAGCAACGCCCTACCCCAGGGCCGTTACATCTACCAGGGACCTAGACTATTTTTTAGGGTTTCTTCAATTTCAGATTTTTGTTTGATTTTCATTTTAAAATGCTTATGCAATGTTTTTATGATGCAATCAACTAACTTATGATCTAAATGACATTCAGGGAAAGCGAAGATCAAGGATCTCCTGGCTGCAGATCCGGGCAGTGTACCAGGCATTGCCCGACTTCCAGAGAGAACGGCTAGCCAGTATGGGATTCGCCGAGGTGCTCAGCATCGCGGTGATCCGGATGGACACACCATTGCTGTACGCATTGCGCGAGAGGTGGGACCCGATTAGCAGGGCGTTCATCTTCCCGTGGGGCCATATGATCCCCACACTAGAAGATATAGCGAGGATTACCGGGTTGAGAGTCCACGGAGCCGCAGTGACAGGATGGACATACGGCGACTACCGGGAGATGGCGCAACAACTGCTCGGGTTGGATTTGATCAGGCCGGGACAGTCCTCATCTCAGCTCTTGAGATCAGTACTGTAGGAGAGCTTGGGGCTGAGAGGAGCGGCGATCGCCGTGGGAGAGCTACCCGAGGAGCATCTGGGCAGAGTGATAGACCAGGTGCGCCCTCGCGTGGCGGCGGAGGTGGGACCAGAGGGAGACAGAGTGCTCAGACGCTTCCTGATGCTGCTATTCGGGAAGCTCCTCTTCGCGACTCGAGCGGACGTCATCAGTTGCAGACTGCTTCCGATGATAGAAAATTTGCACAGAGTTGGGAGATACGCCTGGGGAGCGGCGGTGCTAGCGTTCCTGTTCGAGTCCCTCAGCACGACGGACCGGCAGACGATGCTGGGCGGCTTCTCGCCTTTTCTACAGGTAAATGCAATTTAAATGCTTTCTATATTATGCAAAAGAATGTTATGCAAATGATTATGCAGTTTGACTGACTTGATTTCTAAAATGCAGATTTGGAGCTACATGTATCTTCCGGGCATCGGGAGAGGTACACTACTCCACCCCAGCCACATCCTGATTGTGAGACGGTGGACGGTAGCAAGGGACACAGGGTCGATCATCAGATTGACCCGGACGATCCAGGATGACCTGGACTCCTACCCACACACGTCGGTAAGTCCAGAACTCGAAATGATTTCTACATGCTTTTAAATGCTTTTAAATGCTTCTAAATGCTCTTGAATGCTTCTAAATGCTCCTAAATGCTCCTGAATGCTTCTAAATACTCCTGAATGCTTCTAAATGCTCCTGAATGCTCCTAAATGCTTCTAAATGCTTTTGAATCTGATGAATGGACTGAATGCCTTCAGGTGCGATGGACCCCGTACCGCGGCGAGGGTTACACGGGACAGCCGTGGGTGGAGGCGGCCTTATCATATCGGGGACGAGATATCTGGCTGCACTGCATCCATATCATCGAGCCTCTGCACTACAGGCTGATCCTGCAGACTCGGGGACTACACCAGCCCGAGGTGACCTTTCCACGCCACAGTGATGACCACCCAGGCAAGTCGGCAAGGGGCATTAGTGGCAACGTGGATTGGTGCGCTCGGCAGGCGAAGTACGTCCATGACTGGAACAGGCGGGGCCGAGCGGTGAAGGAGCGAGGTAGGAGCGACGAGGCATATCTGAAGGCCTTCGCTCGACTCTACGGCGACCGGGTGTACCGAGGTACCCGACGACTGGTATGCACATTCTAAACTCAAAAAGCTCTTTCTATATGCAAAAATGCAACGAGCTAGATGTACTGACTTACATGCTTTCTAAATGCAGCTAGACCCTGAGGGACGGATAGCCGAGCTGGAGGGACTACTCCACTCCACCATCCAGCAGCGGGACGAGTACCGGACCGCCTTGGAGCTTCTGGCAAGATTCTAAAACTTAGACTTAAATGATTATGATTATGCAATGCAAAATGATGCTAATGCTGACTAACCACGACACCTAACCGTGATTTCTAAATGCAGCGGGCCGAGGGAGCCCAACGAGCGAGACCGGATGCCCCATCGTCTTCCTCGCAGCCTGCGGGAGGCAGGGCTGAGCAGGAGGCCGAGTTTGCTCGGGCGGTTGCCCGGGCCGAGGAGGCGGAGGCCACCCTCGCGGAGCGGGTAAGATGCTAAAAAAATGCTTATGCTTTATGATTATGCCAATTAAATGCTTTATGATTATCTATGTGAAATGCAACCTACAGGCGAGAGAACTAGCCGCAGCAACAACCGAGACACAGCGACTCCGGGAGGAGCTGACTCGGTCACAGGCCGAGATTGAGCGGCTCTGAGTTGGGACGGTAGATTTGGACCGCTACCGGACCGAGGCACGCGAGGCTCGGCGCCAGGCTTACGATATGAAGATCGCGCTGTGGACTGTCCGGATGATAGGCCGAGGACCTGAGCGGAGTGTTTCACAGAGCGGAGCACAGAGGAGCGTCGCTCGGAGAGGGACGGTGGCTGATTTCCTTGTGAGTTCCTCCGGCCAGTGGAGGAATGAGAGGGTGGAGAGAGGACAGCAGGAGGAGAGTGCCTCTATAGCACCGCCAGCAAGGAAGCCGGAGGGTGGAGATGAGGAGGGCGGCCCGGCGAACGAGCCGGCCGAATGATGTATTTCTTTTTTATTTTTGTACATGACTATATATATAGAAAAATGAAATTCCTTTTTGGTATTTTTGTTTTGTTTCATGAGTGTGAATGAATAAATGTGCAGGAATGAATGAGTGAATGGTTTGACAGGTTTGAACGTGAATGCAGAAATGAATGATCGATTCAGATGATTTGACTGCGAGAGATGTGTGTGAATGTACGAATGCATGTATGCGGAAAAAAAGAGTATGTATGAGAATGCATGGATGCTGAATGAGTTGTAGAATGTGTGAAAGACCGCTAGGTCTAACACAAGGTCAGGAAGAAATTGCCTGAATTCAGCAGCAGAGAAAGTAACGGTCCAGGGTCAGACCGTCATAATCAAATAACGCACTGGCTGAGGGGCGTTATACACAACAGAGGCCAAAATTTGTATTCTGTGCTGCAAGAAAAGCGATAGCCCACCTATGGTGCGTCAGAGGGAAATAACGGCCAATGCTAGACCGTTGATCATGGCGGAATGATGAGTTGTCAGGGCAACTAGCAGGAACTGCGACGGCCCACGGGAGACGCGTCGGGGTGAAATAACGGCCATATCCAAGACCGTCGGGAAAATGTTGAACCCAAAAGCCAACATCTGAACGACCGAGAGTGTAATGTATCATGGTCCACGCGTTACAAGATAACGACGGCCAAAGACTAGACCGTTAAGCTTCACAGAACAGGGTCGGGCCAAATCAATCCCACAGGAAATGCGACGGCCTAAGGATGGCGCGTTAGAGACAAATGACGGCCCCACGATAGACCGTTGGAGACTGAGTTGTGTTCCGAGACGGATTGAGCCGTGAGAGCCTAAACTCGAGATTTATCCACTTAATCTCCTACTAGAACCTATCTAGATTGAAGATAAAGCCTTCCAACTCAAGTCTTATCCTTCCTAAGCCAAAATCAAACCTTTAAAACTTGGAAACTCAACCAAAAATCGTAGCTTTGCTAAAAACCTCTGCTCTAGGGCTGAAGAACCTCTCCTAAGGGTAGAAATCAAGATGAAGAGAAGCTTCGAGGTGATGGCTATGGAGGAGAAGGTCTACACCGGGCCTAAAGCTGCCAGAAAAGAACATGGAGAGCTCCAACGGTTGACGTCAATTCCAAAGCACTTAAGCTTCAATGTTCAAAGGGTGGTAAGTTCCCAACAACACATCCAAGTTCAGAAAATTCTGCACTTTCATTCTCTTTATGACTTCTTCTTCTCCTTCTTTCTTCAAGCCTCTTCCTGGTCCAAGATGCTACTCTAATCTGAAGTGGGTGGCTCCCATGGTAAAAGCACTCCCTATAGAAGTCATATCCATCCTTAAAGCTTGGCACCTTCAACCTCTCTTGGTTTTAGGTAAAAATTTCCAGAAATTATCCTTAGATTGGCCAAGTATTTCAGCTCTTGTAGAACTATGGCATCCACAAACTCATACTTTCATCTTCCCTTCCTTCGAAGCAACAGTCCTATTAGAAGAGGTAGAGACCTACCTAGCCTTTCCTAAGACTAAGGCGGGGGATGAAGACCGGGTTTGCTATACAATAGAGCCTATTGACCTGTCCTTGATCTTGAGTGATTTCATCCATAATCCAAAGGACGTGAGGACCATGATCAGCCCACACCATATTCATTTGATACCCTTGGCCCAGTGGATAGTGTCTCATTGTAAAAACAAGTGGGAGAGACACGAAGAAATAGCCAAGGCGGTGGCGGTTTGCCTATGCGGAGTCTTTCTTTTCACTACGACCGACCACCTTCTAGACACTCAAAATCTCAGCATTATTAGTGGGTTGTGGCGGGGAATGTCCATCTCTCAAGCGATCCTTTCATACCTTTATGAAGGACTCAGCTCGGCTTGCCTAGGAGGACTTCTGTTCGGCTCCATGATACTCCTTGAGTGCTGGATGGGAGTAAGAGTCAAATTCCAATACAAGGAGGGCTTAACTTCAACTAGCCGAATCTTTGGGAGCCACCCTCTCTTCTTCATTGGAGGGGCATTTGGATACTCTCCACAGGTTGAATGTAAGACGGCGGATAAGAAAACGCGGGATGAATGGCGCCTCTTCTTCAACACTTTACCAATAGATAAGTTCATCATGAGACCAAGAATCCTTCGAAGCACTCTTCTTAAAATACCACGGCGTCAAGGCCTGGACCTCCGGCTAGTGGGGAACACCACCATGGCGATCTACAACCCGCACCGGTGCCATCTTCAGATCGGACTTCCAAGAACCCAAGCTCCTGTACTATCACACTACCCTCCCCTTCTACCTAGGAAGATGGGGACCGAGGAGGATGAAAGAGCGATCCGGAACGCGCTGACCATGTTGGAGATCAGCAAGGTGCGTCCGTGGCAAGCAGAAGTAGAAGAGAACGACGAAGCACGCCATGATTACGTGAAAGTGCTGAGAAGAATCCGCCCTCTTGCGGATAAAAAACTGAATGTACCTTGATTTCCTTTTGTTCATGAGAGATATTGTTTGTAATTGACAATCCGAGTTTGGAATTTTTATGAATTCATGTTTCATTAAGCTTGCTTGAATGAGATGAGATTGCCTTAGTTGAATGAGCATGAGCTTTGTGGTTTGTTTGGCTAGAATGATGTGAAGAGGCAGAGCCTCTGGAGTATGTAACGGATGGGCAGTGGGCCGCTACAAAGAAACGACGGCCTGACAATGGGCCGTCAGAGTGGAAGCACGAAGAACCCTGTTCTCTGAGGGATGTAACGGTCAAGACTCAGAACGGTCCTAACCTTGGCCGTTAGAATGATGGCTGCTGAAAGAAAGAAAGCTTATGCAAGAAGAGGAGTGACGGTAGGGATATGACCGTTAGATGACTGTAGCGGCCTGGTGATGACGCGTTACAGCCTTTGAATCTGCATAATTGTGAGCTTCTCACTTTGATCTTGATCCTGTGTTCTGCGCACAGTTTAAACATGAAACAAGTTAGATCCGTTCTTAGACTCAACCCCTTGCCTTGAAGTAAGTTAGATAATTATCGTTTCTTGATATTTGGTCAAGGGGTGGAGCCTTATTAAATAGGCGGGAAACATAATAAAAATAATGCAATGCATGTAATGCATATGATGGTGCTTTTCGGGGGTTTTGGAGAATATCTGATTTTTGTGAGACCTTGAAAATATTTGATTTGTTTGGATTTCGAAAATATTTGATGTTTTTGGATTTTGGAAATATTTTGATTTTTTTGGATTTTGGAAAGCCAGTGTTTGATTTTGTCTGGATTTTGGAAATGTTCAATTAGTTTGAATTTTGAAAATATTCGATTTGTTTGGATTTTGAAAATATTTAATTTTTTTGAACGAGTGCTTCCCCAGCAATGTGAGCCCTTCCTTGTTGATATCGAGAACCCCGAGGTTGGCGTGCAATGAGGTGACAACTCCTGGACAAGGTCCAATTGTCATGACGGTGTTTCTGCCAGGGCCATACCCAGGGTATTAATCTTGGTCCTAAAAGAAAAACAGAATATGGGGGGTAAGCTTTAGGCCAGATATAGAAGTTTTTAAGACTTGATTTCCTTTACGTACAACCCATTAGAGACTTGGTCTGTTGTGCCGGGGCTTTGTGTCCGCCATCGAACCTTAATCCAACCTAGGCATGCATGCGACCGGGCTCATAACGTTCCGCGGGGAACTGTACTGCCACTCTTGTCATGCCTAGCTTTTCTTGCTTTGCCTTTCTGGAGCTTTGGAATTCATAATTCATACTATAGCGACTTTGAGGTGATGCTTTTGATTTTGTCATAAAGATTGCCCCTTCGTTGTCTCTTTTGCTTTTTTGTGGCGTCAGGTCATAACGGACTGCCCCTATTTGAGACCTCCTCTCGTGAGGGTGTTTGGATCGATTATCGCCTCTTTATTCACCTCTTGCCCCTGGTTTTAGCTGAAGGAAGAAATGAACAGGGACCTTGACTTTCCCCCAAAGCATGGCCAAGGAGAAACGTTGTCCTTTCTCAACGTGGAAAGCCTGACCAGGGATGTCATGTAGTGTGTGATTGCCTTACTCGGGACTCCTTTAGTGATAGGAGGAACATCTTGCTGCCGGGGTAGCACATGGTTAGACTCTAAGGAAAGAAACGCTTAAGATACAACCCATTCCACGGGTGAGAGAGCTCCTCACCTTCCGCATTTACTAAACGGTAAGCATTTCCTGGATAACCTTCTTTTACGACAAACGGCCCTTCCCAGTTAGGTTGTAATTTAGACCTAGGACCTGTAGACCGAATGAATTTTCATTTCAAAACCATATCACCTTTTTGAAACTTACGTTCGATTACCTTCTTTTGAAAATAACGCGAAACCCTCTTTTGATAGACGGATACGTGATCGGCCGCATTCATCCTCTTCTCATCTAAGAGTTCCAACTGAACCAGCAACGCCTCTCGACGTTCATCGAGATTAAGTTCCCTATCAAGCTGCACTCTAAGGGAAGGGATCAGGATCTCATATGGGAGCACCGCCTCCATCCCGTAGGTAAGAGAATAGGGAGTTTGTCCCGTAGGGGTACGGACGGAGGTGCGGTAAGCCCACAGAGCTTCCACTAATCTTCCTGGCCAATCAGAGAACTTATGAGCTTCACATGTTTTCTTGATGATTTTAAGAAGGGTTTTATTAGTGGCCTCAGCTTGGCCGTTGCCTTGAGGATAATATGGAGATGAATGATGCAATGCAATATTGAATTTCTTACAGAGGTCCTTAAGCTCTTGGGAGATGAACTGGGGTCCGTTGTCGGTGATGATGCTGCTTGGCACTCCGAACCGTGAGATGATATTCTTCATAATAAAGCGGCACACCGTTGTAGCTTTGATCTCTGCGTACGCCTTGGCTTCAGCCCACTTGGTGAAGTACTCAGTGGCGGTAAGGATAAATGATTTCTTCTTGATCTGGGAGTTAGGATCACCGAGTGGGCCGACAACGTCAAAGGCCCACATAGAGAATGGCCAAGGAGCGGCCATAGGATGAAGAGACGAAGCTGGAGAATGAATTTTATCAGTATGGAGTTGGCACTTAAGACACCTCCGGATATAGAGGGAGCAATCTTCCTCTAGAGTGGGCCAATAGTAGCCCTGCCTAAGGATCTTCTTTGCTAAAGCCTGGCCATTGACATGACCCCCACACTCACTAGAATGGGCTGCTTCAGCCACCTTCTAAGCTTCAACATCATCTAAGCATCTCATGAGCATTCCATTAGTAGCGCGCTTGTACAGTTCTCCTGCGACAATAGTATACCTTGCGGCGGCTCTTCTGATTGACTTGCGTTGCTCAGCAGTTGCCCCTTCTGGGAACAATCCCTCTTACAAAACAACTCGATTTCATGATACCAAGGCAACTCTTCTTCGTCCAGGATCTCTTCTAGCTCTATTAAAGATACTTCCTTAAGATCTCCCTTCTCAGCTCTTGCCTCTACAGATTTCCTAAGATTGACGAACCAAGGGTCCTGAAGAGAGGGTGCGTCCAATCTCTGAACGACGATAGTCTCAGTGCTCCGACTGAGAGGGAAAGATGGGGAAGAAGCAAGGGATGCCAGAGCATCAGCTAGGATATTCTGAGAACGGGGAGTATGGATATAGATCAGCTTACAGAATTGCCTGGTAAGGAGCGTGACCAGATCTTGATAAGGCTTGAGCTTAGGGTCACGAGTACGGTAAGTGGATAGAACTTGCCGTAGGACGAGCTGAGAATCTCCTATGATGTTTAAATAACGCGCGCCTAGGAGATAGGCGTGCTTCAACCCGGCCAGGAGAGGCTCATACTCATCGATGTTGTTTGTAGCAGGAAATCGAAGTTGATAAGAGAAGGGAATGGTCACTCCCTCCGGAGTAAGCAAAACAGCACCGATCCCTCGGCCTTGAGAGTTGAGTGCACCATCGAAGTGCAGAGACCAGAAGGGGTGATGAGAAATAACAGAAAGATGCTCATCAGGGAAATCGTCCTGAATGGAATCGGTGTGAGGAATGGGGAGATGGGCAAGATGCTCAGCAATGGCATATCCTTTGACTGCCTTCTGAACAACAAAGGTGATATCGAACTGAGAGAGGAAGCTGTGCCAGCGAGCTAACCTACTAGAAAGGACAGGCTTTTCTAAAAGATAGCGGATCGGGTCCATTCTAGAGATCAACCTAACTGGGTGGGCAAGAAAGAAGTGTTTAAGCTTCTGAGCTACCCACACTAAGGCGGCACAAGTCTTCTCCATAGCGGTGTACTTGGATTCAGCTGGGTTAAACAACCGAGAGAGATAGTACGCAGCCCACTCTTTTCCTTCATCATCCACTTGTGCTAAGACCGCCCCTAGGGAGTCCTCAATGACCGAGATGTATAGGATTAGGGGTTTCCCAAGGACAGGAGGTTGCAGAACCGGGGGATTGGATAGATATTCCTTAAGGTCCTCATAGGCCTTCTGACAATCTTGATTCCATTCGAACTTGACCCCTGCCTTGAGCAATTCATAAAACGGACGGCACCTTTGAGAATGCTGGGATATGAATCTTCTGATGAATTGCCATCGACCAATCAATCCTCGAAGTTCCGTAATGTTCTTCGGCAGAGGCATATCCATGACGGCCTGTACTTTGTTAGGATCAATCTGGATCCCCCGTTTGCTCACTATGAAACCTAGCAGCTTCCCTGAGGAGACTCCGAATACACACTTCTTCGGATTCATCTTAAGCTTGTACTCCCTGGCTCTCTACAGTACCTTAGCCAGAATAGAGGGGTGCTCTTCCTTAGTCCTTGATTTCACCAGGATATCATCCACGTAAGCTTCCATATAGATGTGCATCATGTCGTGGAAGATGGCCATCATCGCCCTTTGATAGGTGGCACCTGCGTTCTTCAGACCAAATGGCATAACCACATAACAGTACGTGCCCCAGGGCGTGGTGAAAGAAGTTTTCTCTTGATCTTCCGGAGCGAGACGGATTTGATTGTAGCCCGAATATCCGTCCATAAATGACAGAGCTTCATACCTGGCAGTGTTGTCTACCAGGACGTCGATATGAGGCAGCGGGAAATCATCCTTAGGACATGCTTTATTGAGATCCCTGAAATTGATGCAAATACGCACTTTTCCATCCTTCTTGATAACATGGACTATGTTTGCCACCCACTGAGGATATAGAATAACTCTGATGAATCTTGCCTTGTATAGCTTGTCGACTTCTTCCTTGATGTTCAAGGCCATGTGGGGGTGAAATCTTCTTGACCGTTGTTTGACAGGTGTTGCCCCTGGTTTAAGCACGAGTCGATGTTCCACTAAAGAGGGGTCAAGACCCGGCATGTCCTCGTAAGACTAGGCGAAGGAATCGCTATACTCCCTTAGAACTTTGATTAAATCTTCTTCTACTTGTGGAGGGAGATTAGCAGCAATAATGATGGGCCTGGGGTCTTCTTCAGTTCCCAGATTGATTTCTTTCGTAGGTTCGTCCACTACCGTCGACGGCTCGTTAAATCTCTTAAGTCCTTATGCATACAAATCGGCAGTGTCATCTACGTCGCTGTCCTCATTAACCGGATCTTTTTCACCCTGGATTTCATAGACGTCGAGTCCGTCATTGTCCCATGCCCCTTCTATTTCTTCTTCATCCTTGATCGTAATTGCCGTAGCAACAAATTCCGGACATTTTGAAAGGGCATGACAGCGCTGAGCTAGGTCTTGCAAGAACCTATCAGGAACAGATTTGGGAGGACGCGCAAGCAGGCGCGGCTCAGAGGAGGAAGGGTTGGATGACCCAGAACAAGACCCTACTTCTTTAGTCCTAACTAATTCTACTTCCCTAGACTCGATAGACCCTAATCCTAACCTAGGAGAAAGGAGACCTAGTGGAAGGGAAGGAGCAGGGGACTCGTGCCCCTGGGATGAGGATGGAGATAAGGTAGCATAATCTTCCACTGAAATCTCCATTTTGAATTTGACGTTTTTTTTTTGGAGATCAGCGAAGACTATACAGCAAGATGGAGGAGGCGGAAGCTGCATAGGGAATAGCTCAGGGAAGATGCAGTCAAAGAAGGGATCGGAAGATGAGAACCACATCTCGTGGAGTTGGGCATTGGGAGGAGGAGGAGTGAATAGAGTGGATAAATCAATGGGCGGGCAGTGCCTGCAAGCTCAAGGAACAAATAGAATCTCGGGCAGATCAACGAAGGATGGATTTACCATGATAGGAGGAAGACGGGGTAAGAACTCCCATTGCTGGAGGAGAGATTGAAAGCGGGAGGGAGACCAAGAAAAGACAATCGGCGAGCTCCCCTCCTCCCGTGGATCATCGTCTGGCCGCTTCTTCGGTCTCCATTGCATGAGCCGAACCTCTTGCTTCTCTTGGCAGTCCTCTTCATGAAACATCCCCTGAAGGGTTTGACCATAATCAAGCATATCATGTTCTGCCCTTTTTAGTGTCGGCGGAGGACTGGCAATCGGACATACTGTATTTCTCCCTAACGGAGCTGGCCGCAGAGCCAATGTGCCGGGCTGGAGAGGCCCTCGGACAAAGTGCTGGCGGTAGTCCCAGGTGAGTGGCCCAGAATCACCTATCACAGATAATGCGGTCTCCTTGTAGCCAAGACCTCTCCTGCCCATCTTTCTTCCCTTGGGTATGGGCTTGGTCATTCCTTGTAATTGTGCACCGAGGCCTCTCCCCGGTTGGTAGCCCAGTTTCAGTATAATGTTCCAGCCTTTTGAGTCTCGGATCTGGGGCTTCATCTTGATGTTGACTGGAGTAGTGATGGGCCTAGGAGGCGTATAAGCCCAAGGGAAGTTTAAATCCAGCACTGATATGACGGGTCGGCTGCTTGGCCAAAGTGTAGGAAGAATCTGTTCTGAAATGGCCTTAACCGATTGCACTGTAGATAGGCTTTTGACCTTGACGACCCTCCCTTGGAAAGGGAATTTGACGCACTGATGTGCGGTGGAGGGCACGGCACCGAGCGTATCCAGCCATGGACGACCCAAGATAGCCTTGAACATAGGGTCGATGTCTAGTACATAGAATTCTACAGCCATTGTAAGGGGTCCGAGCTCTGCTTGGATGGTGACCACCCCGTGACATGCTCGCCTTGAATTGTCATATGCTGCTATAGTGGTCGGGGTAGGTCGTAATAACTCTTCGGATATGTTGCAAGCTCGTAGAGTGCTGAGTGGGCACACATTGATTGAAGCCCCTGTGTCAACCAGTGCTGCTTCAATGCTGACTTTGTTCAGAGTGATTGTAATGCAGAGCGGCATTTTCCGGGCTTCCGGAAGCGCTAGCTCGGATTCTAAAAATGTGATTGCTGGCCGTTTGGAAATAGTTGCTAGGGCCGTTGGTAAGCTGTCAACTGCCATATCTTCGCTGACCATTACCTTCTGTAAGAAATCTCTCAGTGCATCCTGATGAAGGGTAGACCTTTTGATCAGCTCCAGCACAGATATTTTTGCGGGCACTCGATCCAGATGATGCAGCAAGTCATATTGAGTACCCAGCAAAGGTTCAGTTTCTACCTGCTCGACCGTCGACTGAGAATACTGGGGATTAGAAGTAGTAGGGTAGTTCCGATGGAACATCTTCCCGCTTCTTAAGGCGTAACTTGTAGCGGCCGCGGCATCGGTGGATAGTATGATGGGCCCTGCGGGGTGGATGAGCGGTGTAGGCTGTGCGGGGGAGATGATTTGGTGGGGTGTAAGGTTAGTGAGTGGTGGTGAGCGGATGATGGGTGAAGGATTGATGGAAGGCGGGACGGTGATGGTAGATGGTACGGATGGAGGGAGTGTTGGTGGAAGAGTCAAGACAGGTGATAGGTTAGGCGATGGCGTGATGATGGTGGCAGAGGTAAATGGCGAAGGGTATGACAGAGTGGTGGGTGGTAGTAAATTTGTTGGAGCGGGCGTAAATGGGAGGACTAGTGGAGAGGATATTGGGTGTGAAGGAAGGACGGAGGAGGGGGTAAGAGGATTGCGGTGGTTGTGGTGGAGGGCCATGACTTGCGGTGTGGCGCCATCATCCTCAAAAGACCACTCGGCACTAGGGGTCGGGGGTTGAACTACGTTCACTTGAGCCGGTGCAGGCAGCTGAGGTTGCTGTAGAACAGGCGGATGACTTGGCATCAGATTTTGATGGATCCCCAGATCCTGAGCCTGTTGTAGTTGCTGTTGTGGTAGTGGCTGCTGCGGCTGCGGTGCTTGTTGCTGTTGTGCTTGCTGCCTCGGCTGCTGCCCTCTTTACTCCTTGATTTCAACAATGGCCCGATGCATCGCGGCCCAATCGATTCTCTGTCCCTCATGGAGATCGTATACCAGATCCCGGAACTGATAACATCCTTCGATAGTGTGGCCTGGCTGCCTATGGAACATGCAATATTTCGTCTGATCAACGGCTGGGTTCCAGTTAGGCCGTTCCGGAGGAAGTTGAATTGCATTCACCGACATAAGAGCCGAGAAGATATCCGTGAGGGTCTCTGGCAGTGGAGGATATTGTGCCCTCTTGGGAGCCGGGCGCTTGTTGTTTGGATTGTTGTTATAGCCGTTGGGTGGAGGGACATTATGGAATTGCGGAGGTGGTGGTTGTTGCTGCGGAGCGATGAAGGCGTTTTGTGGAGTGGTGAAGGCGGGCGGAGGGTTTTGTGGAGCGGCTTGAAAGTTCTGTGAAGCGGGATTTTGTGGAGTGCGGGGGTTTTGGGGGAAGCGGAATGGTGCGGCTTGGAATGGAAAGGCAACGGCTTGTAACTGTTCGTTTGTCTGGACCCCCTCGGTAACCGGCCCTTGTGGTTTCTTGTGATATTTGGGCTTTTGGTTTTCAAATAGGGCGTGTATGGGAGAATCCTTGAACTGGGTTTGTATGAAGCGCGCCCGGCTGTAGAGTTGATGCATGTTAGCTATATCATTCATGGACAGGATGTTCCTGAAGGTCGGGGTAGCATTTGAAATGAGCAGCTTGACCTTCTCTTCCTCCGGAATGTGGCCAGACACTCTAGCAGCCATCTGTCTCCACCTGTCTGCATAAGTGGCGAACTCCTCATCTGGCTTCATCTTCTCGGCTACTAGATCTGTAAATGAGTATTCCGGGCCGACCCTGTCTTGGAACCGCTGGATAAATTTGTCCTTTACTACCTTGAAACTTTCAGCTTCTTCTAGCGGCAAAGAGTAGAACCATTCCAGAGCAACACCATCCAAAGATCGGCGGAATAAGTACGCCATAAGGCGATCATCATATTGGAACTGCGCCGACTCATATAGAAAATCCCTCACATGAATGAAGGGATTGCCGTTCCCGTCGTACTTGCGGTAGTTAGGGAGTTCCGATTGCGGAGGGAACCGAATGTTCTGAAAGCTGGGGACAGGAACATCTGCCAAAGATTGCGGGCCAACCCGCTTCTGGAGGAAATCGAGTTGTTGCTGCATGGCGGCCCATTTATCAAGCAAGTCCTGCTCTCGGGAGGGAGCAGGGGTAGTGAAGGATGCTGATTGAATTTGAGGAGCAGATGGAACGATTGCGGCAGAAGGTGGAAGCCCATAAGCAGGAGTGGAGGGATAAACAGTAGAGATGGGGGCCCATAAGAAGGATATTGGGCCTGAGATTGGCCCAGATTAGAATGGGCTCGAGCCACCCCTTGCTGCGGGCGCAAGAAATCGGAAGGGCCCATGAGAACTTGCGAAGCTACCGGAGTAGATACGTGATGATCCATTTGAACAAACGAGGGGATGGGCGACTTTCCCTTATCGAAGGATTGTTGGGCCGAATTGGAAGACTGGCCCGTTTCCATGCCCGCGAAAGTGATGGTCCGTGGTTGGACCGGGGTGAGATCAATTGGAGTGGGCTGAATGGGAAGCCCAACAATGGAAGGATTGGATTGATTTTGGATGATGGTAGAAGGAGACGCGTTGGACCCTTGCATGGCCTGATAAAGAGCTTGGAGTTGGGCCGGATCCAATTGGGCCATCATCTGAAGGACGGAGCCCGTGGAAGGAGTGGAGAAAGAAGGGGTGGCTTGACCACCTTCCATGGAAGTGGAGGGTAGAAGAGGGGCAGTCCCCTCTCCAGAAGAAAAGGGGGTAACCCTGGGAGGGTTTTCAAGAAGCCCTTGAGGAAGGGAGTCCTCTTGGGAACGGGGAGGATTAAAGGATGCCATGGTTGACTCGAAAGGAGGATTGGAATAAGACTTGAAGAAGGAATTGACTTGAGGAGATGAGTCGGACGGACGAAAACAACTCCACATGCAACGGACAACCTTGACAAAATGCAAACAATCAACACAAACAATCACACAATGAGTAACCAAACTCGAATGTTTTTAGAAAAAGATGTAAGTGATAAAAGGTGAAGACACTCAAAGTCAACCAAGTTGTTTTAAGATGATGCAACACAATTCTTGTGATTTCTCCTTTGGAACTTAGTGAATTGATTGAAATGTGCTCTCAACAATGGGTTCCTAGCAGGAGATGGGTATGGGACTTGGCTTGACTCTAAGTGTAATCACTCCTTCACTTATGCAACCCTAGACACGGGGTGGGAAAGGTACAACCAGCCCGGCGTCCGTGTGGGAATCCACGGCTCGCGGGGACTTATGGAGGTCCCTGGTGTGATTTCCTAGTCGGCCCCAAGGAATATGGAGACGAGAGGTCCGCACACCAAGGTAGGAAAATGCAATCTAGGATATGAAAAGATGAATGGTCCTATGTGCACCGGAGTGCATGCAAAGTCTAGCCTAAAATCTAGCAATCAATGATGCACACAATGATATGGAGATATGAAACAAAGCAAGGAGGAAGTCAAGTATCACCCAAGCAAAAGAGTCACAGAAGAAACTGCGGAAATAAATGCACCTCGGATGCGTACCTGTCTGGAGTATAACGGTCTAGGAACCCTGCGTCAGAAGAAAATAACGGTCGAATGCCAGACCGCCAGAAGTAATGTAACGCGGGGAGGTAGGACCGTCAAATGAGCCAGAGAGCCAAAATCAACCAGAAGTAACAGGAAAAGACCGTGAAACTCTCGCGGCAGAACAGATGTGGCGGTCTAATGACCCCAGCGTCAGAGGACTCCAACGCGTGGACACAGGGCCGTCAGAGCGCTCAGAAAACCAGGATCAACAGGAAATAAGAGGAAGGCGGGAGGGGAACAACACAAGAGATGATGGCAGGTTTAACAGGAATCAAAAGCACGATTGGCACAAGTAGTCCCACCGTGATCGCCAAAAAATTATCTGTTGATTTTATTTTGCTTATCTATCTCCTTTTCTTGGGGGGTTATAGTGATGATATGTAGCAAGATGACAAGCAAATAATCAAAGATCTGCACTCAACCTATGAACATGTGATCATGAACCTAGGCAACCAAAGCAAGCTGTAGCATGGGCATGCTATCTCAATCAAACTAAGCTAAAGAATAAAGGAAAAACACACGCCGGGGCGTGGAGCAAGGAGTAAATAGAAACACACCGCGAGGGGTGAAACAAGCAAGGAAATAAAAGATATGCAATGAAGGAGAAAGCTAATGCCCAATACCAAGGAAAGTCGTGATCGCCACCAAAGTAAAAACAAGCCGAAGACTTGAATATACCTTGGAAATAGGTGGATGAAGCACCCGCCCACGGGAGAGGAAACCAAAGAGAACCTGCAGGTCAGCTAGAAGTAACGGCCAGGACCCCGTGCGTCACTTGAAAGTGACGGTCGCTCGATAGACCGTTGGAAGACTCTGACGCGCCTACACAAGGCCGTCGTAATACCTGCAGTAGCAAAGTGTGGATCCTTTTAACTCCAACTCTTCCAGCCGGCTAGAAGACTTGGGCCTCGTACTGGTGAACCTGTAAACCTGCCAAAGAAGTGGAAGACAAGAACAAAACAACCCAAATTAGCCCTTTAGACAATATAGCATCAATTCTTCAATAAACAAAATATCATCAAAAGGAGAGGGGAATACCGGGGAGTTTTGGTTTTTTAACCCCTCTGGGCGTTTTAAAAGATTAGGAGGATGTTTAGATGATGAAAACCAGTGAAAAACGTGGAGAAAGGAGAGAAATAATGCTTATGATGAAAGGGAGATTGAAGGGAAACTCGATATGCAATTATGAGCTTTAGAACCAAAAGGAACAAATACTCCCTTCACCGGGCAGCAAACGAACGTGAGAAGTACTCTCCTTGATCAAACGTGGCTCTAGAATGCGGCAGCACTTCGACGCAAACTCCAGATCTTCCTCCTCTTGGCCATGAAGTTAAGGGTTCTATTTATAGACCCTCAATCCCTCAGGTCGAGCAGAGGATAATCCAGCAAGATAAAGGGATAATTCTTAGCAAATCCTCGAAGATAATATCACCAAGAGTCCATAGAATCAAACAGAAGGTCCTGAGGATCAGATTTGGAAGAGATATCGTCAATCCAAGTTCTTATCTCGACCACGGAGTAGCAGAGAAAAGGCCTGAACTGCCAGGACTCTCTGAAGGAAGTAACGGCTGCACGACAGACCGCCACTTGGAAATAACGCACCAAGGAACATCCGTTACTTTCAATCTTATCCCAAAGAGATAAGATCAACAGGAAGAAGGCCAAAGCAATAGGACTCTGTGAAGAAAGCAACGGCCAAGGCATAGGGCTTCACAATGAAACAACGGCTGCACGACAGACCGTTATTATCAACGTGTAAGCCAAAAGATAAAGATTGAAACGAGACTTTAAGCCTTAGGACTCTTCAAAGAGTAACGGCCCAGGACCCATCCGTTAGAAAGAAACAACGCTCCTGGAGCATACCGTTATTATCAAATGGAGTTCAAAATAAGAAACGAAGGTTTTGCTAAGCTTTAGTCAAATGAAATTCCATAAAAAGCCATATCCAATCAAGGAGTCAAGACCCAAGAAATAGGCTCCAAATCAATCAAGGGGGCTCAATGAAGAATGAACAACTCGGAGCATCATATATAATGAATAAAGAGATGACCCGACTTATTGGTCATAAAACGGGTGTCAACACCGTCCAGCATCAATTTGGTATCAGAGCGAGTTTGAGTCTAGGGTGTCTAAATTCAAAAAAAAAAGAAGTGTCATTTAAGTCTAAGTGTCTAAGTCAGTCTTAGGAGTTACATTTGCATACCATTAATCGGTATATAAAAAGGTGTTGTCCGAACGTTAGGCTACGCCTATCGGGAAGGCCGCACACTTGCGAGAGTGCTCTTCGGATCGACTAACTTCGCCCCGTACCGAGTCTTGGTGTTTTGTCCTTAGTGTGCATGCATTCCACCTTTGCATAGTCGGTCTAGTGTCTTGTCCAAATGGCCTTGCATATCCACTCCTAGGGATCCATTCCCATATTTTGGCAACTACGGCCAACCCATGTCGACCCGTCCAAGGTGATAGGTCCGTGTCCGAGTACATTCGGGCATATCATACGTATTGGTTGGAATATGGCTTGGGAGAGGAGAGCACCATGGCCGCATTTCAGTTCCAGAGAGGTTTGCACCTTCACTTCCAGTTGGAATGTCTTTTCCGTGACGCGATCTCTTTGGCGCGGTCTTATCAGGTCGCTCTAGAGGTCAAGCCATTTGAGTATCGGTATGATGCTGCCCTGGCTGCCCTTCGACAAGCATCTACCTCCCACCCAAGTCCCGAGCCGATCGGACTACCTACGCCATTGCCTTCACCACCCGTGAGTGCTCCGTTACCACCCTTACCTTCCGATCCTTATTCGGAACCATCTTGTTTGGAGCCACCAAAACCCGAGCCACCCATGTTTCTTACGGGAACGCTATACATAGTCGAGCCGCTTCTTCGTTGGCTCAAAGATGGCTTGGTCCCGCCTCCCTTCCCATCTATGGACCCCACACTACCTCTAGTGTCAAGCAACTCATTTCACACCACCTTCCGGTCTAGTCACTATGTGGACACATTGGACGACCTTCTTAAAGGGTTAGACCGGCAGTTGACATTTACGCATTTATTGGCCCGAGGCTTCGACCAACCCACTAGTCGTAGCTTCACCCATCCGGCCATAGGGTCCATTACCTCCGTATGCACTATGGGTTGTGTTACCATGGAGGTTCTTCTACTTCTCCCGCTACCGGACGAGCCTGACTTCATTACTTTTCTTCCGAGGGAGGAGTCATATCTCCTATGCACGGTCCCATCTACCACGATGGATGGAGGTGATCATCACCTTCATGAATTTCACCCATGGGACTATGTAATGGAGGAATCAAAGGGTCACACATTTTTGGACCCATTCGACCCCTTCTCTAGTGGGCCTAGTGATCCATCACTTCCATTCACCTTGTCGGGGAAATCCACTTTCATACCCCTTTCCTACGGGCCGGGTCCTCCATACCCACCAAGCCCGTCCACGATACACCTACATTGTAATACCCCGGTTTTAAAAATCTGAAATTTAATTAAAATAATTGAATTTTTAATTGAGATAAATGAATTTTTGAATTTAATATTTAATTCCTTAGTAAATAGAACTAGTGAAATTTCAACTACCTTATAAAAATATGAAAAAATGGTAAAATGGTAAAGAATGATTTATGTAACAACTTTGTCTTCTGTGTTCGACCCAATAAAAATCCGTAATGAGGTCTAATTAGTGGATTAAGCCTAAAAGTGCACACTTATCTAACCTTAACTTAAAACGTGAAATTAGAGCTTAATACTCAACCTAATGACCCCAAATTCTTTTAAAAATTTAATTAGAACTTATTTGAATTTATTAGAAATTATTTGTATTTATTTGAATTAATGGGAATTTATTCAAAATTAATTAGATTAATTCTTTAATAAATATAATAAGTCACATTTCAACTATTTTATAAAAATCCATAAAAATCATATTCTTGTGTAATCCATTTCGTTTAACAATTTTGTCTTCTACGACTAAGCCTAATAAAATCATTAACTAGGCCTAAACAGTGGGTTAAGTCCAATTTTCACACCTACCTAACCCAAATTCGTGTTCATTGTTAACCTCATCTTGAAGCATCAAATTAGAGCTTAATACTCAACCAAATGAGCTCAAATCAGAGGCAAATGAAAGGCCACGATCTTAGGATCAATAGCCCTCTATCAATCGAACCAAAACCTAACCCTAGCACATGGTGGCGGCCGAGTTTTGTTGAAGTCAACATTGGCGGCGCCGTTTTCTAACACCACCTTGCGTGGTCGATTTCTCCCAACTCCGAAGTCTCCAGAAGCTCTATAAGCTATTAAAATAAAGCTCTATGGGTCTATTTTCATTTGGTGGCTGTGGTGTTCGCATTAGATTCAGATCTATGAAGTTCTTGGTCATTTAGTGGAGGTGGGTCGGCTGCCGTCGTCCTCCTTCTTCTCCTCTTTGTTCCATCGATTGAGGTAGGTTTCCTAAAACATAACCTGCACTTGAGTACATCAAATTGTTCCTCTCGACGAGATCTTTCCAATGGTAGTAAAAGCCCTAAATTTCATTAGGTATCCAAGGAGATATCCAGGTTTTTCTAAGGTGCTGTGAGTTCGTTCTTCATTCTAGGGCTTTAAGTTCTCTCTTCGATTGAGATAGGTTCTCTCAGGCTCAAACTGTAAGTAATATATCAAATTGATCAGCATCGAAGTAGCTTTCTTTTGATGTAAAAAGTCCCAAATTTCATTGAGCATGTTTAGAGAATTTTGGATCGAAGTAAGAGCATGTTTAAGCTTGATTTATGGTATGTTCTTCAAGTAGAAGCATGATGTTCGGGTTATTTTTGAGTTGGATATCTAGATCCACATATGGCATATCATACATGGTTAGAATCAGCATCAAGTTAGCTTTCTTTTGGTATAAGAAGCCCCAAATTTCGTTGTATATATTGAGAGAAATGTACAATTTCGTAGAAGCATGTCAAGAACTAGGTTTTCATGTGTTCATCATATAATAGGTTGTGATTCATTTGCTTTATGATGAAATTCGTGTTTCAAAACTCATGTTTTATGACCCTAGTATGTATATTAAGAACCCTAGGGCATGTGGTTAAGATCCCAACCCATTTAGACCCCAAATCGTGTAGTTTTTCATGTTTTCCGGAAGCTCGTTCGGGTCTGGAAACCCAGGGGTCGACCCCATGGGTCGACCCATACCACCCTACAAGTAGAAAGAAATCTGCCTTGCATGGGTCGACCCATGGGGTCGACCCACACGCCAGGGGTCGACCCCATGGGTCGACCCATGAACTGGAAATTTCCAGGGGTCGACCCACGTGCTGTATGACCCAAAAATTTGTGTTTTTGACCCGAGGATCAATCCGGATCATTAGGGGATCAATCCATTCAACCTAGTCCCATTATAAACTATATTTTGAGGGACCAATGACCCATACATGCACCCCGTTAGCCATTAGATGTGAGGTTTGTTTCGAACCGTTTATCTATGCCGTTAATAACTTAATACATGTTCTAATTGATTCATTTTAGTGTCATGAATGATAATTAGTAAAATAGAAACCCACATGATAAATGATTAATTATGCAACCAAATTTCTGTTAATTGCATGCTATTTATTCATACGCGACTTACGCGATCTTGTTCATACACGTTACCTTCCTGATTAATCTCTTTGGCATTTTGACTTAAATGAAAACTTAATCCTTGATAATTTGGCATGGAATTAGGATTAATATGATTGTTAGGTTGCTGGTTAGCTGCTGTACTACAGTAAACATCGTGACCAACTTACTGACTTCTAACAAGTCGTTAGCCGATTAGTGTGCTAGTCTTGGTTTTACCCCGGAAACTCTATCCGGCGGCTTTACCATCATCACGGGATCTCTTTATATCCCTGTTTTGAACCTAATGAACTACCAAAAACATCATTTTACGTGTTTTACCATTGGTTTAAGTTTTGGATTGAATTGGACGACGAGAGGCATGCGCGGCTAGTAGTTGACCGCATATCCTCCTCGGCGGCCTGATAATGATCGCATATCCGTAATACGGCCCAATATGGACCGTATATCTTATTCATGGGTCTTAGTGTCTTTTGGACATGAGTGGCCCATAATGCACCGTTCATACCTTAGAGCGGCCCACTGTCAGCCGTTCATCCTTGATCTCGTAGGGCTGAGTTTCAGTCCAGTTGGCCCTGTGTTAGCCGTATATACCTCTTGCGTGGCTTTTGTACGACCACACATCTCTCGGAGATGAGTTTGATCGTGTTTGTGCTCTTGAATCCAAGGATAGGTTAGTCCTTTAAATCTTGAACTTCTGGCAGTAATTCCTCTGATTTAATTGGCCATTTAACTTGACTGAATGTCTGGACAATCGTGGGATCTTGTATCCAATAAATCGATGCCAACGCACCGTAGGGGCCCGGTCTGGTCCTGGGGAGAGCGCCTGAAAGTTAGTGAGCCCATGGGATGTTAATGACATGGTGAGGCATTGCACCGAGTACTTGACTAGCTTGTTATGTCTATGACATGAAAAATCTCTTGTTACTCTTGTTACTTGATCATGCTTGGAATGATGTTTAAAATACTTGCTTGTTGGCCAATTCTCTATCTCCTGTTGTAAATTCTTGTACTTGCTATCTTGTTATTTCTTGTCATCATTATATTTCTTGACCTTGCAAGATCTATTTATTATGTTGTTTCATTATATCGTCATTTATTTCTTTTATTAGCATGGCATATGAAAAATGTAATTTACTTGTTAATCACTTACACTATGCCTGATGATAGAGTATAATTCCTACTGAGCTTCTTGCTCACCCCTACTTCCAATCCTTTTCAGGTAATGCGGTAACGGTACGTTGCAAATGGGAATCGGATCAGTGTGATCGAGTGAACCTGGAACCTAGAATTTGGAGTCTGTCTTTTTATCTTCTTGAGTCTAGATTAGTGTCGTGAGTCTGGTTATTTCTCTTTGTTATTTCCTCCTTTAATTTGAACCCTATATTGTAAGAGTGGGTCAAAATTATACTTTTTAATATTAATAAGAGCTCGTATTTTCAATACGTGTGTTTATGGCCTCCTTGTGTTTAATTGTGGTTGTTTATCTTCCGCTCTTGTTATCATGACTGTTAACTGTCACGTTCCGAGCATCGCTTCCCGCTGCTGTCGGTTCGGGGCGCGACAGAGGTGGTATCAGAGCCTCCTTGCCTGAGTCCTTGGATTTTGTCTAAGAGTATAGGTTACCCTAAGTCTTAAGACCCGTGTCATCTCTTGTCACCTGGTGAGATTGGGTAGTATCGTGGGTTAAGTAATAAAAATATGCAAGATTGCGTTGTGTTACGCGTAAGGGTAATGAAAAGTTAACCATATAACTATCTTGCAGGTCTCTAAACCCTTCTTAAAATGAAACCGAGTGGTTCCGTGGGTAAGTTAAGAATCGGTTCCGCTAAAGGCTGGCGAGTCCGTCGTAAGGAAACCCGACGTAATAAGAAGAAGAAGAGCAGTATTACGCCAAAGGAATGTTTATACTGTCACAAGCTTGGTCATCTCGCGAAGGAGTGCTGGCCAAGGTGCGGAGCGTGTCTGCGTTGCGGAGATCAGGATCATAAAATGGCTAACTGTCCTAAGTTACTTCCACAAGCAAAACTACAAGAAGAATCGGAACCAACTCCTATCGAATGAAGAATTATATATGGTATCGTTCTCTTTTATCCCTAGCTATAGCTAATTTCTTTCGTCATTAATTGTATAATTAACATGTTATTTTGATAAATAAGATCATCTTAATTCAAACATTCACATAATTGGTAAAACCCGGTGAATTTGGGGACCAAATTCCTTTAAGTGGGGGAGGGTGTAATACCCCAGTTTTAAAAATCTAAAATTTAATTAAAATAATTGAATTTTTAATTGAGATAAATGAATTTTTGAATTTAATATTTAATTCCTTAGTAAATAGAACTAGTGAAATTTCTACTACCTTATAAAAATCTGAAAAAATGGTAAAATGGTAAAGAATGATTTATGTAACAACTTTGTCTTCTGTGTTCGACCCAATAAAAATCCGTAATGAGGTCTAATTAGTGGATTAAGCCTAAAAGTGCACACTTATCTAACCTTAACTTAAAACGTGAAATTACAGCTTAATACTCAACCTAATGACCCCAAATTCTTTTAAAAATTTAATTAGAACTTATTTGAATTTATTAGAAATTATTTGTATTTATTTGAATTAATGAGAATTTATTCAAAATCAATTAGATTAATTCTTTAATAAATAGAATAAGTCACATTTAGACTATCTTATAAAAATCCATAAAAATCATATTCTTGTGTAATCCATTTCGTTTAACAATTTTGTCTTATACAACTAAGCCTAATAAAATCATTAACTAGGCCTAATCAGTGGGTTAAGTCCAATTTTCACACCTACCTAACCCAAATTCGTGTTCATTGTTAACCTCATCTTAAAACATCAAATTAGAGCTTAATACTCAACCAAATGAGCTCAAATCAGAGGCAAATGAAAGGCCACGATATAAGGATTAATAGTCCTCTATCAATCGAATCAAAATCTAACCCTAGCACATGGTGGCAGCCGAGTTTTGTTGAAGTCAACTTTGGCGGCGCCGTTTTCCAACACCACCTTGCGTGGTCGATTTCTCCCAACTCCAAAGTCTCCAGAAGCTTTATGAGCTATCAAAATAAAGCTCTACGAGTCTATTTTCATTTGGTGGCTGTGGTGTTCGCATTAGATTCAGATCTAGGAAGTTCTTGGTCGTTTAGTGGAGGTGGGTCGGCTGCCGTCGTCCTCCTTCTTCTCCTCTTTGTTCCATCGATTGAGGTAGGTTTCCTAAACCAAAACCTACACTTGAGTACATCAAATTGTTCCTCTCGACGAGATCTTTCCAATGGTAGTAAAAGCCCCAAATTACATTAGGTATCCAAGGAGATATCCAGGTTTTTCTAAGGTGATGTGAGTTCGTTCTTCATTCTAGGGATTTAAGTTCTCTCTTCGATTGAGGTAGATTCTCTCAGGCTCAAACTGTAAGTAATATATCAAATTGACCAGCATCGAAGTAGCTTTCTTTTGATGTAAAAAGCCCCAAATTTTATTGAGCATGTTTAGAGAATTTTGGATCGAAGTAAGAGCATGTTTAGGCTTGATTTATGGTATGTTCTTCAAGTAGAAGCATGATTTTTGGGCTATTTTTGAGTTGGATATCTAGATCCACATATGGCATATCATATATGGTTAGAATCAGCATCAAGTTAGCTTTCTTTTGGTATAAGAAGCCCCAAATTTCGTTGTATATATTGAGAGAAATGTACAATTTAGTAGAAGCATGTCAAGAACTCGGTTTTCATGTGTTCATCATAGAATAGGTTGTGATTCATTTGATTTCTGATGAAATTCGTGTTTCAAAACTCATGTTTTATGACCCTAGTATTGTAGATCTAATTAAAAATCCACTTAGAACAAAGAAGAAAAAGCATGCACGAGGTGCAAAATAGGAGATGTGATCGCCAGAGACGCGAGGGCCTCAAAGAATATAATCAATAATAATATGGAGGAGGGATCGCGAAAAATACCTTGAAAGCGCGGGTGATGTGAATGCTCCTTTCTCTTCCAATCGGCCGGCCGATGAAGAGAGTTCTTCGATTTGATTACCCTTGCAAAATCAACAAACACCAAAATATTGATTGGATCAAAAATATGGTGAGTGTAGCATCAATTCTTAATAAGATGAGCATGAATAACATGTGTAAGAACACACCTTAAGGGTGGTTGCCCTTAAACCCCTATGCAAAAGGGTGGGAGATATGATGATGAATGCAAATAAAATAAGGAGGTGAAGAGGTGTGCAAGAGTTGCACTGTGGGAGTTTCAATGTGATTGAGATAAAGAATTAACAGGAGGAAAATCGAACGTGCAACATGCATGCATATGAACTAATGATAATAACAATAAAAAAAAAGCAATAAAATAAAAAAATGTTGTGCTTCTCTTGGCTTTTGGATGAACGATGGGGAGGAGGCCTCGGTTGGATGAAGAGGTGAAGTGCACGAAGCCTTCTCCTTCGGCCAAGAACAGCAGCAGCACCCTGCAAAAGAAGAAAACAAAACACAAAAGAAGAAAAACAGGGGGAAGAAAAAGCCTTCGGGGAAGAACCTCAGAAGGAAAAAAAAAATAAGAGAGAGGAAACCCCTATAACAGAGCCGAAGGGCTCTATTTATAGGGGAGAACCAAGAGATAGAAGGGATAAGAACGGGTAAGAGCCCAAGGAGGGAAAGATTAAGATGGAGCAGTGACCAAACAAAGTAAGGACTCTCTAGGAAAGGGCTGCGTTCGTTTAGAACTCAAAAGATGAAACACGACCTAAACAAGGGCGTCAATTCAAGAATTGACGACCTGACCAAGGGCATTACTTAAAACACGCCTTCAACAAAGGCATCAATTCAAAAAATAATTTTTTTAGAAAAAACCTTCCCTTTATTTGACATTTGTAAAAGACGCCTGAGGGAGAAAACGTCAATTTTGGAATTGACGACATGCAAAGAGACGTTATTTTAATTTAACACGAATTTATTGAAAAAGATGCCTTGCACAAGGGCGTTAAAATTAGCCAAAAAGAATTGACGACCTAATCAAGGTCGTTAATTCAAAATATTAAAAATAGGGTCATTTTTTATTTCTTAATATTATTTTCTCATTTTTTAGGTGGAGGTGCATCACATTGTGCTGATTCCAAAGATTATTTTTGCGTATTTTTCTGACACCCGGAAGGTCACCAAATCACCTTTGGAATGAGGTTAAAAAAATAATATTAAAAAAATGCAAATGAAATTGACGCCCTGCGCACACGTCGTTACTTCAATTTTAAAAAATTTTTATTCTATTCAAATTAAAAATAACGTCTTATGATAGGTCGTTAACTCCCAAAAAATTCTGAAAAAATTCTAGAAAAATCTAGAAAAATAGGAATTTATAAGAATGGACGCCCCTTACTGCAGTCGTCAATTGTCTTTTATTTTCTTTTAATTTTCTTAAAAATGAAATGACGCCCCTCTTCAAGTCGTTATTTCTAGAAAATTCATAAAAATAGAGAAAAATACCCAGAAAATCCAGAAAAATCCAGGAAAATAGAAAAAAAAATAAGAAAAGGGGGAAAAAAAGGGAGAAATCTAAGAAAAGTGAGAAAAACCACTCAAACAAAGGTAATTTGAGGGTCAAATTGGGGCATTACAGGGTAATATGAGATGTACTCACAGTAACGTCAATTTTGGCGTGTCTACAAGTATGTATATTAAGAACCCTAGGGCATGTGGTTAAGATCCCAACACATTTAGACCCCAAATCGTGGAGTTTTTCATGTTTTCCGGAAGCTCGTTCGGGTCTGGAAGCCCAGGGGTCGACCCCATGGGTCGACCCATACCACCCTGCAAGCAGAAAGAATTCTGCCTTGAATGGGTCGACCCATGGGGTCGACCCACACTGCAGGGGTCGACCCCATGGGTCGACCCACACCAGGCAGATCCCTGGAAACCCCAGGGGTCGACCCATGAACTGGAAATTTCCAGGGGTCGACCCACGTGCTGTATGACCCGAAAATTTGTGTTTTTGACCCGAGGATCAATCCGGATCATTAGGGGATCAATCCATTCAACCTAGTCCCATTATAAACTATATTTTGAGGGACCAATGACCCATACATGCACCCCGTTAGCCATTAGATGTGAGGTTTGTTTCGAACCGTTTATCTATGCCGTTAATAACTTAATACATGTTCTAATTGATTCATTTTAGTGTCATGAATGATAATTAGTAAAATAGAAACCCACATGATAAATGATTAATTATGCAACCAAATTTCTGTTAATTGCATGCTATTTATTCATACGCGACTTACGCGATCTTGTTCATACACGTTACCTTCCTGATTAATCTCTTTGGCATTTTGACTTAAATGAAAACTTAATCCTTGATAATTTGGCATGGAATTAGGATTAATATGATTGTTAGCTTGCTGGTTAGCTGCTGTACTACAGTAAACAGCGTGACCAACTTACCGACTTCTAACAAGTCGTTAGCCGATTAGTGTGCTAGTCTTGGTTTTACACTGGAAACTCTATCCGGCTGCTTTACCATCATCACAGGATCTCTTTATATCCCTATTTTGAACCTAATGAAATACCAAAAACATCGTTTTACGTGTTTTACCGCTGGTTTAAGTCTTGGATTGAATTGGACGACGAGAGGCATGCGCGGCTAGTAGTTGACCGCATATCCTCCTCGGCGGCCCGATAATGATCGCATATCCGTAATACGGCCCAGTATGGACCGTATATCTTGTTCATGGGTCTTAGTGTCTTTTGGACATGAGTGGCCCATAATGCACCGTTCATACCTTAGAGCGGCCCACTGTCAGCCGTTCATCCTTGATCTCGTAGGGCTGAGTTTCAGTCCAGTTCTCATATACACGGCCCTGTGTTAGCCGTATATACCTCTTGCGCGGCTTTTGTACGACTGCACATCTCTCGGAGATGAGTTTGATCGTGTTTGTGCTCTTGAATCCAAGGATAGGTTAGTCCTTTAAATCTTGAACTTCTGGCAGTAATTCCTCTGATTTAATTGGCCATTTAACTTGACTGAATGTCTGGACAATCGTGGGATCTTGTATCCAATAAATCGATGCCAACGCACCGTAGGGGCCCAGTCTGGTCCTAGGGAGAGCACCCGAAAGTTAGTGAGCCCATGGGATGTTAATGACATGGTGAGGCATTGCACCGAGTACTTGACTAGCTTGTTACGTCTATGACATGAAAAATCTCTTGTTACTCTTGTTACTTGATCATGCTTGGAATGATGTTTAAAATACTTGCTTGTTGGCCAATTCTCTATCTCCTGTTGTAAATTCTTGTACTTGCTATCTTGTTATTTCTTGTCATCATTATATTTCTTGACCTTGCAAGATCTGCTTATTACGTTGTTTCATTATATCGTCATTTATTTCTTTTATTAGCATGGCATATGAAAAATGTAATTTACTTGTTAATCACTTAAACTATGCCTGATGATAGAGTATAATTCCTACTGAGCTTCTTGCTCACCCCTACTTCCAATCCTTTTCAGGTAATGCGGTAACGGTACGTTGCAAATGGGAATCGGATCAGTGTGATCGAGTGAACCTGGAACCTAGAATTTGGAGTCTGTCTTTTTATCTTCTTGAGTCTAGATTAGTGTCGTGAGTCTGGTTATTTCTCTTTGTTATTTCCTCCTTTAATTTGAACCCTATATTGTAAGAGTGGGTCAAAATTATACTTTTTAATATTAATAAGAGCTCGTATTTTCAATACGTGTCTTTATGGCCTCCTTGTGTTTAATTGTGGTTGTTTATCTTCCGCTCTTGTTATCATGACTCTTAACTGCCACGTTCCGAGCATCGCTTCCCGCTGCTGTCGATTCGGGGCGTGACATACATCCGGCTCACCTAGCCCTCTCGAGCCTCCCAAATCCAATAGGCAGTCGCATGTTAGGGACAAAGTAGGATGTCTAGGAGCCCCACTTTCCGCCAACCATCGAGTACATAATGTATGCATGGCACATATTCGGGTGTCCTGGTCCACCATCGCCTATGCGTAGGTCGGACTAACATTAGGTGTGTCTAGGGTCTCGTGTGTTTATACATGTATGTGTCAAGTCAAGTCAGTCTTTGTATGCTCGCGTTGTTAGCCCTTTCGAGTTCGAGACTTGTCGGACTATTGGGATCGGTTCTACCTCATATCGGATCTAGTCACATAAGGGACTCAGCGGTGATTCCTAGTGAGTCTTCGAGCCGCTCCTCCCCTTTTGAGCGTGACTCACTCGGAGTGTCCACCTCTAGCCCATAGCAGCTTGTGCATATCGAGTATATATGGAATGAGCAGGTGATGATCACTTGGAGTGGAGCGTACTCGCGTTACTTGGCACGATGACGGATCCACCGGAGTACTCGAGCAGCCGCACCTCTTACTCGACGGGGTCGAGTTCCTCCCACCCGGGGAGAGTTGATGGGAATCGACGCCGAGCATGTACATTTTATTTTGTATTTATGTCCTTTAGTTTCTTTTTATATCCATGGGAAAGTATATGCGCAATTGTAAGGCTTTGTAAGCCAATGCGTCATTCCCTTGGATTGTGTGGGTTTCTATGTAATTTACATGTAGGTCCAGTAAGAGGGCCCCCAGCCCTTTCCCATTGGTCCATGTCACCCATGTGGGGATGGTCAAACTTGCCTAGGTGGCATCTAGAAGAGTTGAATGTCAATATGCACATGGGAGACAATTGGACTTCAAAGTCCAAGGTAGGCTACCTACCATTTCCACCATGTCCCCCCCTTGGTCAAGGGGGCGCCCTCCCCTTGAATTTTTTTATTTCTTTTGTGTGTTGGCCACATTTAATCCAGGCCATCCCTTCCCCATCCCTAGATCCAATGGTGGAGATTGGATTTGATGTGTAGCATATAAAAACTTGTATTTTCCATTTGAAAATTATGAAGAAAGAAAAAAAATCCATTTGGAGCCAAGAGCATTTGCGCGCCCCCCCCTCTCTATCCTGGAGTTCTCCCCCTATTCCTCTACAATTATAGAGTGATTCCCTCTTCTATCATCCCTTCTCCACCTCTGATCATCATCTATGCTGCCGCCGCCACCGTTCGTGCCGCCGTTGCGCCGCCGCGAAGCTGCCTCTGCAGTTCTATCCACTCAGGACAGTAGCTACTTCTCCAAATTTTTGCTCTCCACCACATGATCATCTTGAGCTGAAAATTTTAGGGTGTGTTCCAGAGGTTCCCAGTACCCTCCATAAAAATTGGTTTGATCTAGAGATCCCGTTTCATATTTTCCCATTTTCGCTCATCATCTCCTTCCAATTCTGTCCAGTTTCTGTTCACTATTACAGTCAGCTGAAAAACACCTTCTTTGACCCACTTTTGGATTTTCCCAGGAGTCCCCAATTTTATTTGAGATTCTGTCCACCTTCCCCTATCACCACGAATTTTATTGATTTTTTTTCAGCCCTCCACATATTTTTATAAATTCGCCCAAGTTCCCAAACCTGTTCTGTCTGCCTCATTCCAGATCCGACCCACCGCCAGTATAAACTCTCTAGAAAATCCAAACTTCCATATTTTCCAGATCTAAAAATATCCCTGGTTTCCTCTCTTGAATCTCTACCCCTTTTCTGAAGAACCCATGTTCAGATTCGGAGGTCTACCTATCGGTCAATGGTAGTTCTCAGGAAAATAACTTACTATTCTGAGATTTCGGGTACTGTGCAACAGCAACTTGAAAAATAGTTAAAGGCCAGATCCGTGCAGATCCAGCTTCTTTCTCCAGTCCTATCTTGAAGTACTTCGAAAGAGCGTTCCAACGGTACCTCCTGATCGCCGATCCGACGTCGGGATTGGCCGCAGCAAGCAATCTCGTCGGGTCGTGCGCTGTAAAACAGCAAGTGCAGATCCGTGGCCAGCTAAGCCGGCGGGTGCCGATCGGAGCCGCCCGGCCTCCGGCCGACGAACCAGCACGCCGCTAGCCCAGGGAGCGCTTCCCCAAGCGTCCCCACCATAGTGGTGCCACCGGGCCCCACACGGCCCCTCCGACCAGCACGTGGGCCCCACGGTCGTGAGTACATGTGCTGCCGAAGCTACGCGAGAAGCCGCCCGTCAACCCGGAATCGGTCCTCCCGGACCCACTTGTGTAGCTCTTTACCTCCCTGTGTGGAGTGGGCAGTAGTTCTTTACTGTAACATTTGTGTATTAATCATCCCGGGAGTACGAGTTCGGCCGGGTCCGTCTTCCCCACGCCGAGAGCGTGGAGGTATTGTGTCCGCTCCTTCACTTGGCATTTACTTTATTCATATATATCTCTTTATGCCGCTGCTAGAGAGCATGTTGTAGGGCCGTTAGCTCGATATATATTGTTGTATCACCGCTGCTCCGAGAGAGAGAGAGTGACCGTCCCGTGACCCGATCCGGGCACAAGAGAGAGCCGACCACCCTAGCTCACTGCCGGTTTTTCAACCGTGCACGTCCGACGCTTCCCTCGCTAAGGGACGATCGCGAGTTTGCATAGAGTCCAAGGATCGCATTCCTAATTCAAGTCGAGTCCGTGGTCCGTCCCGCATCACATAGTACTAAGCGCTCGATAGTAATTTTGTGTGAACCGTTTACTGCTGTGTATGAATTGGTTTGCTGGTTGTTAAGAGTTTGCTAGCTGTTTGCATTATTGCCAGCAGTGCAGTTGATCTCATGGTGTGGTAAGTGTTTGAGTTTTGTCCTGCATGGATTGATTCAATCTCAGTGCTATCTGGTAGTTACTTTTGTGCATTGATTTGATCGTCAGTAGACTGGTTAGTCTACAACGTTAGCTTCCGTTGCATTTTAACTAAGTATGGCTTTTAGTTGAAAGAATTATTTTTTTAATTGAGGGATCTATTCACCCCTCCTCTAGATCCTGACTTTGCACATAACACAAATGAGTCTAGGCTGCATCGACCCCATTGACTGCTACGTCGACGCACAACACGCCCCTCGTCAAGAAGAGTCGACCTTAGAAGTCGACTCCTCTTTTTTCAGGTTCTAGTTGAAAGTAGCTCAGCTGGCTGCATCGACCCTAGAGTGAAGTTGCGTCAATGCCATCAGTTCTAGTAGTTCACACATTCACATGAGTTTCAATTAGCTATCAGCCACAAGCAAGGAAGACAAATGGAGAAAAAGGTGATGTCTCACAAGGCTGAAAAATAACACTTAAGGGTGACAAGTAGATACCCAAGGGGGTAAAATGGCTTATAAGGTTGAAAAATGGCTAGTGGAGCTAAAGTCACCAATTTCAACATAGCTGCATCAACGCAAAGCCCATCCTACGTTAATGCAGTCAAGTGGAAATGGCTCAAGTATACGCAAGGCTGAAAAAGAGCAAAGGCGACGGGTCCTATCGCCTAAAGGTGACAAATGGATATGCAAAGCAAACATGTCACGCCCCAAGATTATGCAGCGGAAACAATCAGGAACGTGAACAGTCGGCTAGTACGCCTCAAGCAAGAAATATAATCAGAGCGCTAACACATTCACACGTAAGAAATGAATGCACAATATTTAGATAAAATCTTTGCTTTATTTAAATAATAATCAAAAGTACATAAGGTTGACTCTTGACTCTTTGACTAACTAGACTCAATAAAATGAAAAATTACATAGCGACTCTTGACTATCAACTAATGACAATCTAAGGCTTCGCTCCTGCTTTAATCACTCTCAGATCCATCACTTGAATAGTCTGAATCCGGCCGCTAGAATTTCTTGAAAAAGATTAGAAAAGTAGAGAATGAACACACATGCCTAGTAGGTATCTTCGTATCAACATGAAGATAATGTTTAAGTAATTAACATTTTAGCTCTAAAGTATAAGATAGGTCATGAAAATACGATGAAATAGCTGAATAAACCAAAGTAACACAAATAACAAGATATGATCAAGGTGAGATATAAGAATTCATGTAGACTTGAAAATATGATCAAGCAAGAATATAACATGAATGTCATTTGGCCTTTCTTGAATAAGCATGTACTTTTTCATAACCATAAAGGCTATGCACTAGAAAGTCATGTAACGAGAATGTGCTAGCAAGCATGTAATTTCATAAGATTACCTCGTGGATCTTCACTCGTTTATAAAAAAAGTAGTCCCAGCGTAATGCGACGTCAATGTTCATCATACCGCATGGTTTATAGTATGTTTCCGGCTATCTGTCGAGGGGACTAGAGTTGAGCCCTTGGACACTGTCCGTGCCCGCTCTTACATCTTCAAGTTATAAATCAAGCTACTTTGTCAAGAAATATCAATAATGTAGGCCAATAATGAACAAGTTCAAACTATAGTTTCATGATAACAAATATCAAGGTAAGAATGCTTCAATTTAAGAACATAAGGGTTCAAGATTGATTTAGAATAAGGTTATGCCATAGAGAATAATTCGGCAGCATAATGGCGCATTCTTTAATTTTCATAATTCATTAGGTAACTTTGGAAACAAAGTCTTAGGTTCTAGATAATCATAGACCATCTAGGAACATAAAAAAATCAACCCTTGGGTCAAAGCCTGGGTTAATCAATACTTAGACATCAAACGGTCATATCGGGGCCATTTCTAGAAATAGCAGTCGTTTACTGGACCATATGTGAATCTATGCGGTCATGACTGGACCGTTTAGCAATAGAGTCGATGAAACGAATGAACTGGAACCATGCGGTCAAGGCAGGGCTGCTAGGCGTCCTTGGCGATCAGGTAAATGGCCACTACCAGACTCTGGCGGTCGTCCATAGGGCCGCTAAGGTTCAGAACACATAAAACACCGGTAAAATGCTTTCTAGACAATTGGGTTTTGAGGGTACAACCAGCTCGGCGTCCTAGTGGGAATCTCAGGCTCGTGGAGTCTTATGAAGGCCTTGAACAAGATCACCTAGTCCGGTTGAAAGGAATATCCAACGGAGAGGATCACAAGTCCAAGATTGTGTGCTTATAGTGTAAAGTGTATCTAATGACATCGTACCGGAATACGTGTTATGTACTTAAGAAAAGACTCTAGATGAGAAAGGATCGTGATAAAACAGCGATCAAATCAAAACTAGACAAGTCCATGAACCATATGAAATTTAAGATAAATACAAGAGTATATGGTTTTGGCATGAAATTAACATAAGTTTAAAATAAGTCCAAAGTGCATAAAGAACATGAAATCTACTAGGATGAACAGTTTACGTAACCAAGTGTATGAATACAGTACTTAAAATAGGAGTAAGACTTAATTAGCTAGGCTTATCATATGATAAATAGGACTATTCTGCATTATGTTTCGGGTTAACAATAATACAGAACTCGGGAAACTAAAGCGATCTCAGGAGGACCGTTTTATGGGCGTTAGCGGTCTATCATAGGGCCGCTAAAGGGACTCTAGCGGTCTCAGGAAGACCGTTTTCTTCTTATCTACAGCAAACAACAATAAAATCGAATATGTGCTAATCTAGGGCAGTGAAGCATAAAATACATGCTAGACATAGAGAGAAAATGTTCCTACATTAAAGATAACACATGGAGATGCATAGTTTGTCGTGAATTAATACTGGAATTATCATTTTGGTTATTAAGGATAGGAACTATGCATGCAGGAATAACGTAGATGCGCAGTGATAGTAAAACATTAAATACTCCGTGTGAAAACCATGAAATTTCTTGAAATCAAAGGAATTTTACTCCTGACATGTTATTCTAGCCTTTTCATGAGATAACCTACCTTTGATTCATTCCCTAGACGTTGGATTTTTAATTGGAAGTAGACCCTAGTTTCTGCACGTTCTGTGCCAAACCAACAACTTCCCATCCCTCTATCTCCTGATCCTCTTGACCTAAATCCATGAAAATTAGAGGATAGATAGAATATACGAAGGGGAATAGAAAGTTCCAAAGGACCAATTTCTAAATACCTCGATTTGGGCTTCTATTTTCCTGATCTTCACTGGGCCATCGCACTGGTTCCTGTGCAGTCTGTTGCAAACCAGCGACTTGCAGAGGCTCTAACTCTCCAACGGCTAGGGATTCTAGCACGAAAATTGGAGGCGTGTTAGATAAAACTAAGAAGAACAATTTCTTCTAAAGGACCAACCTGAGTAGACGTCACCTTACCTTCAAAATACGTGAGCCAACATCAGGGTTCGCATGAGTTGAAGTTATGGTCTATTTATAGGATTCTCCTATGGTTTAAGGGATTAGATCGAACCTAGAGTCCTAAATTGGAGTAGAGTTAATCCCTAGAGAGTTATAGAGAGTCTTCCACGCCAGGTAGCTTCGATCTAAGGTGATTTGGTCTTCAAAGATCCAAACTTTTCACATTTTCTCCCATTCACGGAATCATGTGGGCTTAGCGGTCATAGGAGGAACGCTAGGGTGGATCCGGCGGTCGCGCAATAGACCGCCAAGCTTCATTAAATCTAAAATTTTTGGATTTTTGCATTATCCCCCATTTATCCCCTAATTGATGTATATATCCCATTTTAAATCCGTAAATTACCTAATTTATGTTTCTATTAATGGGCTTAGGTCTATAAGTCTTGGAATTCGGTCTTTGGGCCTATTTAAGTTGGGCCTAGCCCTTTAGTTGATATAGGGTTTTTAAATGGATTAAATAAATTCTTAATTCTTCTTAATAGCCCATTAAGCCTTTTAAATTGCTTAGTAATTATATTTTAATCCTGAAAAATTCCTAGAAAATTCTCGGGCGTTACAGCCTCCCCCACTTAAAAAGAATTTGGTCCCCAAATTCATCGTAATAAGATTTGCTAAGGAGAGTGTACATTCAAATATCTCCGAAATTCTTTTGCGCATGGCCTCTTCGGTTTCCCATGTCGCTTCGTGTGGGCAAGATTTACTCCATTGGACTTTGACCATGGGAATAGTTTTATTCCCAAGTTGACATACTTCTCCATCAATTATTTTGATTGGCTTTTGCTCATACGTCAAATCCTTTTTAGTCTCCAAGTTGTCATAAGTTGTGACATGGAATGGATCAGGGACGTACCTTTTGAGCATTGAGACGTGAAATACATCATGGACTCCAGCTAATTGAGGGGGCAAAACTATTCGATATGCGACTTCACCAACCCTTTCGAGAATTTCAAAGGGGCCAATGAATCTCGGAGTGAGCTTGCCTTTGATGCCGAATCTTCAAATTCCTCGACCCAGAGAAACCTTAAGGAATACGTGGTCTCCTACTCAAAATTCCAGGTCGCGCCTTCTGTTATCAGCATATAATTTTTGCCTGTCTTGTGTCATCTGGAGTCTCTCCCGAATAAGCTTTATCTTCTCGGTAGTATCCATGATGATGTCGGGGCCAAGAAATTACCTTTCTCCAAATTCATTCCAACATATAGGTGAACGACAGCTTCTTCCCTATAGTGCCTCGAACGGTGCCATTTGTACACTAGCTTGGTAGCTATTGTTGTAGGAGAATTCCACTAGAGACAAGTGGTCGTGCCAACTCCCTCCAAAATCAATAGCACATGCTCTGAGCATATCTTCCACCACCTGATTTGTCCTTTCAGTTTGACCATCAGTTTGTGGATGGAACGCAGTGCTAAAGTTGAGTCGGGTCTCTAATGAATGTTGTAGACCCTTCTAGAATTGTGATGTGAATCGAGGGTCTCGGTCAGATATAATAGTGATAGGGACATCATGTAGTCTGACAATTTTCTTCATGTATAGTGCTGCTAATACATCCACAGACCATCGACTTTTGATTGACAGAAAATGTGCAGATTTAGTCAATCGGTCTATAGTCACCCATATACCATCGTGTCCACCTCTCGTCTTAGGTAAACCCATGATGAAATCCATCCCTATACTTTCTCATTTCCACTCAGGAATATCCAAGGAATGTAGTTTCCTGGCGGGCTTTAAATGTTCCGCCTTTACTTGCTGACAAGTGAGGCAGTGAGATATAAAGTCCGCTACTTCTCTTTTCATATTGGGCCACCAGAAATTTCTTTTTAAGTCTTGGTACATCTTGATACCACCAGAGTGAATAGTTGATGTGACACCACCTTGGGGTGGCAGCCACTCGACCAATGCTCTTGAACCTACAATCGCAAGCAAGCAACTTGAGCAGTGGAGTCACTCTAGCGGACCGACTCCCGTAGCGCTCACGGTTTCTCGTAGGCAAACCAGCGATGGTGGGAAGGGTCCGAGGTGGGACCTCGCTGTTCTAGGGGTATGGCTAGCTTGGGACGGACCCTAATGGACCAGGGATGCCCAACTTCACGGGCGGCCAGCACGCCAAGGGCGTGGGATGTAGGGAGCTCTCGCCTTACTCCGTGGTGGTCACTCGCGTTATTGATTTCAAGATCAAGCACTCAACTCACCGACTGACGGCCCACTAGCAGCAATACTAAGCTAAGCAAGAGTGAACCAGCAGAGAAGTGTGGTTAGGTGCTCACCTGATCGGCATGAAAACGCTGATCTCGACCGGAGACGAAGGCGAGCGGGGAAGCGTGGAAACCCGCACGCCACGCCGATGATGCTTCGGTCGACGACCTGCTAATACATTCACTACTCCCTCGCAGAGGGGTTGATCAAGGGGTGGGGGATTTAAATTTACACCCAAAACTACCTCCACGCAGGGAGGGGCTGTAAGCCGGCCAGGCGGGGAGGGGAGATCGGTGCGGCCGAAGGAGATTGGTACCCGACCTACGCAGACTGATTCAGTGCCCTGGCTGACTGTAACCAGCACCTTGTTGGAGGTAGAACTCTCTGCTGGAATATCCGATGGAGGCGGGGTTGGCGTCTCTGGAAAGCTGATCGAATTGAGAATCAACAGGAGGAAGAATCGCCATATTCCAATCTCAGAGGAAGTCGGGCTGCCGAATCTCGCGGAGCTGCGCAGGTGACAATCCTGGCAGGCCAGAGAGCTATTTGTCGGGATCGTACTCTCAACTGGGGCATCGGATTGCGACAGGGCTGGCGCCGACGTACTCGTGGGAGAGTCCTCTTTCAGAGGGAACCAACGGAGCTCCGAGAAGAGGTCGGATCCGAGTGTTGAAAGCAGAAAGGTGATAGGGTATCTGAACTGGTTCTGCTGGACTAACCTACGCACTCTGGGGAGAAATGCTGGAACGCGATGCTCTGGTGCTCAAATGACTCCCTTCTTCTTGGGCCTGGTAGAGGACTTGTAGAAGATGTCCTCCTCCGACGATTGCACCACGAACTTCACTGACTTGATCGTGAGGTCTTCTGCAATTCATCTTTAGCTGTCAGCTGGAGATGATCTGCGCAGTCTGACGATGATGGCTCCACCAGACAGCACGGACGTCGGATGGAGGCGGGACCACCTTGCCTGCGAAGCGGCTTCGAAGATCTTTTCAGAAATATAAGATATGCCACTTGAATCTTTGAAGTGATGTCGGGGTCGAGCCTGCAACTCGTGCCTCTGCTGTTGCCTGTGAATTGGGCTGAGCAGGTTGGTGATAAGTGTTGCTAGTGGTGGTAAGGGGTGAAGGGATTGCAATGGGGTGAGTTCTAATGGCTGTGGAAGGTGGAGGGGAATGTTGGGGGGTTTGCTGGGGGGCTGAGGGGTGCAAGGGAGGGTGGAGCTGGGGCTAGGACGAAGTGGAGATGGGTCTGGGTGGTGGGGTGCAGTCTGCTCACATGAGTAAGGGAGGGGAAGAGAGCTGGTCGACCAGCCAAGGGGAGGGTTGAGGAGTGCGACCAAAGTGGGGAAGGGGGGAATGGGAGAGGGTGGGATAGGTCCCCAAGGAGTGGAGGAGTGATGGCTGGGCTTGGGGAAGAGGGAGGGGTGCTTTGGGAGGTGAAAGGTTGCTTGGGGAAGAGGAAGGGTTGCTTGGGAGAATGAAGAGGTGCCTAGAAGGTGTAGATTCTACCTTGGGGTTGGAGGGGAATTGAATGGATGTATGGGGAAGGGGGGAGGGGTATTAATGAGTGGTTAATAGGGAGGAGAGAGAGGAATTTCGAAATTGGGGGGAGGAGAGAGAATGGGGTTCACCCCCTTTAGAGAGAGAGAGAGAGAGAGAGGGAGAGGGATGGGTTTCTCACCCTAGGGAAGTTTAACTGGATTTTTGAAATCTTTCAACTATTCATTCATTCATTAGCTCTCAAATGGGAGATTGGGGTCCTATTTATAGGAATCCCACATTTTACAATAAGTCCCTGACCTTTGGACTAATGACTAGACTCACCAAGGGGAAAGGGGCGCCCCTGGGCCTAGCCTACTAAATTGGGTCCATTTAGCTGATCTAATGGCCCAATTGACATATGACTTATGTAAATGACTCCCTTAACCTAGGTACTTGACTCAAATAAAAGGAAAATTACATAATTGTGACTCAACTAAAATATAAAAATTACATGCCATGACCCAGAAAAATGTGGCGAACATGATGGAGCACTGTCGACGAGCAACAGGATCCTCAAAAAAATGTGGAGTGGTCGGAGATGTCCCCATCATACCCCCGGGGTGCGGAGAACTCGACTCTGTCGAGTATGGGTCCACTGGGGAAGTGGTCCTCCAAAGCAGCTCCGGGCGAGCCACGACCTCCAAACTCAACCCTACGTCCTTAGCCGGGGGACGGCGCTTCAACTTCTCAAGGTGGCACGGGCACACCCTCTTTACAGCGATGGTATCTTGCTTGCCTAGTATTGCCTCAGTGTGCACACATCGGGCTCTCAGGCTGATATGAGGTGGCACTCCGAGGGTGTCTCTCTGAAAGGTAGGCGTAGGCTCGAGGCAGTCACTAGGATCCACCGCGGTGCCCTTAGATGGTGCCGGGTCCGCCACGTGAGAAGTGGGGTGGATCCCAAAACCCATCGGTAAGTCCAACCCGTAAGCCGGGTTGCCAAAGCCACTCAGAACTCAGGAGGGTCCAAGTCCTCGTGCCCTCGATTTGGAGATGACCCCAGGGTAGAGCCACTCCCATCTCACCATCACTAGTTTGTCCACGTGGGACTCCAAGTGGGGCTTACGAGCTTTTGCCCGCTCATCATGAACCTCACCGCTCGTTGCTAGATGCTTGCTTGAATGCGTATGCCATGAACTATGATGCGGTGTGGATGTGAAGACTATTGAGTGCAAGGGTGGACCAGGACAGCCAAATGTGGACCTATCATGTGTTGGTTTTGCAGTGACTCTGACAGACTTGGGTGGGCCAAGGCATCCATAGGTGAAACTATCATGCGTGAATGTGGCAAATGCTGGGGGCCCAGAGGTACCAAATGTGTATCCTTTATACACAAGACCCATCTTACTGATGACGACAGACGGGGGAGGGCCGGTACACCCGAATATGGACCAATCATGCATCCTACTTGACATGTGGGTGACATGAACGAGTGGACCCGACGTACTAATCTTGCCAAGCGGTGTGATATGCCAAGACATATGCATTCCTATCTCAAAGATGACTTCTATGTGTGGAGTTGTGGGATGGCCTTTGAGCTTCCACTCGAAAGGGTCGAAGGGATCTAGGAAGGTGGACATCATGGAGAGAGGCTCTTCCTTGTTCCCTAGGTGAAGATCTTCCATGGTTAGGGTTTCCCTTGTGTCGCTCGGGGCTTGGAAGAGGTGGGCTTGGTCCAACATGGTGGGTGGGGGTAGGAAAGAGTGGGTGGTAAGTGATACGGGTGGGCCACATGGGTTCCCGGGCTCCCATTGGGAGGGGTCAAAAGGGTCAACATAAGTGTACCCGAGGGAAAGGAGCTCTAAGTTCATCTCATCAACCTCAAGGTCCTCATAATATGGTGGTGGATCATCCTCCTCCAAGATAATTGGGCCAAGGTCGTTAGTGGGTGGGTCAGCCATGAGGGGATGGCTTGGCTTTCTACCTGATATAAGGGACTCCAATTCGAAGATAAGGTTGGGCTCATCGGGTGTAGGGAGGAATAGCAGAAGGTCACTAGTGTAGCAACCAACGGTGTAAATTGAGGTGATAGACCCGACACATAGGTGTAGGAGGTCAAGGCTCCTAGGTTGGATGGCCATTATGGTCAACATGCCGGTCAACTTCATTTTCCATGCTAAGTCCTTAAGAAGATCTTCTAATGTCTCTACTTGGTAGGATGATTGGATGGTGGTGCGATAGGAGAAGGGCACTATAGGGAGATTTTACTCCATAGGAGGGCAAACATGGGTCGTGATCTCTCTAATTGGGCTCTCCCTTAGCCAATTAACAAGGGGTTCTCCTAAGATGAGCTCGGCCCCAACTAGAGAGGGTGGTGTAGGGTGAAGACCACAGTGCGAGGCTTCTCCTTCAACTTGGACATGGACAGTCTCCATGGTGGGGATAAGGTCCGGAGGGGCATTTGTCCCCATGTGACCGAGTGTGTGGGCCACTTCTTCTAATGCCAATGGAGTAGGAGGATCTATGGTGGGTGGTTTGGTGATAGCCAGCGCATGGCGCATTCGGGGTGGTGAGCGAGGTCGGACTTGGGTTGGGGTTGGGAGTGGAAGTAGTGGAGGCCGAGGTTGGGGTAGGATTGGGGTTGGAAGTGGAAGGTGGGTTGAATGAGGAGGTTTGGGTTGATTGGTTTTAGGGGGTGCGTCCCTTTTAGGGGACGATGGAGGGGTAGTGGTGGGGACCAAGGGGGCTTGTGGAATATGAGTTTGGTGAGGGATTTTGGGTTGGGGGGTGGTGGCCGTCATGGGCCTAGGTGGAGGGGTGGACATGGGGTCCACTTAGGTTTGAATGGTGAGGGTTGGGTGAGTAACATTGGGTTGGGGAGTGGTGGTCCTCGTGGGGTTAGATGGGGAGGTGGAGGCCGAGGCCACTTGGGTTTGGGGAGAGTTGGTGGTGGTGATCGGGGTTGGAATTATTGGGAGTGGTGGAATTTGGGCCCTACGGGAGGTCTTGGGTTGACCGGGTGGGAATGGAGAAGGTGAGGGGTGTTGTGGAGGTTGGGCCCTTATGGTGGCCTTAGATTGGCCGGGAGAGAAAGGAGGAGTGGTAGTGCTCCTCGGGCTATGGCTCTCCGAGTAGGAAGAGAGACGTTGGGGAGCGTAGATCTTCCTAAGTTCTACCTTCATCTTCTCCAATGAGTCTATGTGCTCTTGCCTCCTAACCGCCCTAAGACCCACTATTTGGTTCCATTCTTTCTTGGCTTGAGGTGAAAGCCGCCCCTTGGCAATGTTGACTCTTCTGTGTCCATATACCCAAGTCCTCTCAAAGTGTTTTTCCATGGTAGCCTCCCACTTTAGATAGGGTCTAGGGCTCGATCCGTCAAAGCGAAGGTCTTCATCTAGAATGATGTCCAAGAGTAGTGTATGACGACCCAAGATCCGGATATCGAGAAGAGCCCGATACCATTCGAATCCTGGCCCGCCGCCCACGAGCCGGGAGGGCTCGGAAGGGCTAAAAGGAGTGTGGAGGTACAAAGAAATAGAAAATAAAGCATGACAATTCAACAATTAACAGAAATAAATAAACAATTACTACAATAGAGTCCAGTCTAACAGAAAGTACAGTCTAAAGTAGTAAAACGTACCACATGCCAAGTGAACACTCGGCCCGGTGAGTTGGCAGCTAAGAACCTTCAAACAGCACCCTCGAACCTCGAGGAAGAACCACCGCACCTGAAACGCAGGGGTGAGCCTCCTGTCACTGGCTCAGTAGGGATCCCGCGGAACCCCAACTAAGAATAACGGCAGCACGGAAAGCAGTAACTACAAGAACAACAATAGCAGCAGGAACAGTAACTCGGTGGCCGGTCTTAACTAGGCACTACAACTACTCCTACTGTACCGGTCGAGCAGAAAGAGAAATCCCGATCTCACAATAGGGAACCGGACCATACTAACACCCCTTATCGAGGCAAAACCTACGGCAACTCCATCGTAGAGGCCTGTCTCCTAGGACAAGGCCAACTTGGACACACTATCCAAGGTCAAGCCGCGACTGCCTCATCGCGAACACAACACTAACAAGATGCAACCTCGGTGAAGCTACTAGCACCCTGGCCACTACCTCGGAAACATCGGACGGTCCAGAAAATCACGTCTCGCAGATGGGAAATGGAACCCAGAAATAGGAGAGTCACGTCTCACGTGACAGAAGTACCTGCCCACCAGAAGCAAGGCCGGATGCGTCCACTGACGTCTTAGACCGCGCCTTAGGTGTCTCCCTCCGGCCCAGCAGGAACTGAGACATCGTACAAGTAACCACAGAACAAGTGACTAGCTGAGGTCGCGCTCGTCAGCGCGGGTCCAACCGCCCCCAACCACGTGTGCACACACAGACCGTGCATCTCTTGTCTGGCCCTCTGACTTGTTTTCTCCTTAGCCGGACTCTGGCTGGTAGACGTGGGGACCGACGGAAACCAGTCTAAAACCGTCTCTCTCTGGGGTAGCCTCGCCACCACTCCCTGGTGGGACCACTCGCGTGTCCGAAGGGTACGACTAGTGGGGAGTCACTAGTGTGACCACTCTTCAAGGAGAAACTCCGAGAAACACGCACGCACCCTGCGCAAAAGTCGAGAAGAACCAAGTGGCATCGAGCCACTGGACTATAGACAGTCCTCTAGACTCACTAAATCCAACGGTCCTTGAGTCACGAGACTCGGGGTCAAGACCGTCATACGCAACGGTACAACACCATTAATCTAGTCTAATCCCTAGGTCTAAAATCACGGTAGCACAAATACCGAGGTAGCTCACGAGCCTCCGAGACCATTCCCTCAAAAGGGAACTCAAGAGACCCTTCAGCCTCAGGCTGGGTAATTGGACTCACAGTCCACAGGCCACACATGACCCACGCGAAAAGCACAGAAGCATGATTCCCAAGGTAGCGTATAAGCCGCCACGCCAATTCCCCATCCCAGGGAAAAGCGGGAAACCTCCAGCCCCAGGCCGGATGACTGGACTCGTAGTCCAAGGCCAAACACTTGGCCCACTTGAGAACCATCTTCCGTAAAAATCTACGACATGCGGGGGAAGCCCCACCGCACACACACCGATCCACGGTGACTCAAGTCTAGAACACCACCTCCCAGGATCCAACGGCACCCTAACGTGTGGCCCCCATATGATGCCCAGCATCAGTCAAACCACGGGTCAGCATGCGGATCGAGGTCTACTCACCCGGGACTCGAATCGGAAAAACATAACTCCGGTCGGACATGAACCATTGGCAGTCCACCTTTGGGCCGCGATAAGAGCTAGCGGTCCAACATTGGGCCGCCACAGGGACTGTAGCGGTTCAACGATAGGCCTCCACACCCTGGGTCATGAAAGGACAAGCGGTCCTATATAGGACCGCCAAAAGACATGAGGCAGGCGTACCCTCAGCCGCCAGACCCAGAAGCCTCCAACGGTCAAAAACCAACGGTCAAAACGCCTCAAAGGCCACGTCGGCCAACTGGGCTTAGCGGTCGGACCTTTGGCCGCCACCTGGGCTCTGGTGGCTCATCGTGAGGCCGCCAGGCCCAACCCACGCACGGAAAGATTGAAACGGTCGAACGGGGACCGCCAGAAGGAAGTGGCGGTCACTGGAAGGACCGCCACACTTTCGAAAAATCGAGAATGGCGGGAAACTCATTCCATGCCCCAATCACCCCCGAGTGATGGTGAAATAAATGGGCAACCCTTCCCCAATCCCCTAGGCATTCAAAGATGCCCTCAAACCACCGATTTATAAATTAAGACGCTAGATCGGGCTCACACCCCAAAATCATGGTTTTTCCCGAAAATGGCAATAAACCCACGCTCGGCTCGCCACGGCCTACAAAACTCGCGGGAAAGGAAGTGCACGAGCTGAGGGTCCATCTCCCTACCTCCACCAAAGATTCAACACGCCGTGGACGCCGATCCACGAAGAAAACTCCACGAAACCCTCGCCGGTTCACGAACTCACACCCGAGCTTCACCGTGCCACCGGCCCTCGATCCTCGACCCGTTCCTAGTTCCTCGCCTCCCGCCATCGCCGCCACGCCCTCCTCCGCCACGGTCGGCCGCCCGGGGAGAGAAAGAGATGAGAGAAAGTGAGAAAGAGGGAATGGGGAGAGAGAGAGGTTAAAGGGTTAATATATAGAAAAGCCCAAAAATTGTGAAAATTCAGAAAATTACGAAAAATTACCTCTGTGATCCACGGAAGGAGCACAACGTGCCGGTACTATCCCAGAGTCGGAGAATGCCACGGTTTACCCTGCACAGAGTTCCGAAGGCGCATCAGGGAAAAACACGTGTAAAACATAAAATACACTCTGAGACCCACTAAAATGATCCAAAAAATATCCAAAAAATTCAGGGCATTACAGCCCTCCCCCCTTAAAAATTTCATCCTCGAAATTCAGGACTAGCACCAAGTCACAGGGGAAGAACACTGAACCAAATGACAACACCGTCAGAGCCCCAACACAGAAAACCTCAATTCCTTTGAAGACACGGATCCTGAGGAACACATCCAGACTACAATCATGAAGAACGCCTCGCTCAGTATGCCGTGCACCGGTCATCAGAGCAGGCACACACCAAAGGACATAGTCTAGCATCACCTCAGTCACAACGCGAGAACCAATCATGGCACCGCTGCCTCCATCTCACCCACCGAGGAGACACAATCCTCACCGTGAGAAACAGCTACCGATCCATCCTATGGTCGGCGGACAAATCGCACATCAGCTTCATAGCCAGCTAACAGGTCCATGCCCTGCTCAAGGGAACAACTAATACAAAGCCTCCACCTGCTCATGCAGTCATCTCAACAGACCGCAACCACAAAAACTGTAATGCCCCATATTTTTTAGATATTTTTCGGATCATTTTATTGGGTCTCGGAGTGTATTGTGTGTTTTACACGTGTTTTTCTCTGATGCACCTTCAGAACTCTGTGCAGGGCAAACCGTGGCGTTCTCCGACTCCGAGACAGTACCGGCGCGTTGTGCTCCTTCCGTGGATCACGGAGGTAATTTTTCGTAATTTTTTTGAATTTCTGCAAAATTACCTCCGCAATCCACGGAAGGAGCACAACGCGCCGGTACTGTCCCGGAGTAAGAGAACGCCACGGTTTGCCCTGCACAGAGTTCCGAAGGCACATCAGGGAAAAACACGTGTAAAACATAAAATACACTCCGAGACCCACTAAAATGATCCGAAAAATATCCAAAAAATATGGGGCATTACAACCGAGAAACAAGCACGCACCCTGTGCGAAAGTCGAGAAGAACCAAGTGGCATCGAGCCAGTGGACTCTGGACAGTCCTCTAGACTCACTAAATCTAACGGTCCTTGAGTCACAAGACTCGGGGTCAAGACCGCCATATGCAACGGTACAACACCATTAATCTAGTCTAATCCCTAGGTCTAAAACAACGGTAACACGAATACCGAGGTAGCTCACGAGCCGCCGAGACCATTCCCTCAAAAGGGAACTCAAGAGACCCTCCAGCCTCAGGCTGGGTATTTGGACTCACAGTCCACAGGCCACACACGGCCCACGGGGAAAGCACAGAAGCATAATTCCCAAGGTAGCGCATAAGCCGCCACGCCGATTCCCCATCCCAGGGACAAGAGGGAAACCTCCAACCCCAGGCCGGATGACTGGACTCGCAGTCCAAGGCCAAACACTTGGCCCACTTGGGAACCATCTTCTGTAGAAATCTACGACATGCAGGGGAAGCCCCACCGCATACACACTGATCCACGGTGACTCAAGTAGAGAACACCACCTCCCGGGATGCCACGGCACCCTAATGTGTGGCTCCCACATGATGCCCAGCATCAGTCAGACCATGGGTCAGCATGCGGATCGAGGTCCACTCACCCGGGACTCGAATCAGCAAAACATAACTCCGGTCGGACATGAACCGCTGGCGGTCCACCTTTGGGCCGCCACAAGAGCTAGCGATCCAACATTGTGCTGCCACAGGGACTGTAGCGGTTCAACGATAGGCCGCCACACCCTGGGTCACGGAAGGACAAGCGGTCCTATATAGGGCCATCAAAAGACATGAGGAGGGCGTATACTCGACCGCCAGACCCAAAAGCCACCAACGATCAAAAACCAATGGTCAAAACGCCCAAAAATTGTAGAAATTGAAAAAATTACAAAAAATTACATCCGCGATCCACGGAAGGAGCACAACGCGCTGGTACTATCCCGGAGTCGGAGAACACCACGGTTTGCCCTGCACAGAGTTCCGAAGGCGCATCAGGGAAAAACACGTGTAAAATACAAAATACACTCCGAGACCCACTAAAATGATCTGAAAAATATCCAAAAAATCCAGGACATTACAAGTGGGTTGATCGGACCCTTGTGGAGGGTCGAGTTGTACCGGTATGAGGTGGCCATTCTAATGGACAAAGGTAATGCACCGGGTGACTCAAAATGCACATGCACGTCCTAGGACCAACTTGTAGAGACAAGTTAAGAACTTGCTCTGATACCAATTTGATGTGACACCAGCTTGGGGTGGCAGCCACTCGACCAATGCCCTTGGACATACAATCGCAAGCAAGCAACTTGAGCAGTGGACTCACTCTAGCGGACCAACTCACGTAGCGCTCACGGTTGCTCGTAGGCAAACTAGCCATGGTGGGAAGGGTCCGAGGTGGGACCTCACTGTTCTAGGGGTATGGCTAGCTTGGGACGGACCCCAATGGACCAGGGATGCCCAACCTCACAGGCGGCCAGCACGCCAAGGGCGTGGGATGTAGGGAGCTCTCGCCTCACTCAGTGGTGGTCACTCGCGTTGTTGAATTCAAGATCAAGCACTCAACTCACCGACCGACGGCCCACTAGTAGCAATACTAAGCTAAGCAAGAGTGAACCAGCAGAGAAGTGTGGTCAGGTGCTCACCTGATCGGCGTGAAAACGCCGATCCCGACCGGAGATGAAGGTGAGCGGGGAAGCATGGCAACCCGCACGCCGCGCCGATGATGCTTCGGTCGATGACCTGCTAATACATTCACTACTCCCTCGCAGAGGGGTTGATAAAAGGGTGGGAGATTTAAATTTACACCCAAAACTACCTCCACGCAGGGAGGGACTGTAAGGCGGCTAGGCGGGGAGGGGAGATCGGTGTGGCCGAAGGAGATTGGTACCCGGCCTACGCAGACTAATTCACTGCCCTGGCTGACTGTAACCAGCACCTTGTCGAAGGTATAACTCTCTACTGGAACGTCCGACGGAGGCGGAGTTGGCGTCTCTGGAAAGCTGATCGAATTGAGAATCAACAGGAGGAAGAATTGCAGTATTCCAATCTCAGACAAAGCCGGGCTCCCGAATCTCTCGGAGCTGCATAGGTGACAATCCTGGCTGGCCAGAGAGCTATTTGTCGGGATCGTACTCTCATCTGGGACATCGGATTGAGGAGAGGCCGACGCCAACGTACTCATGGGAGTGTCCTCTTTCATAAGGAGCCTACGGAGCTCCGAGAAGAGGTCGGAGCCGAGTGCTGGAAGTAGAAAGGTGATAGGGTGTCTGAAGTGGTTCTGCTGGACTAACCTGCACACTCCGGGGAGAAATGCTGGAACGCGGTACTCCGGTGCTCAAACGACTCCCTTCTTCTTGGGTCTGGTAGAGGACTTGCAGAAGATGTCCTCCTCTGAAGGGTGCACCAAGAACTTCACTGACTTGATCGTGAGGTCTTCTGCAATTCACCTCTGGCTGTCAGCTGGAGATGATATGCGTAGTCTGACAATGATGGCTCCACCAGACATCACGGACGTCGGATGGAGGCGGGGCCACCTTGCTTGCGAAGCTGCTTCGAAGATCTTTTCAGAAATATAAGATATGCCACTTGAATCCTTGAAGTGATGTCGAGATCGAGCCTGAAACTCGTGCCTCTACTGCTGCCTGTGAACTAGGCTGAGCAGGTTGGTGATAGGTGTTGCTAGTGGTGGTAAGGGGTGAAGGGATTGCAATGGGGTGAGGTCTAATGGCTATGGAAGGTGGAGGGGGATGTTGGGGGGTTTGCTGGGGGGATGAGGGGTGCAAGGGAGGGTGGAGCTGGGGCTGGGACGAAGTGGAGATGGGTCTGGGTGGTGGGGTGCAGTCTGCTCACAAGAGTATGGGAGGAGAAGAGAGCTGGTCGACCAGCCAAGGGGAGGGGGCGAGGAGTGCGACCAAAGTGGGGAAGGGGGGAATGGGAGAGGGTGGGAGAGGTCCCCAAGGGGTGGAGGAGTGATGGCTGGGCTTGGGGAAGAGGGAGGGGTGCTTTGGGAGGTGAAAGGTTGCTTGGGGAAGAGGAAGGGTTGCTTGGGAGAATGAAGAGGTGACTAGAAGGTGTAGATTTTACCTTGGGGTTGGAGGGGAATTGAATGTATGTATGGGGAAGGGGGGAGGGGTCTTAATGAAAGGTTAATGGGGAGGAGAGAGAGGAATTTCAAAATTGGAGGGGGAGGAGAGAGAATGGGGTTCGCCCCCTTTAGAGAGAGAGGGAGGGAGAGGGATGGGTTTCTCACCCTAGGGAAGTTTAACTTGATTTTTGAAATCTTTCAACTATTCATTCATTCATTAGCTCTCAAATGGGAGATTGAGGTCCTATTTATAGGAATCCCACATTTTACAATAAGTCCCTGACGTTTGGCCTAATGACTAGACTCACCAAGGGGAAAGGGGCGCCCCTGGGCCTAGCCTACTAAATTGGGTCCATTTAGCTAATCTAATGGCCCAATTGACATATGACTTATGTAAATGACTCCCTTAACCTAGGTACTTGACTCAAATAAAAGGAAAATTACATAATTATGACTCAACTAAAATATAAAAATTACATGCCATGACCCAAAAAAATGTGGCGAACATGATGGAGCACTGCCGATGAGCAACGGGATCCTCAAAAAAAATGTGGAGTGGTCGGAGATGTCCCCATCAATAGCATATCTTGATTTATGAGTTTCTTCCATGATCAACTTCTTAGTGTCGGCATGATCCGGCATACAGATTCGATCTTTGAACAATAGTCTTCCATCATTTGAAATGGAAAATTCTGACCTTTGATCAATATTAGCCTTGATCTCCATCAATGTGGGGTCATTTTCTTGTAATTTGACTAGATCTTCAATCAATGTAAGCTGTGATCTTATATTAGCAATCATACATCATTCCTCTTCTTTATCAACATCGAGATTCAAACGAGCAAAATCCTTGATAAGATAAGTCGTACCTTTTCTGAGGCTTGCTAGAGTTGCCATTGGTCTTCTGCTAAGAGCGTCAGCTTTAGAATTTGCTTTGCCTGGATGATATTGGATAGTAAAGTCAAAGTCTTTGAGATACTCCAACCATTTGCGTTGCCTCATGTTCATTTCCTTTTGGGTGAAGAGGAATTTCAAACTTTTGTGATATGAAAATATAGTGAACTTCTCCCCATAGAGGTAATGTCACCAAATTTTCAAGGTGAATATAACAGCAGCTAGTTCCAGATCATGTACATGGTAGTTTTCTTCATGAGGCTTTAACTGTCTCGATGAATAGCAAATCACCTCTCCATTTAGCATAAGAACGCATCCCAGGCTGATGCCGGATGCATCATTATAGACTTCAAAGCCACCACCTTCAACAGGTAGTGCCAATATAGGGGCCGTAGTGGGATGATCTTTAAGAGTTAGGTAACTTTCTTCGCAATCCTTTAACCATATAACATGATTCTCCTTTCCTGTAAGTCTAGTCAAAGGGACGACGATTTTAGAGAAATCCTTAATGAATCGTCTATAATAACTAGCTAGACCCAGAAAACTTCTAACTTCTGACACGGTCGTCAGCCGGCTACAATCCTTAACAGCTTCTACCTTAGAAGGATCGACAACGATACCTTCCTTTGAAATAATATGGCCAAGGAAAGAGACCTCCTTTATCCAGAACTCGCACTTGCTAAGCTTTGCGTAGAGTTGATGCTCTCTTAGGGTTTGCAAGGCTATTCTTAAGTGTTCTTCATGTTCCTCCTTAGTCTTGGAGTATATAAGTATATCATCAATGAAGACGACCACAAATCAGTCGAGATAAGGCCTGAAGACATTATTCATAAGTTGCATAAATACTGTCGGGGCATTAGTTAACCCGAACGGCATTACCACGAATTCATAGTGCCCATATCTGCTCTGGAATGCATTCTTGTATATATCTTCATCTTTGATCTTGAGCTGATGATAACCTGACCTGAAATCTATCTTGGAGAAATATTCCGCTCTCGAAATTTGATCAAAGAGCTCATCGATACGCGGCAACGGATATTTGTTCTTAATAGTAAGTTGATTTAGTCACCGGTAATCAATATATAGCTTGAGAGATCCATCCTTCTTCTTGATAAATAAAACCGGCGCACCCTAAGGGGATGTGCTAGGTCGAATGAAGCCCTTGTCTAATAACTCCTGAAGTTGTTTCTTCAATTCTTTGAGTTCTGTAGGGGACATCCTGTAGGGAGCTATTGAAACAGGTGCTGCTCCAGGAATGAGTTCAATGGAGAAGTTTACTTCCATTTCGGGTGGTAAACCGGGTAAATCTGATGGGAACATATCGGGAAACTCATTCACAATGGGAATATCTTCTAAGATGATTTCCTTGGACTCGGTAACGATTACAGAGGCAAGAAAAGCTTCACATCCTTGCAAAATGAGTTTGCAAGCATGAAGAGATGAAATAGTGGTAGGATGTTTCCTATACTTGATGCCAAGGAAAGAAAATCATGGGAGGCCTGGTTTCTGAAAAGTGATTCTCCTATTGCGACAATTTATATAGGCATCATGGTCAACAAGCCAATCTACACCTAGGATAGCATCGTAGCCTTCTATGTCAAGGCATACGAGGTTCGCAGGAAGATTATGACCTTCTACCATTAGCTCACTATCGGGGTAGTGGGTTGTAAGTTTAGTTCCGGGACCTAAGGGTGTAGTGATAGCTAGGTCCTAAGGTAGAGGAACTGATGAAACTGGCAAGGTTTTTGCAAAGCAATAGATATAAAGGAATGAGAAGTACCAATATTAAATAACATGAATGCAGGATGGGAATAGATTTTAATGGTACCTTTCATTAGCCCATCATCCTTGGGCGCTTCATTATCATCCATAACAGCGTTAAGATGAGCCTGTCACTTGCGTCCACCACTGGAAGATTGATCCTTCATGAGGGGGCAATCCGGCATGTAGTGCTCCCAGCTGCCACTTCACAAACACACCCCTAGGCGTTTCCAGCATTCTTTGACTGAGTTGCCTAACTTCTCACAGAAAGATCAAGCCGCCATGACTTGCTTATCATCTTCTTTGGCCTTCTTGTTCCTGCGATCATCCTTGTTGTTCCCAGTCCAGGATCTCTTCTTGTTATCCCAAGAGTTGTAAGTGATGCTGAATTTTTCCTCTCTACTTCCTCGCCGATCAGACTTTCGACTAGGCTCCTCTCCTTTGCCTTTGAGTTAATCGACCTTCTCCAAGGTCCGTTTGCATAAGTGTGCCCGTTGGACCATCTCTGCATAGGTTCGAATATTTTTTGGGCCAAGTTGCTGGATGAAGATGGGCCGCAACCCATCCATGAAACGATTTGCTTTTAGAAGATCCGTGCTCACTAAATGTTGAGCATAGGGTGCTAGGCGAGAGAATTGTAATTCATACTCTGCCACCGTCATCATGCCTTGACGTAAAGAAGTGAACTCCACCGCCTTCCTCTCCTTAACATGTTCGGAGAAGTATTTTGTTCGGAAGAGTGTGAGAAATCCCTCCCAAGTGTGTGGTGCGTTTTGAAGTGGTGCCGGAATAGACTTCGACCAAGTACGCGCATCCTTGTTGAGTTGGAATGTGGCGAGATGAACCTTCTCTTGATCGGTGCATTGCATGACCTTGAATATACGATTAATCTCATCTATCCAATTTTTAGCTTCATCTGGGTTGAAAGAACTAGAAAATCGCGGAGGGTTTAGACTCCAGAAGTTACGGTGCAGATCACCAGCACCAGCCCTCGCGCCAGCTTGGGCCATATTTTGCAAGGCCTGGGTGAGACCCGCAATAGTTTGTTGCATTCCACCCCAATCGACACGGTGAGCCATTGTAAGAATATGGTACCCGAGAAAAAGGAATGATTTGTTAATTCGTACGGAATTAAAGGGAGTTAACTTAGTGATAAGTTCTAAATAACTATCTCATCCTGGCTCTACCCAAATCTCACGTAGGTGGGAAATTCTTTTCCTTAATTCATAGGTGTGGGTCCTTAACCCTTGGACTTAGCCTATGGCAAGACATTTTCCAAGGAATAACTACGTCCTGACACCTACGCTCTGATACCACTTTAACTGTCACGCCCAGAGATTATGGAGTGGAAATAATCGAGAACGTGAACAGTCGGCTAGTACGTCTCAAGCAAGAAATATAAACAGAGCTCTAACACATTCACACATAAGAAATGAATGCATAATATTTGGACAAAATCTTTGCTTTATTTAAATAATAATCAAAAGTACATAAGGTTGACTCTTGACTCTTTGACTAACTAGACTCAATAAAATGAAAAATTACATAGCGACTCTTGACAATCAACTAATGACAATCTAAGGCTTCGCTCCTTCTTTAATCACTCTTGGATCCATCACTTGAATAGTCTGAATCTGACCAGCTAGAATTTTCTAAAAAAGATTGGAAAAGTAGAGAATGAGCACACATGCCCAGTAGGTATCTTCGTATCAACATGAAGGCAATGTTTAAGTAATTAACATTTTAGCTCTAGAGTATAAGATAGGTCATGAAAATATTATGAAACACTTGAATAAACCAAAGTAACACAAATAACAAGATATGATCAAGGTGAGATATGAGAATTCATGTAGACTTGGAAATATGATCAAGCAAGAATATAACACGAATGTAATTTGGCCTTTCATGAATAAGAATGTACTTTTTCATAACCATAAAGGCTATGCACTAGAAAGTCACGTAACAAGAATGTACTAGTAAGCATGTAATTTCACAATATTGCCTCGTGGATCTTCACTCATTTATAAAAAAAGTACTCCCAGTGCAATGCGACGCCAGTGTTCATCATAGCCCATGGTTTATAGTATGTTTCCGGCTATCTATCGAGGGGACTAGAGTTGAGCCCTTGGACACTGTCTGTGCCCGCTCTTGCATCTTCAAGTTATAAATCAAGCTACTTTCACGAGAAATATCAATAATGTAGGCCAATAATGAACAAGTTCAAACTATAGTTTCATGATAACAAATATCAAGGTAAGAATGCTTCAATTTAAGAACATAAGAGTTCAAGATTGATTTAGAACAAGGTTATGCCATGGAGAAAAATTCGGCAGCATAACGACGCATTCTTTAATTTTCATAATTCATTAGGTAGCTTTGGAAACAAAGTGTTAGGTTCTAGATAATCAGGGACCATCTAGGAACATCAAAAAATCAACCCTTGGGTCAAACCTTGGGCTAATCAATACTTAGACATCAAACGATCACATCGAGGCTGTTTCTGGAAATAGCGGTCGTTTACTGGACCGTATATGGATCTATGCGGTCATGACTGGACCGTTTAGCAATAGAGTCGATGAAACGAATGAACTGGAACCATGCAGTCAAGGCAGGGCCACTAGGCGTCCTTGGCGGTCAGGTAAATGGTCGCTACCAGACTCTGGCAGTCGTCCATAGGGCTGCTAAGGTCTAAAACACATAAAACAACGGTAAAGTGCTTTCTAGACAATTGGGTTTTGAGGGTACAACCAGCTCGACATCCTAGTGAGAATCCCAGGCTCGCGGAGTCTTATTGAGGCCTTGAATAAGATCACCTAGTCCGGATGGAAGGAATATCCAACGGAGAGGATCACAAGTCCAAGATTGTGTGCTTATAGTGCAAAGTGTATCTACTGACATCGTACCGGAATACGTGCCATGTACTTAAGAAAAGACTCTAGATGAGAAAGGATCGTGATAAAACAACGATCAAATCAAAACTAGACAAGTCCATGAACCATATGAAATTTAAGATAAATTCAAGAGTATATGGTTTTGGCATGAAATTAACATAAGTTTAAAATAAGTCCAAAGTGCATAAAGAACATGAAATCTACTAGGATGAATAGTGGACGTAACCAAGTGTATGAATACAGTACTTAAAACAGGAGTAAGACCTAATTAGCTAGGCTTATCATATGATAAATAGGACTTTTCTGCATTATGTTTCGGGTTAACAATAATACAGAACTCAGGAAACTAAAGCGGTCTTGGGAGGACCATTTTATGGGCATTAGCGGTCTATCGTAGGGCCGCTAAAAGAACTCTGGCGGTCTCAGGAAGACCATTTTCTTCCTATCTACAACAAACATCAATAAAATCGAATACATGCTAATCTAGGGCACTGAAGCATAAAATACATGCTAGACACAGAGAGAAAATGTTCCTACAATAAAGATAACTCATGGAGATGCATAGGTTGTCATGAATTAATACTGGAATTATCATTTTGGTTATTAAGGGTAGGAACTATGCATGCAGGAATAGCCTAGATGCGCAGTGATAGTAAAACATTAAATACTCCGTGTGGAAAGCATGAAATTTCATGAAATCAAAGGGCTTTTACTCCTGACATGTTATTCTAGCCTTTTCATGAGATAACCTACCTTTGATTCGTTCTCTAGATTTTGAATTTTTGATTGGAAGTAGACCCTAGTTCCTGCACATTCTATGCCAAACCAGCAACTTCCCGTCCCTCTATCTCCTGATCCTCTTGACCTAAATCCATGAAAATTGGAGGATATATAGAAGATACAAAGGGGAACAGAAAGTTCTAAAGGACCAATTTCTCAATACCTAGATTAGGACTTCTATTTTCCTGATCTTCACTAGGCCGTTGCACTGGTTCCTGTGCAGTCTGTTACGAACCAGTGACTTGTAGAGGTTCTAACTCTCCAACGGCTGGGGCTTCTACCACGAAAATTAGAGGTGTGTTTGATTAAACTAAGAAGAATAATTTCTTCTAAAGGACCAACCTGAGTAGACGTCACCTTACCTTCGAAATACGTGAGCCAACATTAGGGTTCACATGAGTCGAAGTTAGGGTCTATTTATAGGATTCACCTAGGGTTTAAGGTATTAGATCGAACCTAGAGTCCTAAATTAGAGTAGAGTTAATCCCTAGAGAGTTCTAGAGAGTCTTCCACGCCAGGTAGGTTCGATCTAAGGTGATTTTGTAATGCCTCGGAAATTTTATAGAATATTTCTGAAGTATTTAAGAATTTTCTAAGAATTTATAAGAAATTTTATAGACCTAAATGGATTTATAAATGAATTTCTGGGTTAAATAAATCATTATTAAGGCCCAAGTGTGATAACCAATTAACCTAGCCTATTTAAATAAAGCTTAAAGGACTTAAGAACCAAGCCCATGAAGTTTGGCACATATTCTAAAAGGTTAATTAGTTTATTCACGGAATACAAGAGATAAATACTCTTTGTTAAGATAATTAAGTGGATAAATGAATGAAAGAGTTTGAATTAAATTCAAATTCGGTGCCCAATAGTAGAGGCGGTCTATCGCGAGACCGCTAGGGGAAAGTTGGCGGTCCAGTCCTAGACCGCTAATTTCTGTCAGTTCCGTGAAATGAAGAAAGAGCAAAAAGATAGGATTTTTGACATTTTAACCTCTAGAGATCGCGATGGAAGGACTGGTAAGCATTCTTAGGACTCTCAAAAGTTTTTTTGAGGCCAAATAGGGACTCTAGAATTGATCTAATCCATGAAACCCTAGCAAAAACCTATAAATAGACCCTAGGTTTCACTTGCGCGACCCCTATGTTTGGCTCGCGTGGAACTAAGGTAAGGCGGCTTTAATTCAGGTAGGTTCTTTTGAGGTTTTTATTCCTAATACTAAGGACTAACTTTTCTCAAAATTTCATGCTAGGAGATCAACCCATCAGAAAGATAGAGGCACCCAAAGTTGCTGGTTCCACATCAACGACCCAGGAGACTGTGCAACAGTGTGGTGAAGATCAAGAAATTAGGGACCCAAAACGAGGTATTTAGAAGTTGCACCTTTAGAACTTTTTATTCTCCTTTATATCTTCTTCTTACCCTCCAAATTTCACATCTTTAGGTCAGGAGAAATAAGATATATTAGGTCGTGAAGTTGCTATTTTAGCACAAGGAGTGCAGGGAACTAGGGTTAACTTCCAGGCTTAAATTCGAAGTTAAAAGCCAAGAACAGAGGTTGGTCATCTCATGAACGGATAAAACATCATTCTAGGATTAAAATCCCTCTTATTGCACTTGATTTCAAGCATTATAGACCGAGAATTTCATGTTTTATTTGAGTCTATGCATCTAGTGTAATGTTCATGCATAAATCCTAACCCTAATGAAATAAAAGGAATTTCTCTTGTAAAATTTCGCAGAACCCATGCATATTGTAGACTTATTCTTCGTTCCAGCATGTTATAGAGTTTATATATATGTTGGTTTCCAGGCATGATGTGTCTTGGATTATCATTTAGTTCAATTGTTTAGTTTCTGTCAAGACAAACGACCTAAAAATGGATCGCCAGCAATTGGTTAGCGGCCCTACGATAAATCGCTTATCAAGGGTTAGCGGCCAATATATAGACCGCTAGTGTTCTCGCAGTTTCACTGTTATCAAACCACAAGCGAGCGTATGATAGACCACTTAAGCCCTACAAATGGCTGTAAATTAGACCGCCAACGTTCTGAATTCTGTCAACCCGTGACTGAATAAAGAACAGCCCATTAAACTTATAATATGCCTAGTTAATTATGTTCCAAGCCTGTTTTAAGTATTGTTCTTACTATAGGTTTTATTACTGTCATAAATAATGGGTTTTATGTTCTTTATGGTACTTGGGATTATTTTTAACATAACTTAACTTTATGCCAAAATCATTTACTTTTGTAATTAAATAGATGTTTCTAAAGTTAGATGATTCATGGTTTACCTTGATCACTGTTTTAATGATCTCTTTCTCATCTATAGAGTCAATTTCATAAGTTCATGGCATATATCCCAGTATATGACCATTAGTTACACCTATGCACATTAGGCACATAATATTGGACTTGACAACCTCTCCTTTGGATATTCCTTCCAACGGACTAGGAAATCTTGTTTCAAGGCCTCCGTAATTTCTGGAACTTAGTGGCCTTATGGTTGACTGCCACAGTTTGCTAGCGGACCTTCACTAGACCACTAACGGATCCTTGACAGTTCTTTCTTTGACTGCTAACGACTCCAGATAATCTGTTTAAATATCGAACAGTCTTGTCCTTAACGGTCCAGAACTAGACCGCTTTCTCCATGAAAGGGCCCAGTAAACGATCGCTATTTTCTGAGTACAGTTAACCCAAGGTTTGACCCAAGGGTTAATATTCCTATGATCCTAGATAGTTCAATTGATTATCTAGAACATGTCACTTTATTCCAAAGATACCGAAGTAAATTGTGAAAGTTAAGAAATGTACTGTTATGCGGCCGATTTATTTCCATGGCATAACCTAGTTATCAATGTGTTTATTGAACTCTTATTCTTAATAGAAGCATTCTTCTTTTTATTTATCATGGAACTATCATTGAAATTGTACAATCTTGGCCACATTATTGTTATATACGTGGAAGTAGCTTGATTTATACTTGAAGATGCAGTTCGAGCACTGGTTGTGTTCAAGGGCTCTATGCTAGTCCCCTCGGCTGATTGTCGGAAACATACTATATAAACCATGGGGTATGATGCTACTGACGTTGCATTACGCTGGGAGTACTTTCTTTATAAATAAGTGAAAATATCCATGGAAATCATGAAAATCTACATGAATTCATGAAGCACTTGTTACTAAGTGAAGAGTACATTCTGGCTTGTTACATGACTTGCTAATACATTCTTGTTATATTCTTGTTCACGAAAGGCCAATGTTACATTCTTACTGGATTATACTTGAATTGAGCAAGTATGATTTAATCGCATTATACTCAATTCATATTCTCATATCTCAAGCTTGATCATATCTTGTTACTTTGGCTTTAATTGCATGTTTAATCGTATTTGCATGATTTATCATTTTCTTTAGAGCTAAAGATACTAATTACTTTAACATTGCCAATCATGTTGATGCGAAGATACCTACTGGGCATGTGTGCTCATTACCTATTTTCTAACCCTTTTCAGGAAGTACTAGTGGGTCAGATTCGGATTCAGGTCATTCCAGTGATGGGTCCGAGAGCGATTAAAGAGTGAAGACTTAGAAAGTCAAAATGTCTAGATTGAGTCTATGTAATTTTCTCTTATTGAGTCTAGCAAATTTAAGAAAGTCAATGTCTCATGTACTTGAAGTACGGTTGCTATTATTAATAAAAGTGAAGGTTTGAGTAAGTTATGGTGCAATTACTTTGTGTGATTGTTTTGCGCTCTGTTTATTCTTGCTTGCAAGAGACTTACCATGTCGGCTGTTCGCGTTCCCGATTGTTTCCGCTGCATAATCTCGGGGCATGATAGTTAAGTTGGTTTCAGAGCCTTGGCATAAGTAAGTCCTAGGAAAATGTTATGTCATAGGTTAAGTCCAAGGCTTAGGGACCCATACCTATGAATTAAGGAAGAAATTTCCCAACCTATGTGAGAATTTGGTAGAGCTCGAGAAGAGATAGTAAATTAACTCTAGAATAGCCCTTTTAAATTCCATGAGAGTTAATGATTTGTTATTTCTCTCAGGTACAATATTATCTCAATGGCTCATCGCGTAGATTGGAACGGAATGCAAGAGACCATCGTTGGTCTTACTAAAGCATTGCAAACTATGGCGCAAGCTGGCACAGGGGCAAGAGCTAAAGATTTACATCGCAACTTTATGAGTCTAAACCCTCCACGATTCTATGGTTCTTCTAATCCAGACGAAGCTGAGAACTGGATTGATGAGATGAACCACATATTTGAGGTCATGCAATGTGCTGACCAAGAGAAAGTGCGTCTAGCCACTTTTCAACTTAACAAAGATGCACGTACATGGTGGAAGTCGGTTCCGGCACCGCCAATAGATGCACCCCATACATGGGAAGGTTATCTTACGCTATTCCGTGCCAAGTATTTCTCTGAGAACGTTAAGGAGCAGAAGGCTATGGAATTCACTTCTCTGCGCCAGGGCATGTTGTCGGTGGCAGAATATGAGCTTCAGTTTTCCAGGCTGGCGCCGTATGCTCCTCATCTGGTCAGTATCGACTTACTAAAGGCTAATCGGTTCATGGATGGTTTAAGACCCGATTTTATTCAGTAGCTTAGGACTCAAAATATTGTGCTTATGCGGAGATGGTCCAACGGGCATATCTGTGCGAAAGGACCTTAGAGAAGGTCAAAAAATTAAAAGGAAAAGGTGAAGAACCGAGCCAAAGATCAGATCGGCGTAATAAGAAAGGCAAGTTCAGCATCACGGAACCCTATAAATCCCGTGATAGCAAGAAGAGGTCCCGAAATGGGAGTGATAGTGGTTCCCATAAAAATAAGAAAGTCAAGGAAGAAGACAAGTAGGTCGCCACGGCCTGTACTTTTTGTGAGAAGTTCAGTCATTCAGTCGAAGAATGTTGGAAGCGTCTCGGCGCTTGTTTACGTTGTGGCAGCAGGGAGCACCGCATGCCGGATTGTCCCCTTATGAAGGAACTATCTTCTGGAGGTGGACGTAAGCGTCAGGCTCGTTGAAATGCTATTCTGGAAGAGGAAGAAGCGCCCCTAAATGATGGGCTTATGGAAGGTACCGTTCACATTTGTTCCCATCCTGCTTTTGTACTATTCGATACCACTTTTTTCCTATGATCCAAGGGTTAATATTCCTATGATCCTAGATAGTTCAATTGATTATCTAGAACCTGTCATTTTATTCCAAAGATACCTAAGTAAATTGTGAAAGTTAAGAAATGTACCGTTATGCTGCCGATTTATTTCCACGGCATAATAGTTATCAATGTGTTTATTGAACTCTTATTCTTAATAGAAGCATTCTTCTTTTTATTTATCATGGAACTATCATTGAAATTGTACAATCTTGGCCACATTATTGTTATATACGTGGAAGTAGCTTGATTTATACTTGAAGATGCAGTTCGAGCACTGATTATGTTCAAGGGCTCTATGCTAGTCCCCTCGGCTGATTGTCAGAAACATACTATATAAACCATGGGGTATGATGCTACTGGCATCGCATTGCGTTGGGAGTACTTTCTTTATAAATAAGTGAAAATATCCACGGAAATCATGGAAATCTACATGAATTCACAAAGTACTTGTTACTAAGTGAAGAGTACATTCTGGCTTGTTACATGACTTGCTAGTACATTCTTGTTATATTCTTGTTCATGAAAGGCCAATGTTACATTCTTGCTGGATTATACTTGAATTGAGCAAGTATGATTTAATCGCATTATACTCAATTCATATTCTCATATCTCAAGCTTGATCATATCTTGTTACTTTGGCTATAATCGCATGTTTAATCGTATTTGCATGATTTATCTTTTTCTTTAGAGCTAAAGATATTAATTACTTTAACATTATCAATCATGTTGATGCGAAGATACCTACTGGGCATGTGTGCTCATTACCTATTTTTCAATCCTTTTTAGGAAGTACCAGTGGGTCGGATTCAGATTCAGGTCATTCCAGTGATGGGTCCGAGAGGGATTAAAGAGTGAAGACTTCGGAAGTCAAAATGTCTAGATTGAGTCTATGTAATTTTCTCTTATTGAGTCTAGCAAATTTAAGAAAGTCAATGTCTCATGTACTTGAAGTATGGTTGCTATTATTAATAAAAGTGAAGGTTTGAGTAAGTTATGGTGCAATTACTTTGTGTGATTGTTTGGCGCTCTGTTTATTCTTGCTTGCAAGAGGCTTACCATGCCGGCTGTTCGCATTCCCGATTGTTTCCGCGGCATAATCTCGGGGCGTGATAGATTTGGTCGTCAAAGATCCAAGCTTTTCACGTTTTCTCCCATTCACGGAATTAGGAGGGTTTAGCGGTCATGGGAGGACCGCTAGGGTGGATCTGGCGGTTGCGCGATAGACCGCCAAGCTTCATTAAATCCGAATGTTTAGATTTTCGTATTATCTCCCATTTATCCTCTAATTGATGTATAAATATCCCATTTTAAATCCTTAAATTACCTAATTTATGTTTCTATTAATGAGCTTGGGTCTATAAATCTTGGAATTGGGTCTTTGGGGCTATTTGAGTTGGGCCTAGCCCTTTAGTTGATATAGGACTTTTAAATGGATTAAATAAATCCTTAATTCTTCTTAATATCCCATTAAGCCTTTTAAATTGCTTAGTAATTATATTTTAATCCCAGAAAATTCTTAGAAAATTCTCGGGCGTTATAAGATAAATGATGCATAAGGGTGACAAATAGGCGTTAGCGGTGACAAATAGGTGATAGCCATAATAAATGGCAGAATCCTTAAGGCTACGTCAACGCAATGCCCCCACTACGTCGACGCCGTCAACACCAGCTCGCCATCAACGGCAACATCCTTGAAGCTGCACCAACGTAATGCCCCCACTGCGTCAATGCCATCAACGCGAGCTCGCCAGAAATTGAAGAACCCGTGAAGCTGCCTCAACGCTACAAAGGTCTAGCACCTATCACAACAGAAGCACTCATGAAGATTGCGTCGACACCGTGGCCTGGTTGCGTCGACGCACCTGAAGCATTTATAGGAAACTTGTGTCAAATCGCAGCAGTGATCCAGAGAGCAAAAATAGTCGACGTAAATATCTATAAATAGGGTTTTTGAGGTGAGGAAAAGATTCCTAGGACACACAAATGTCCCTGTCATCATAAGTTACAAGAGGAACCTTTTGGATAAAATATATGTCAGTACATCAACCAGGATAGAAGAACATCCTTCCCTGCATGCCAGCCAATGGACATTCAAATGCTGTAGGGACACTTGGTCTAACCCCTCTTAGTTTATTCCAGACAAATTACAAATCTTTTGGAGGGAAATTTCCTTGTGCCTGCGCCTATAAATAGGATAGACCGTGCTTGCATGGAGAAGCTGCTGGAGCTTTTAAAAAATCTGGAGAAGGCCTGAACGTGAGAGTCCAAGAGAGAAAAGAAAAGAAGTGCAGTCCTGAGAGAAGAAGAAGGAAAAGAAGAGTGTGTCCAGCCAGCCAGCCAGCCATCCAGCCAAAAAGCCTTAGCCTGAACTGCTTGTTTCCATTCCATTGAAGGCGTGTGCTTGTGGTTTATGCTTTTACTTTCAGCATTTTCAGAACTTCCCAAGAGTGTGTGACTGGGGATCTGTCCCCGTGTTTTGCTGCACTTGCAATGGTTTGTTTCCTTTTCTTGTGTGTGTGGGGGGTGGGTGGGATCTTCCCCATGGGACTTGTTCCCATGTGTGTGGGTGGGGCGTGTCCCCGTGTTCTGCTAGGCAACTAGCGTGTGTGTGTGTGTGTCTCTTTTGGCCAAAGAGTGGAAGCCTCACCAAGTTGGTGAGGGGTGGACGTTGGTGTGCTTGATAGCAACCGAACCACCTTAAAATCATTGTGTTGTGGTTTGTTGTTTGATACTCATTCCCTCTACTCCCTCTCCACAGGTGCTTTAAGTTATCAAGAGCATTTCAACATCGTTCTGTTGCTAACATTTCAGTTGTCTAGTCTAGAGTTGCACTTGATCCGGTCTCCTTGCCTTACTGATTTTAATAATGGTCAAAAATTGAGTGTAGGATCTATTCACCCCCCCTCTAGATCGTCTCATACCGTCTAACATGCTAGACTGATAGCTATTGTTATATGTAAATTTAATCAAAGGCAGGTGCTCATGCCAACTTCCACCAAAATTAATCATCTAGGCCCTCAACATATCTTCGATGATCTGGTTCGTCCTCTTAGTTTGTCCATTTGTCTGAGGGTGAAATATTATGCTAAAGTTCAGCCGGGTACCCATTGACGATTGCAACCCTTTGCAGAAGTGAGAGGTGAATCTCGGGTCTCTGTCCGAAACAATTGAAGTTGGAATACCATGTAGCCTTACAACCTCCTTAATATATAGTGCAGCTAGAACATCCATAGTCTATCTACTTTTGATGGGTAAGAAGTGAGCGGACTTAATTAATCGGTCCACAATCACCCATATGGCATTGAATTCACTTCGGGTCTTTGGCAATCCAACAATAAAGTCCATGCCAATACCATCCCATTTCCACTCCGGTATCTCGAGGGGTTTCAGCTTCCCAGCCGGTTTGAGATGTTCGGCTTTAACTTGTTGGCAAACCAAACATCAGCTTATGAACTCGGCTACCTCCCTTTTCATGTTGGGCCACTAGAAGGTTCTTTTTAGATCTTGGTACATTTTTACGGTACCATGATGAATGGTGTATCTCGATCGATGTGTCTCTTCCATGATTGTGTCCTTGACGACAGAACAATCAGGCACACAAGTCCTTCCTCGAAAAAGCAGCCTTACATCATTAGCCAAAAGGAAGTCCGATCGTTGATCTAATTTCACTTTAATTTCAACAATCACTAGATCATCACCTTGTAGCTCTTTAATTTCTAAGAGTAACTTAGATTGGAGACTAAGATTTGCAATTAAGACTTTCTCTCCCTTCTCCTCCATATTGAGGTCTAAGCTATCCATTTGCTTTAACAAGTGCCATTCTTTAATCATCAGGCTTGATAATAATGCCATCGGCTTCCTGCTAAGAGTATCTGCTACGGCATTACCTTTTCCTAGATGGTACTGTATAGAGAAATCGAAATCCTTTAAGTACTCTAGCCACCTTCTTGCCTCATATTGAGTTCTTTTTGGGAGAATAGGTACTTGAGGCTCTTGTGGTCAGAATACACAATAAATGCCTCACCATAGAGATAATGTCGCCAGATCTTCAAGGCGAAGACTACAACAGCCAGCTCTAAGTCATGCACGGGATAATTCTCCTCATGCTTTTTCGATTACCTTGAGGAATAAGCAATCACCTTTCCATGTTGCATCAATACACAACCCAAGCCAATTCTGGATGCATCAGTATAGACTTCAAATCCTCCTCCTTCAATAGGCAAGGTAAGTATAGGGGCAGTAGTCAGACAATCTTTCAAAGTCTGAAAGCTCTTCTTACATTTCTCGGTCCATACATAAGGAGTCTCATTCCTTATCAATTTTGTCAAAGAAACTGCGATCTTGGAGAAATCCTTAATACATTTTCTATAATATCATGCCAATCTTAAGAAGCTTCAAATTTTGATCACGCTAGTCAGTCTCTCCTAGTTCTTTACAGTCTCGACCTTTGAAGGATTGACTGCAATACCCTTCTGGGAAATTATGTGACCTAGAAAAGAAACTTCTTCTAACCAGAAATCACACTTGCTAAGCTTAGCATATAATTTGTGGTCTCTTAATAATTGCAGGGCTTTCTTAAGATGTTCTTTATGTTCCATTTTGGACTTTGAATAGATCAAAATGTCATCAATAAAGACCACCACAAATTGATCAAGGTATGGCCTAAATACAATGTTCATTAATTGCATAAATGTGGTAGGTGCATTGGTTAGGCGGAAAGACATAACAGTGAACTCGTAGTGTCCATATCTGCTCTTGAATGCTATTTTATTAATATCCCCTTCCTTGATCTTCAATTGATGATAAACAGATCTGAGGTCAATTTTTGAAAAATATCGAGCTCCAAAAATCTAGTCAAATAATTCATCAATTCTAGGCAATGGATATTTGTTCTTGATTGTGAGTTGGTTCAATTGTCGATAGTCAATACACAATCTCATTGATCCGTCCTCCTTTTTGACAAATAGAACATGAGCTCCCCAAGGTGAAGTGCTTAGTCAAATAAATCCTTTATCCAATAACTCCATCAATTGTTCTTTCAACTCCTTCATCTCGAAGGCGGACATCCGATACGGAGCCTTAGATATCGGTGCAACTCCTAGAATCAAATCAATAGAGAAAATCACATCTCTCTCCGGAGGAATACTAGGCAACTCATCTGAAAATATATCAAAATAATCTCAAACGATAGGAATATCCTCCAGATTGGGTTCCTTATGCTTGGTCATAGTAATAGAAACTAAGAAGGCCATGCAACTCTTCTTCAATAATTTATCGGCTTTAAGGGCCGAAATAAGGGATAGGTGTCGAGAATGCCTGACACCAAAAAATAAGAGTTTGGGGTACCCACTAAAGGTCACTGTACCTAACTTGCAGCTAACACTGGCACCGTGTGTAGATAACCAGTCAGCTCCCAAAATAATATCATATGCTTCCATCTCCATGCATACTAAGTCAGCAGGTAGGTTGCAACCACTAACTAGAACTTTGCTAGCAAGGTAGAAATATTTAATCTCTAATCCCGCACCAATAGGAGTAGTAATAACAAGTTTGGATTCTAACAGAATAGGCCTCATCGGTAAAGTTTCAGCAAAGCTCTTAGATATGAATGAATGTGTAGCTCTAGTGTCAAATAAAACAGAGGCAGGCTTTGAGCAAACAAGAATAGTACCTTCCACAACGCCTCCATCTTTGGTAAATTTTGCATTCATAAGTGCTTGGAGTCTTCCTTGCTTCTTGATAGCCACCGGAAGTTTTTTCGACGGGTCTTGCTCGTTAAGAAGTGGACAATTCGGGATTCTATGATCCCTGTTAGGTCCGATAGTTGCAACTGGATCTAGAAGGGGGGGTTGAATAGATCATGCTGAAAGACTATGACTAATTAAAAACTTTAGCTAATTAAATCATAATCAACAACAAGAGTGCACATGAGGCACTTAGACATAAAGCACAGCGGAATAAGTAGATGGCTCAAGTGAAAACGGTAAAGCACGGTCCTACACGCTTGAGTGTGCGATGGAGATAACCAAGATTACATGCGTTGAAACACACCCACCAACCTGTGAGTGGGGATATAGAAGATGGATCAATCTCATAAAGAACAACCCACTGCACAATGCATTTTTAAGGTGGTTCAGTCTACAAACCCGCAGACCTACGTCCACCCCTCACCAAACCGGTGAGGCTTTACCACACGCTGCGAACGTAGCTCCGCTTCCTACACACAAACCAGTAGGGACGATTTTCCACACACGCTGCGAGTGCAACACCACACGGGAACAACGCCCCCCCCCCACACACACACACACGAGCATGAGTACCATACGCACACACACACGAAAAAAGAAACAAACACAAGCTGCAAGTGCAGCAATGACACTTGGGACAGTCTCCCAAGAACACACAAGGCTGAACTCAGCCAATGACTCACTTTCGGTCTCTAAACAGAGCACCGGGCACATACTTGAAATATGATTCAAAAAAGCAAAATGAAAACTCTAATAGGCTTGGGCTGGCTGCAAGGAGGGGCTGCACTCCCATCAACTTCCTCTTCCTTTTTCACCACTGGTTTAGCTCGAACCAGGGCTGGTCTGCTCTCACTCCTTCTTTTCTTTCTCACTAATATTCTTTGAGCAGTGAGGTCAATGCAGTTGGATTGTGCTCACTGGGGCATTTCGTCAAACAGTAATGTTGGCCCAGAGAGATGCCAGACAAGAAGGGGGGTTGAATTGTCCCCTTGCCGAGATGGCGGATTTTAAAAACTTTTTTAACAGATGTAGAATTAACAACGTTGATTAACAAAAACTTCAAGTGAGATTAAGATATTCTCTCAATCTTTACGATCTCACTCGGACAACCAATCCAACAAGCGATGAACGATTACTAATAACAGATAGCAGAGCTAGAGAAGTGTAGTGGTGTAGTGAAATAAAAAATAATAAGATAACCTGTGAAGGGAGATAGGAGAAATAGACAGTCACACAGGCAATCATAATGAACACATGGATTTTTAGGTGGTTCGGGACCACGACAGGCTCCCTACGTCCACCCCTCACCAAACCCGGTGAGGCTTCACTAACACGCTACTGAAGTAGCAACACGGGGATGAACCCTAACCACACACATGCTGCTTCCGCAGCAATACACACACGAGGCCTTGCCTCAACACGCTGCCACTGCAGCACACACACACACACGTTCGGGGAACATACCCCGGACACAACAACCACACGGAGACACAACTCCGTACACACACACAGATATTCTGAGTTTAAGGAAATCAAAGGATATACAATATATGCCCGCAGCAGTATGTAGATGAAAATCTACTATGAAACATTCATATAAATATGCATAAAGAGGATGTAGAAATATCTTCTTTGTTCTCCAATAGAAATAAGAAGATCTTTCTTGAAGCCTAGGTTGAAGAAGATTTTATCCGCAGCTGGTTGGAGCAATCAGTCATCCTCCTCGAGGATCCAAGTTTGTTCATTCAAATCCCAGCTCCAATCAAGCATGCACACATTAAGAAAAGATCAATCAATATGCTGCATAACTGTATTTTGGTTAATAAGGACATTACAAATGAATGAAAACAGATGTATGTATATTTGTGTTCCCCTTTAATGTCCCACAACTCCTCTTTGTTCTTCTTCTTCACTACAAGAGCAGATAGAACAATCAGTCCAAACTTTAAGCTAATCTCAAACAAGAATATAGAAATGAAAGATATGGATATCCCCTAAATCTTCACACAACTCGGAGATGAAATAGAAGAGTGCTTTAGAATGATAAAACTATGAGAGAAGAACTCAGCCCCTTTGATAGATACGTCCAAGCCAGCAACCGGTGAAGAGAGTAGCGACGACTTCCTATCGTTACAAGCTCAGGATCATGAGAGGCAGTCGTTGGCGGCTGCGTCTTCCTTCTCCAGCCGATGCAAGCACCTTCCTCTTCCTCCTCCAGCAGGGTGCGGTGCCCTCTCTTCTTCCTGCAAGCAGATACAACGTGTAGCACAAGGGGAATGCCTCTTCTGATGGAGATCGTAACCCTCATATACAAGAGGGAAAAGCACAACAAAAGACCACAAGGCCCTTGATAAAACCCTTCTAAACAACACACAATAGATGTATAGAAACCCTAAGGGTGTTGGTGTAAAACACCACCCAAATCAGATCTCAAACCAATGAGTTCGCAACCAAACCGGCAAACCCGTTTTGGGTCTCCCAGAGAAAGTGTCGACCCTTGGGGTCGACACTTTTCTCAGCAGTTTCTATCCCGTTAAAAAAAAACATGACCCATGGTAAAGTGTAGACCCTTGGGGTCTACACTTTTTACCGGGGGTTCTTTTTACATTGTAAACAGACCCCAGCCCACCAAGAGTTGACCCTAGGGGTCGACACTTGCAGTGTAAATGCAGAAGACTGCATAATGCAGTCCAATGAACCCCAAGGCCATTGACACCCTATTAACCCCATGCAAAACATGATTTTCCAATATAGATAGCATGGTTAGAGGGTATCTAAAACAATGAATGAAACTTGCTTCACAAGGTTTTAACATAGATACAAAGGAATGTAAATTGGAATGGAAGCTTACCATTGTTCCAATTAAATGACATCAATATGGACCTGCATTTCAGAGAACTCAACTTCATGTCAAACACAATTCAATCCATATCAGGAAATTAGCATCAGAATTATCTCTTCACATAGGTCTTTCAACCTGCAGTGGAGAATGCTGAAATACAAGTAGGAATTTAGTGATGCAAAGCTTTTCGATCCATTTTCTCCATAAGCTTACATCACTCATGATTAAATCAAACCAGCCATGAGTTGCTAAGTCAATCCAAAGCAACTTGAACTATTACAACCCACACATAACAATCAGACTGAACCAGTCCAATTCTGAATTGAGTGCAACAGAATCATTTACGACTGAATCAAATTCAGTGAGTATGCATTTGAATTTCAGTTCAAACATACTTAACACTGGCCATTCTTGTGTCAAAACATATAGTCTCACATGCATAGAAGGAAATTCAAGCAGCCCACACAATAGGTTCCATGACCAACCCAATACAATCACATTCAGTCCAAGGACTTCCAAATTCAGTTCAAGACAATTACGTTCAGTCCAGTGGTACTCATCAAACACATTCAAGATTATCAAAACCATCATGTCCAAGAACACAAGGTTTAGGGTTCAACTTAATTAGATTCAGATCCAGAACAAGGAAAATTCAGTTTCAATATGGTTCAATCAAGAGCAAATGACATGGGTTTCACTTTTGAAGACATGAACCCCATTTAAGTTCAGTTATGTAATTTCAAGCACATGATTGTAAAATACCCAAGACAAGGTCGGTGCACATATGAGCAAGGTCAATGCAAAGACATCAAAGATATATACATGAAGGACCATGCTTCATAACAAGATAAGAACTAAGGCTCAAGGAGCCAGGGGTCGACCCATAGGGTCGACCCTTGCAGTGGGAAGGAAAGGATCTGCCAAAAGGCAGTCCAGTTCAACCCAAGGACATCCAATCCCACGGTTCAACCCAAGGACATCCAATCCCATTCAACCACACCAAGGGCCTTATAACCCTTAATGAAAACTCTTCCCAAAAATAACATGCATTTGAAAATCTTGAAAGCTCCATAAATCATACATGAATGTTATGCATGAGAGCACTAAATTAGAAAATGATGGAGAATCACAAAGATTTGTCCAAGAAAAACCATGTGGGATTCTTAAGCAGCAAGACAAAGTTGATGCAGATGAACATGCATAGCACTAAGGTCGAGACATGTGATGCTCAAGTCTGAGCATATGAAATATAGATCAGTGTCATGAGGAATAGGTCAACTCCCTGAATTGGTGAGGTTGACTCTTCAGACCACAGAAGTCCAAACATTCAAACCTACAAGACAAGATATCAACAGTAAGCTCCATAACAGAAAATGATCAATGAGTATTTTTCACAATACTCACACACAATATTTTCACTTCTATTCATACGCAAAACACACAATATATTGTAATCATCAAAACCATTATCAAAGACAAAGAGGGGAGCGCACAGAACCCAACAATCTTCCCCTTTTTGATGATGACAATATATTGTGACTATTCAAATTTCTCTCCCCCTTTGGCATAATCAAAAAATGCGGGACTGAGAAACAACTGTAAAGATTCCAAAAATGAATGAGACATGAGCGCATGAACCCATCAATTAACCTCCCATAAAGGGAAGGTGTGTAAATCAAGAAACAAGCAAGAGAGTGAGACTCTATGTGCATTTAGCAAGATGATGGAATTATGTCCACATGTGAAGATTTTGAACTATAAGCAGAGAGTGTGATTGAACTATGCACATGTGTCTAATCTAACTAACCTATATGCAGAATGTCAAACCTCGCTATGCACAGAGTGTATTGTGCTAAAACATATTATTCATCCCCAATTGTCAAGTACCAAAACCCAACCGACAATCGGTTATTTAATCTGTTATCTACAAGTATAACCTATAGATGCAAACTATTGAATGAGATATGATATGATTAGACAGATTAAGCATTCAGGCACTCAAACATGCATAATTAAGTATAGACTCATGCAAGTCCCTTCGGGACGGGTGTAAGGATAATGCAATCGATTGTAGAACATGATGTGCATGAACAATACTAAGAAGGTCATGCTTACATAAATAAAGTACTGCATTAACTATGAAAGATGACTGATTCATAAAGGACATTCAAACAATCAAACCCAAGGTGCATATGTGAAGATTGAGCAATGAAGTTCAAGTCAATATGGAAAATCAGATTTTCTAAAGAACACTAAAAAGAACTTCTCATCCATACACTTTCATACACAATGCTCGAATATTGGTAGCTACGTATGACCCCAATTTTTAATTACTAAAATGGTGTGACTAACCTTTTGACACGAGTCATGCCCTTTATTTCAGGGGTAATTCCCGGTTACTCAGTTTCGTCACTTTTCATGATGTGGATGAGACACTTTTCGACGCGAGTTGTACCCTTTGTCTCAGGGGCACTTCCCGGCTACTCGGTGGCAATCACACTTATTTTCATATGGATTAGTTTCTCCTTTCGACGTGAGTTTCCTCCTTTATTTCAGGGGGATTCCCAGCTACTCGGATCCACATTCCACTTATACGATTTTTGACGGGGTAAATAGCTTTTCCCTCACGAGATATGTGATTTTCATGTAGAGAATCAAAGGTCCTTAAAAGTGTAGAGTAGAAAACCGTAATCCTTATTAGATTGAATCATTATCTCAAAAAGGTACATTTTGTGTGGGTGGTTGTACTGAATGTAAAAGATGAATTAGTCTCATCACAGTAATGTCTCCCCCTAAATGTATGCACGGTTATAAACAAAAATCTCCCCCTTAATATATGCCATGTTACAAACATGTCTTAATCAATGCAATTTCATTTTGCAAGGGATGAGTCATAGAAGGAGTCAAAAAGTGGTTGTATAAGGTATATACATGCATTCAACCAGAGATTTTCCAATGACTTCAAGCAGATTGATTATCGGCACTTGGCGGAGAACGTAGGTCCGAAGACCACCTCACGCGTAGTGAAAGCTTCCGGCTGAACATAATCTAACCTTCCACTAACACCATTTTATATACCGAATAACCATGGCATTCAAGCACAGAGATATGCAATGATATGTAAATGTAAGCATGTAGCTAAGTATGTGAATTGTGTATGCACAAGTGAGTTGTTATTGCAAAAAGTGACCAAAAGTATGAAAGTCTTTATGCAAAGACCGAGGGATTCAAACCTGAATTGTTATTTGTAAAAATAATGGAAGGTGTGTATGAAGAGCTGTATATGTGCAATGTAAAGCATTCAGAAACCAGACTTATTCATAAGATGTTCAACAAAAGTCATTCAAGTCAACTACTCATCAAAATTGAAAGATATCAACATTTCAAAAATTAACAGAAGTCAGTGAAACAGAATTGTAAACATTTTCCTCCAAGATCAAGTTTTACCTTTTTAGATTCTTTAACATAAACCAGACCAAAGAAGTTCTCAAAACCAAATATTTTCTATCTCACCTTGAGTGTCCTTTATTAATCAAAATTTCTTGACCTCAAGGCGCCCCTGCAAAATAAGTTCTCATTTTGGTGATTTGGGTACCCAAGCCATCTTGGGTCCCGAGGGGTTAGTCTTGGCATGAACTAATGACTTTCTATATTGCTTAGCATGCCAATCATCATCCAATCTCATAGTAGAACAGTCATCCATTGAATGACCATTCTCACCATAGTAAAAACAATGCGAAGAATTTCTTTTCATGAACCAATGCTCATCATTTTTCATTAAAACACAATTGTCCATGATGTGACCTACTTCTCTGCAATAATGACATGAAAGATTATTCTTGATAGACCATGCATCATCGTTTCGCTTTATGAAGTAATTTTCAAAAGCATGACCATGCATCCCACAATAAAAGCAATGAATGTTCTGAGTTTTTTTTGTGGGTTTTTCATGGTTTTTAGAATTGTCACACATTTCCATTCTTTATTTTAAAGCTTCATCATCATCCAACTTCATCAAAAAGTAATCGTACATGTCATGACCAAATTTTTCACAGTAAAAACATGAAAGATTTCTTCTTTTCTTTGATTCATGAACATGTTTACCAATTTGGGAATTTGCATGCATACAAGGAAAATCAACATCATTTTTGTCTTTTGAATTTTGTTTATCATACAAACATAAAGACTCGTTCAAGCTCTTAACTTCATTCTCCAATGACAAAATATGCAATTCAGACTTAGCCATTTCATTTTCACACAATGCAAGTTTCTCATTCAACAGAGAATTGATAGTTTTAAAACTTGCAATTTCGTGTTCCAAAATATGAAGGTTTTCAGAATTATCAACAATGACATGCTTTCCTTTTTCAAACGTGTGAATTTTATCATTCAACAAATTATTTTGATTTTTCAAATTATCAATTTCTTTAGCAAGCTTTTCATTCTGTAGAAGTTCATTGAGCAAGACTTGATCACTTTCCGAATAGCTCAATTTACTTCTAGAATCCATTTCGAGGCTTTCAAGTTCTGAAAGTTTAGCCAATAAAGATTCATTTTCTTTTTTCAAACAAGTAATGGTTTCTTTATGGCTATCTATCTCATGCACATGCGACTTAACCAATTTCTCAAATTCAGTGCATTTTCCACATGGAGAATTATCTACACAAATATTCTCAGTTTCAAGGCACTTAGCACATGGAGAGTTAACATGTGAAACATCATCAAACTTCTTTTTTATTTTTCTATTTTCAGATTTTAGTACTTTGTATCTATCAACTAGCTCATTGTAAGCATCCATCAATTCATCATAACTCAAATCATTTTCCTCATCAGAGTCGGAGTTAGAGTTCACCTTTGAATTCTTCTCGCTTTGACGCACAATTTCATTGTTTGCAACTAAGCAGTCACCATCGTTGCAGCTTTCTTTTTGGGCTTCGATCAGCCCGTCCCAAATTTCTTTGGCTGTCCTACAAGACAAAACAAATAGAAATTGATTAGTATCCAAGGCAGCCTTAAGAGCATTCAAAACAAACAAATTATCCGAATTCATTTTCTTATGTTCATCAGTCCACCTTAATTCATTTTTGGGTAAGACATGTGGACCATGAGAGATTAAACTCATGAGTTTCGGATCAAAACCACAAATCCAAACACAAAACTTTCCTATCCAAGAAGCAAAATCAAAACCATTGTAAATAGGAATAGAATTCAAGCTAGCCATCATGAAAACGATCTTTACTCATAGACCGTGAGGTCCGTTAAAAAAATTAGAGACTAGACTCTGATACCAATTGTTGGCCAAGAGAGATGGCGGACAAGAAGGGGGATTGAATTGTCTCCTTGCCGAGATGGCGGATTTTAAAAACTTTCTTAACAGATGTAGAATTAACAATGTTGATTAACAAAAACTTCAAGTGAGATTAAGATATTCTCTCAATCTTTCCGATCTCACTCGGACAACCAATCCAACAAGCGATGAACGATTACTAATAACAGACAGCAGAGCTAGCGAAGTGTAGTGGTGTAGTGAAATAAAAAACAATAAGATAACCTGTGAAGGGAGATAGGAGAAATGGACAGTCACACAGGCAATCACAATGAACACAGGGATTTTTAGGTGGTTCGGGACCACGACGGGCTCCCTACGTCCACCCCTCACCAAACTCGGTGAGGCTTCACTAACACGCTACCGAAGTAGCAACACGGGGATGAACCCCAACCAAACACAAGATGCTTCCGTAGCAACACACACACGAGGCCTTGCCTCAACACGTTGCCACTGCAGCACACACACACACACGTTTAGGGAACGTACCCCAGACACAACAACCACACGAAGACACAGCTCTGTACACACACACAGATATTCTGAGTTTAAGGAAATCAAAAGATATACAATATATGCCCGCAGCAGTATGTAGATGAAAATCTACTATGAAACGTTCATAGAAATATGCATAAAGAGGATGTAGAAATATCTCCTTTGTTCTCCAATAGAAATAAGAAGATCTTTCTTGAAGCCTATGTTGGAGAAGATTTTATCCGCAGTTGGTTGGAGCAATCAGTGGTCCTCCTCGAGGATCCAAGTTTGTTCGTTCAAATGCCAGCTCCAATCAAGCCTGCACACATTAAGAAAAGATCAATCAATATGCTGCATAACTGTATTTTGGTTAATAAGGACATTACAAATGAATGAAAACAGATGTATGTATATTTGTGTTCCCCTTTAATGTCCCATAACTCCTCTTCGTTCTTCTTCTTCACTACAAGAGCAGATAGAACAATCAGTCCAAACTTTAAGCTAATCTCAAACAAGAATATAGAAATGAAAGATATGGATATCCCCTAAATCTTCACACAACTCGGAGATGAAATAGAAGAGTGTTTTAGAATGATAAAACTATGAGAGAAGAACTCAGCCCCTTTGATAGATACGTCCAAGCCAACAACCGGTGAAGAGAGTAGCGACGGCTTCCTCCCGTTACAAGCTCGGGATCATGAGAGGCAGTCGTTGGCGGCTGCGTCTTCCTTCTCCAGCCGATGCAAGCACCTTCCTCTTCCTCCTCCAGTAGGGTGTGGTGCCCTCTCTTCTTCCTGCAAGCAGATACAACGTGTTAGCACAAGGGGAATGCCTCTTCCGATGGAGATCGTAACACTCATATACAAGAGGGAAAAGCACAACAAAAGACCACAAGGACCTTGATAAAACCCTTCTAAACAACACACAATAGCTGTATGGAAACCCTAAGGGTGTTGGTGTAAAACACCACCCAAATCGGATCTCAAACCAATGAGTTCGCAACCAAACCGGCAAACCCATTTTCGGTCACCCAGAGAAAGTGTCGACCCTTGGGGTCGACACTTTTTACCGGAGGGTTCTATTTACATTGTAAACAGACCCCAACCCACCAAGAGTCGACCCTAGGGGTCGACACTTGCAGTGTAAATGCAGAAGACTGCATAATGTAGTCCAATGAACCCCAAGGCCATTGACACCCTATTAACCCCATGCAAAACATGATTTTCCAATATAGATAGCATGGTTAGAGGGTATCTAAAACAATGAATGAAACTTGCTTCACAAGGTTTTAACATAGATACAAAGGAATGTAAATTGGAATGGAAGCTTACCATTGTTCCAATTAAATGACATCAATATGGACCTGCATTTCAGAGAACTCAACTCATGTCAAACACACTTCAATCCATATCAGGAAATTAGCATCAGAATTATCTCTTCACATAGGTCTTTCAACCTGCAGTGGAGAATGCTGAAATACAAGTAGGAATTTAGTGATGCAAAGCTTTTCGATCCATTTTCTCCATAAGCTTACATCACTCATGATTAAATCAAACTAGCCATGAGTTGCTAAGTCAATCCAAAGCAACTTGAACTATTACAACCCACACATAACAATCAGACTGAACCAGTCCAATTCTGAATTGAGTGCAACAGAATCATTTATGACTGAATCAAATTCAGTGAGTATGCATTTGAATTTCAGTTCAAACATACTTAACACTGGCCATTCTTGTGTCAAAACATATAGTCTCACATGCATAGAAGGAAATTCAAGCAGCCCACACAATAGGTTCCATGACCAACCCAATACAATCACATTCAGTCCAAGGACTTCCAAATTCAGTTCAAGATAATTACGTTCAGTCCAGTGGTACTCATCAAACACATTCAAGATTATCAAAACCATCATGTCCAAGAACACAAGGTTCAAGATTCAGCTTAATTAGATTCAGATCCAGAACAAGGAAAATTCAGTTTCAATATGGTTCAATCAAGAGCAAATGACATGGGTTTCACTTTTGAAGACATGAACCCCATTTAAGTTCAGTTATGTAATTTCAAGCACATGATTGTAAAATACCCAAGACAAGGTCGATGCACATATGAGCAAGGTCAGTGCAAAGACATCAAAGATATATACATGAAGGACCATGCTTCATAACAAGATAAGAACTAAGGCTCAAGGAGCTAGGGGTCGACCCATAGGGTCGACCCTTGCAGTGGGAAGGAAAGGATCTGCCAAAAGGCAGTCCGGTTCAACCCAAGGACATCCAATCCCACTGTTCAACCCAAGGACATCCAATCCCATTCAACCACACCAAGGGCCTTATAACCCTTAATGAAAACATGATCTTCCCAAAAATAACATGCATTTGAAAATCTTGAATGCTCCATAAATCATACATGAATGTTATGCATGGGAGCACCAAATTAGAAAAGGATGAAGAATCACAAAGATTTGTCCATGAAAAACCATGTGGGATTCTTAAGCAGCAAGACAAAGTTGATGCAGATGAACATGCAGAGCTCTAAGGTCGAGACATGTGATGCTCAAGTCTGAGCATATGAAATATAGATCAGTGCCACGAGGAATAGGTCAACTCCCTGAATTGGTGAGGTTGACTCTTCAGACCACAGAAGTCCAAACATTCAAACCTACAAGACAAGATATCAACAGTAAGCTCCATAACAGAAAATGATCAATGAGTATTTTCCATAATACTCACACACAATATTTTCACTTCTATTCATACGCAAAACACACAATATATTGTAATCATCAAAACCATTATCAAAGACAAAGAGGGGAGCGCACAAAACCCAACAAGTAAGCATGTGCATCGACCTTGGTCTCTACTTGTGTACAGACCTTTCTTTAGGGTATGCTCTGACCTTGATAATTAACTTCTATGCATTGAACCTATTGATGCACTGACCTTTCACATGTGCGCAGACCTCTTAGTTCAAGGCATGAATGTGCACAGACCTTGTAGATCACATGCGCACAGACCTCTTAGCTCAAAACATGAATGTTCACAGACCTTGTAGATCACATGTGCACAGACCTCTTAGTTCAATGTATGAAAGTGCACAGATCTTGTGAAATAAGAAGTGAAATGTGCATCGACCTTATAAGGCTATCGAGCAAATGTGCACCGACCTTAGTCTTCAGTCTTCAGCATGCGCATCGACCTTTGTCTTGTGCTGGCAGAATGTGCATCGACCTTCCCTCTTCATGAACAGTAACATGCACCGACCTTTCCTTCTTCATGAACAGTAACTTGCATCGACCTTAGTCTAGCGTTGGCAGAAGGTGCATCGACCTTAGTTACTGTGCTAGCCAGATGTGCATTGGCCGTGCTTCTTTGTGAACAGTAACATGCATCAACCTTAGGCATGTGCTAGGCAGAAGGTGCATCAGCCTTACTTCTTCAAAGGCTGAATGTGCGTCGACCTTAGTCCTTCAGTTTTGGCATGTGCATCGACCTTACTTCTCCAAAGTCTCAATGTGTGTCGACCTTAGTGCTTCAACTTGGGCATGTGCAACGACCTTACCTTCAGAAGTAACCAATGTGCCTCGACCTTGATATGCAGCAAAACTAAAATGTGCATCGACCTTAGTCTTCACCAGACTAAAATGTGCATCGACCTTAGTCTTCACCAGACTAAAAACTATAGAATAATATTTTCTTTCTTTTGCCAAGCTCTTTCTTGGTTTCTGTGCTTGCCAACCAATTCTTGATATCTGTGCATGCCTGTTGCCAAGATTTTCATGCACCCGATTGTGTTATCACCTACCATGATTTTTGTGCACCCAGTTGCCTCGTTTTCTGTGCCATTCTTGATTTCTTTCTATTTTTGCAGACATATTTTGTTGCCAACGCTGACTTGACCTAAAATGCATGAATGTTGACATTATCAAATGCAGGTCAGACTAATCAATGACTCCATAGGTAGACATCATCAAAACTATAGAATTAAGCATGTTACACACATGCCCAACATTCTCCCCCTTTTTGATGATGGCAACCATGAGTCATTATGAATACATTGTAAGTCAAGATGCAAAGAAATATAATCATGAATGGCATTAAAGGCTCTCCCCTTTATGCATCCAAGGCTCTCCCCCTTAGTTAATGACACAATATAATTCTCTCCCCCTTTGACATCATCAAAATAACAGAATAGAGAGAATATATGGCACAGTTAGGAAAGAAGGGTGTAAAATAGGAGATTATTAGCACTGGATGTACTGAATGAAGGTAAGTACATACCTGTAATTGTTGGGTCCCTACATAAAGGCATTGTTGGGTCCCTTTAGGATGTGCAAGAGTTAATGATTCACAACAATTCTCTGCCCTAGAGACCAAACCTCACAGTTGCATTGGATGACAGTCATGGCAATGAATTATCCTTTTCCAGTATTCCAGAAATTGAGGTGGAAACACATGCCAATGGTTGGACATAGAGCTTGGCAAAAAAGATCATACAAGTGGGCATCAAATGTTATGAAGTCATAGCAAAGCAACATAGACTGAGTCATGAAGAACAAATATATGCAGGAGATTTGAAACAGCGGGATGATGCGATTTGAAAACAATTCTGCACCCATAAAAATAGATTCGGTTTTCAGGTGTTTCAAATTTTTAATGATTTTCTAGTTTTCAGATTTTTGATGTTTTTAGACTTTTCAATTTTTTACTGGTCTTTCTATTTTTCAGATTTTTAAAGTTTGCTATGCAATGCATGGAAGAGGGAAAAGGCAAACCACCCAAGTGTATGACAAACTGAAACCAATTGCATTGGAGAGATGATGCCAATCGATGAGAAGGCAGAAATACCAAATGTTAATTGTTAAGAGGGGAAGCGCTTTCATGGTAGCCAGGAAGCATCAAGAGACCAGGTTTTCTTGATGGCAAATGCCAGGATAAATAGACCATAGTCTGGTTGCAAGGAGTCGACACTAAGGGTCGACACTAGAAAATTTTTGAGTCATAGAATCCAAGGGCTGATAAGATGAGGGATCCTCAATCTGAAGCCAAGTTCACAAATATAGAGTTACAAATTTTTCAGAATATCCAATCATTGAACTCTAGTGACAATGCCCTTAAAATCAGATTGGTTTAATACTAATGAATTTTGAGTTTTTCAATAAAAGACACTTGAAAGCATGTGCATTTGAAATTAATAGAGATGAACCAGAAATTCATACTTAAACCAGGCTAACCTCCTCTCACCTTACTCAATCAAAAACCATTACCCCCCTTGAGAGATTTTGCAAGAAGTATTGAGGATAAACAATTCGACAAATCTGATTTTAACCAGGAGGACCACAAATACATATTTTTTTTTATGGAGATCATTGTTGGAAACCAATTGTTAACCCTGTTACGAGCAGTCATGTGTAGCATGCACCTTTTGACGTGAGAGTGCTCGTTGATTAGATGCTAGCACTCCCTGTTACTCAGTGTAGCTCACCATCTTGCCTTAGCCAGAACAGAGGTAGCATGGCACTTCATGACACTATCCACTCCACTTCTTTGGTGAAGGGATTTGGTTTCTCGGTGAATCCAATGCCATTGCTCTGCCTTAGAGCACTGAATTCAGCACACACTTTTTTGCGTAAGGATATACGTTTATCAGACGCCAATATCCCTAGTTACTCAGTATAACTGAAGCTCATTACTTTCATTGTAGCCTCTTTTTGAAATCTATAGATTTGATAAAAGTTTAAGAACAATACTTTCAATGAAGTTGCTCAATCAAGGATGCCTTTAATCATGAAACAAACTTTCAGATTCAAGAAGGTAAAGTAAGTTAAAAAACATGAAAAGCTGGTTTAAATCTATTAAGTCTGAGTGCAGCCATTTTCAAGACAATTAAACTAAAAAGCTCATGAAATCATTAATTTTAAACCAAAAACTTCCATGTTTAGGGCAGTCATAAAGCTCCATAAAGGAAGATTCTTCTTGATGATATACTATGATAAGCAACTCAACTACAGTTAGAAGATCCTTCAAAAAGTACAAGGCAATTCGGATTCAAGGTGAACCGCATAGAATTATCAGCATATGGTGCAATGGACTGGCTTAAGCAAAGAGTGATGATAGGTAGAGGGGTAGAGAATTGACAGTGAACACTCCCCCTGAGTTTAGGCATAGAGCTCACATGGGAATTGGTGAGATATGACCATCGGATGCAAGAAAGTGTCAACACTTGCACTGGTTGGTGTCGACACCCTGAGCTCAGGCAGAAAGCGATTTTCAAACAATGAAGTTTTGATGTTGACTCCCCCTCAACACGAGCATGGGTGTACAATGAGTAGGTGGCCTATGACTTATATGACTACACATTGCACTTGAAATGGTGCCAATTGATTAAGCATTCTTGCGTCCCTTAACCATGATATGCATTGGAATGCCACTGCACTCTAGACTAAGATGCAAACTCATAGTCTCCCCCTTTGACCAATGCTAAAGGAGATGAAGACAGATAAACAATGTGATGTGTTTCCGTAAAAATGCAGCCATGGCAAGATATCATAAAAAAAAACAATAGTAAATTGATGCTAAGCAGGACGTTCATATGGCTGCCAAAGTGGAAGAGGTATAGGTTTGCAAGCAACTTAACATTATATCAAATCACTCATTATAATAGATTCAGGCATATCAAAATCAGAAGTTCTGGTACTAGGTGGAGAACGTAGATCTGAGGTGTTGTGACTCCTATGTGTTGATGGTGTTGACATGTAACTTTACTTCATATGGCAACATATTGTTTTGATTGATTGGCAACACTGTTTATATTTTGATGAAATTACTTTTATCAGATTGTCTTGTGTTATATGCATTTTATCTTGTTTTCACACTGAACACACACTCAAAGTCTCAAAGTATATACATTGCTTCAGCAACGTAAGTCTGTACACTGTCCGTGTCTATTGCAGCATCCTAGCAAGTGTGTACATTGCCTATCGATTGCAAAGTCCATACATCCACAGTGCATTGCATAGTCTACACACTGTCCGTCTCCTTTAGAGTCTAAGGCAAAGTCTGTACAATGACCGTCTTCCTTAGCGTCTTGATCTTTCAAGTCTATACAGGCTTCTGTTTTACAAGGTCTGTACATTGGTCTCAGACTCCAAAGTCTATACATTTGTCGGTGCTAAGTATATACAGTGAGCGTCTCATGAAGTTTGTACACCACTATAGCTGCACCGTCTCACCCACCGTCTCATTCAGCGTCTTAGGCTTGCAAAGTCTACACACTGGTCGGTGGAAAGTCTATACATTCATTCACTGTAGCTTGCACGAGGTAAAGTCTGTGCATTGGCCTCCATGCCTCAAGTCCATACATTGGACTGTTTGGCCAAGTCTGTACATCGCTGTTGCCAAAGTCTGGACATTGGCATCTGTTCCTTCATTGCGATTCAAAGTCTGCACATTGGGTTATTTACCTACGTTCAGCTTCAAAGTCTATACATCGGTCTTCACCTCAAGTCTGTACAATCATTTGTGGAAAAGTCTTCACATCGTGAAGTCTATACACTCAACTCCTTCACATCTTGCAAAGTCTGTACATTGCATCCATCAGTCGTGCATTCAAGTCGTTCACAAGTCTATACATCAGACGCGCATGCTCGCCTGTCCCTCCGGATGCTCTCCTGGGACCGAGTATGCTCTCCAGTGACTGTTAATACTCTGATTGGCCAGCGTCTCTCTTGATCAAGTCTATACACTCATTCACTGTTCATGCACTCACAGTGAAGTCTGTACATCCGTTTGGCTATGCATCACTATCCACCAAGTCTATACATTGGTAGAGTCTGTACATCAGACGTGCATGCTCGCCTGTCCCCCCGGATGCTCTCCTGGAACCGAGTATGCCCTCATGTGACTGCTAATGCTTCCCTAACTTTGAGGATGCTCCCCTGGAGCAGCGATTGCTCCCCAGAGACAGCATGTGCTCCACATGCTCCCCTAACGCTGGTGATGCTGTCCAGAGGCCATAGATGCTCCCCTGAGACTTCATATGCTTCCGTGCGAGAATGCACTAGTCTCTGGGTGCTCTGCTCGTGAAGCTTAAGGAGGGCACGTGATCCAGGCTAGAAGGCCTGACCAGATGATGACACATGGACTGACAGCATGCTGGATGCTGCCACATGGTCTGAATTCTTAGGGCGGGAAATGTGGAAACCACACCCGCCCTGGCTGCTGCTGCTGCTGCTGCTATATATATGAGCCTTCTTCCACAGAAGAAGACTGATCGAAGTTGGCGAAGTCTATGAATCCAGTCTGAAGCAGCAGCCACCGAGATCCACTGTGAGAGGAAGAAAAGCAGAGAAGAAGAAAAGGAGAGAAGAAGAAAAAGAGAGATGGGTTGAGAGAGTTATTGTGAGAGCTTGTGAATCAATCTCGTGGTCCAATTACCAGAGCTGATATTGCTCAACTTTGAGCTACAGTCGTTTTGGTTTTCTTCCATTCGATTGTGTGTTTTGTTTGTTTTCAGTCTTGCTATTTTCTCTTTAAAAACTCTTGTTCTATCAAGCTGTTAGTCAGCGGTTTCAAGCTGTGAGGCAGCAGGTTGCAGAGGTGTTACCTCTGGTCGGCTAAGCTGTAGTGCCCAGCAGAGCAAGCTGTGAAGCTCAGCTGTTGCAGAGGGTGTTCCTCTGGTCGGGATAAGCTGTAAGCCCCAGCCGTTGTTGGCAAGCTGTAGAGCCCAGCTGATTGAAGCTGTGTATCAGCAGTAATCCACATTCGAGTTGAATGTGGGGTGGACGTAGGTCGGATTGACCGAACCACCTAAAAGCCTTGTGCCTCTCATGTGTTTGATTACTTGTTCAGCAGATCTCGTGTGTTTCATTCGGTGCATTGGCTGTGTTCGTTTAGTGTTCTTCTAATTCTGCATTTGATTCTAGGCCTAATTTTTAAATAGCCAGTTGATCTATTCACCCCCCCCCTCTAGATCCACATCCTGTGGTGCTAGAGCCTTCCATCTAACTTCAACATTTGGTATCAGAGCCTAACTCTTCTACAGGGACTCATCGCCCGAAGAGGAAAGGCAAGATGGATGTTCGAGGGATGATTGCTGAAGGTCACTCAACTACAAAGCCCCCGTACTTCGATGGATCCAACTACGCATACTGGAAGAACCGTATGCAGGTCTTTTTGAGGGCTAAGGATTACGAGCTTTGGAAGGTAGTCAGCAAGGGACCTTATGAGCTGTCCCCGAATGAGGAAGTCTAGACCAAGGAGGAAATCAGACGGTCCACGCTCAACTGGAGTGCAATCAACGCAATCCAATGTTCTCTACATCCCACTGAATTTTCTCGAGTATCAGCCTACAATTCAGCTAAGGAGATGTGGGATGCACTGGAAGCAATTCCTGAAGGGACTTCTCAGGTTAGAGAGACGAAGGCCAATTTACTTGTGTCTGAATATGAAGCCTTCAAGATGAAACCCAACGAGACCATCAAGGAGATGTATGCTAGATTGACAACTTTTACTAATGGCCTCAGAGGATTCGGGAAGAAGTATTCTGAGTATGATATAGTCAGGAAGATCTTGCGATCCTTGACTTCAATTTGGCACACCAAGGCCACCGTCATGGAAGAGTCAAGAGATCTGCACAATACAAGGGCAGATGAGCTAATTGGATCTCTAATGGCATATGAGATGAATCTGCCAAAGGTAGATGAAGCTGAAGAGAAGAGGAAACCGATCGCACTGAAGGTTGGTGCTAGCAAATCCAACAAATCAAACCGATCCAGCTCTAGCAGATCATCATCCGAGGAGAGCTTGAATGAACAAGACATAACTCATACTGAGATGGCTATGATGACTAGAGAGTTTAGGCGGTTCCTCAAGAGAGAAGGAGGAAAATTCAACCGAAGGAACCATAGTGGCGGCCGGCAGGACACAAGGTATAAATCTAAACCTGCAAATCAATATGGAACTTACGTGTGTTACCAATGCAGGAACTCTGGCCATCTGAAAGCTGACTATCCGGAGAACCAGAAGCACAAGGACAAATCAAATAGAAAGAACACGAAAGGAAGAGCCATGATCAGCACATGGAGCGATGAGGATGAAGGTTGTCTCAGCAACACTTCGGACAGTGAAGTTGAAGCTGAAAAACCCATCTGTCTCATGGCAACTAGCTCTGAAGACAGAGAGGAAGATTCAGATGAGGTAATTTCTCCATTTGATAATTTTACTATTGTTGAGTGGGTAGATGCCTATCATAAACTAGCTGATCAAGCAGATGATATTAGAAGGGAAAATAGGCATCTAAAAAGAAAAATTAATTCCATACAAAATGATACCTCATTGTCTGATAAAATTGCATGTCTTGAAGCTGAAAATAATAAACTCAAACTCACATGTTCTGAATCAGAAGAAATCAAGAATGAGTTAAAAACTTCTAGGGAAGAGAATGTGAGGTTAGAAAAGAAAATTGATGAATGGAAACTGAAAATTCAAAAATATGAGAGTGAGATGAAGCTGGTGAATGAGAAATATGAAGCTGTCCAAATTGTGAATACTGAACTTAAGAAATCTGTTGAAGATATTCAAAAGGACAATGAGGACAAGCTTAAGACCATTGAGAAAATGACCCAAGGTACAGAGAATCTAAATGCTTTATTAGGGTCAAAGGTTAATTTCAGAAAAGAGGGCCTAGGATTTAATTCTAGTGCAACAAAAACATTTGGGATGAAGACAATTTCATTTGTTGCTCAAAAGTAAAGGGACCTCTAATTAGCATGAACTCAACCATTTCAATGAATAAAACTGCTAATCTTAAAAAGCCCAGTGCTGAGGAGAAGGGCAAACAAAAGGTTAATGAGCCTAGTAGAGCCAGCACATCCAAGCAAAATCCCAAGGCTCAATCACAGGTTAGGGGTCAACCTAAACAGTCCTATAAACCCCATGTCAAGGCCACCAAGTCTCCACCATCACCATCACCTCTGAAGAAGACCCAATACACACCCATGAATAGGTCAGCAGGGTCCAAAGTACAGGGGAGACAGAATGCTGCCAGGAGTCAACCCAATTACTTCTATCAACCCAGAGCTCAGACTTACTACAATGCACAGCCAACCTATTTCAATAGGTCAGGTTGGACTAGAACTCCGGGAAGGTTTGCAGGTCTTGCATATCAGGCTGCACAATATCATAGACCTTACACTAAAAATTGGGTTAGTGGGTATGGCAACTGGTCACCTAGAAATATGCATTATTTCAGTCAGCCCAGGAACTACTATGGCCAAAACTTCGTGAACACACCCTGGCCAAAGCACTGGCAAAGAAACAACACTGTCAATAATTATGTTGGTGTAAATAAGAAGAAAAATAACAAAAAGAAAAGGAACAACAATAGAAAGAAATCTGTAGGATCCACTGAATAAAATTCTTTTAAACAAATGTGGATACCAAAAAGTCTGCTGTCTTGCTTTACTTCTATTCCATCTTCTCTGGAGCCCAATCAGACCTGGGTTCCAAACTCATTTACCTGATTGTGTGTGCAAGTATGTCTGGCAGCCAAGGACAAATCTGTGGTACTTGGATAGTGGCTGCTTCAGGCATATGACAGGAGATAAGGCCATAAATTCAAAAGCTAAAAGAGATTGGAGGCCTTGTCAACAATCTGATGGAACACTAAGGGTAAAAATAAATCAGTCAGGTAAAGTAGGTAAGTGACTTATCTTCATAATTGAATTGAGAAAGTAATGTCGATTTGATTGGTTAATTCCTGACTTTCTCTTCTTGTCTAGCTGATCAGTCTGCATTCCAGACTCAGCTACTGAATTTAAATTCTGCACAAAAGCTGATGATTCTCTTCTCTTTGCATACTATTGCACTGTGTACACTGAATGCTAGAAACTGAATTATCTTGAAGAATTGATTGCTCCCGAATGATGCTCTCTGAATGAATAAACTCTCTGATGGTTTTGTGAATGCTGGATGTTGCAACAAACTCATGATCATGCATGGCATTCATATCTTCGTGATCATCATTGCATATCATTTAGTCATGAATGTGTCTAAAATCACATGCATATAAAACTGCTTTGAACTGCATTTTTCTGCATAACCGTGGTATACTAAATAGTAAGCTACTAAAGGGCAGGGAAATATGTCTGGAGGTTATTACCATGTGTGAGATGGTCCTTGAGACCAGGTTCTCGGCCTAGTACCATGGGTTATATTGATTGATAGGGCAGTCTGAATGAGCATAAATTTCAAAATCCTTTGTTCAGTTTTCAGAGAAAACATTGCATGTATTCAGGGGGAGTTTGTTGAGTCTTTGCATGCCTTTACATATCATTCATTCATGACCTATGCATAAGCTCTCTCTCATTTAATTCTTGCCATTCATTAGCAAAATTGCATGCATATAGACAGGGGGAGTATTGTTAGAAATTCAGAGTGGTCATCAATTCTATTGAATTATTTCATCCTTGACTCTAAATGATTGAGTCTGACATATGGCAATCTGTTAGTCAGTTCTGATTTCTAAGCAATAGAAAACAGACTTCTTCTCTTATAAGAATTTTAAATTACTTAAAGACTGACTTAATGGTTTAAATTTTATAATCATTGAAGTTTAAAGATTGCAATCAGTAAATAAGAAAGCTGAAAATTGATAAACCTCTCAACCCTTATCTTATTTCATGTCAGACAAAGCTAATTATATCTAAAATCTGAAAACTCATCTGAAATCATGTTAGAGAAGCTAAGTATGTGTATTGTCCTTAAACAAGTCATTCTGAAACAAATAAAGGGCAGCTAAGAAAGATATTGAAAAACATTGAAAATTATTTGAAAAAATAGCATTGACAGAGCAATGACCAGTAAATCACTGAGAAACTGAGTGATCCATCAAAGAAGTGGACAACACTCATGTCATGAAGTGTATCAGCTATCTCTGTATAAAATGATCAAAACAGTAGGCTGATTTCACTGAGTACCTGAGGGTAACTGGCGTCTGATAAACGTGTACCCTCACACAAAAAGGTGTAAATCAGTTCTGTTGAATTTGATCATAGGCAGAATTGTCCATCTTGTTGAGTATCTAGGGGTATTGGGGTCTAATAAATGTATACCCTTATGCAGAAAGACTTATGGTACCTGAATGCCCTAAATGAACTAATATTGATAATGCTGTTCCTTCAAAAGAAAATTCATGGATGTCAATTTGTTTATTTTCAATACATGACCTAGCATCTCTTAACAACTTTTAATGAGTATACGAAAGTAGGATATTTTGAAATTGAATCTTTCATGCAAATGTGATTCTGGTTTATTATTTTATCATGCACAGCCAACTTATCCATTGATTGTAGTGCATGAACTCAAAATTTATAACCTTTAAACCAGACTTCTATCTGAAAGTAGTTTCTAAATTCATATGACTGAAGACTCTGTGCTTTAGAATGCTTATTCCTGAACTACTTATTCAGAATGCCAGTCAGATGATCTCTCTTTTTCCTTCCCCTGCACTCACTTTCCCTCCTATTTGTTGATGGCAAAGGGGGAGAATATTGTCTAAATTCATTCCTTCTGTTCAGGGGGAGAATTCTGAATTGAGAATTCTGCATTCAGGGGGAGTGTATGCATCTGCATAACAATCTGAATAACAAATCATGTCCTTCATCAAAAATGCATCTGTATGACAGGATGTTGCTACTCTATATGATAGGGGGTTGCCATCATCAAAAAGGGGGAGATTGTTGTGACTCCTATGTGTTGATGGTGTTGACATGTAACTTTACTTCATATGGCAACATATTGTTTTGATTGATTGGCAACACTGTTTATGATTTGATGAAATTACTTTTATCAGATTGTCTTATGTTATATGCATTTTATCTTATTTTCACACTGAACACACACTCAAAGTCTCAAAGTATATACATTACTTCAGCAACGTAAGTCTGTACACTGTCAGTGTCTATTGCAGCATCCTAGCAAGTGTGTACATTCCCTGTCGATTGCAAAGTCCATACATCCACAGTGCATTGCATAGTCTACACACTGTCCGTCTCATTTAGAGTCTAAGGCAAAGTCTGTACAATGACCGTCTTCCTTAGCGTCTTGATCTTTCAAGTCTATACAGGCTTCTGTTTTACAAGGTCTGTACATTGGTCTCAGACTCCAAAGTCTATACATTTGTCGGTGCTAAGTATATACAGTGGGCATCTCATGAAGTTTGTACACCACTGTAGCTGCACCGTCTCACCCACCGTCTCATTCAGCGTCTTAGGCTTGCAAAGTCTATACATTGGTCGGTGGAAAGTCTATACATTCATTCACCGTAGCTTGCACGAGGTAAAGTCTGTACATTGGCCTCCATGCCTCAAGTCCATACATTGGACTGTTGGCCAAGTCTGTACATCGTTGTTGCCAAAGTCTGGACATTGGCATCTGTTCCTTCATTGCGATTCAAAGTCTGCACATTGGGCTATTTACCTACGTTCAACTTCAAAGTCTATACATCGGTCTTCACCTCAAGTCTGTACAATCATTTGTGGACAAGTCTTCACATCGTGAAGTCTATACACTCAACTCCTTCACATCTTGCAAAGTCTGTACATTGCATCCATCGGTCGTGCATTCAAGTTGTTCACAAGTCTGTACATCAGACGCGCATGCTCGCCTGTCCCTCCGGATGCTCTCCTGGGACCGAGTATGCTCTCCAGTGACTGTTAATGCTCCGATTGGCCAGCGTCTCTCTTGATCAAGTCTATACACTCATTCATTCATGCATTCACAGTGAAGTCTGTACATCCGTTTGGCTATGCATCACTATCCACCAAGTCTATACATTGGTAGAGTCTGTACATCAGACGTGCATGCTCGCATGTCCCCCCGGATTCTCTCCTGGAACCGAGTATGCCCTCAAGTGACTGCTAATGCTTCCCTAACTTTGAGGATGCTCCACTGGAGTAGCGATTGCTCCCCAGAGACAGCATGTGCTTAACATGCTTCCTTGACGCTGGTGATGCTGTCCAGAGGCCATAGATGCTCCCCTGAGACTTCATATGCTCCCGTGCGAGAACGCACTAGTCTCTAGGTGCTCTGCTCGTGAAGCTTAAGGAGGGCACGTGATCTGAGGCTGGAAGGCCTGACCAGATGATGACACATGGACTGACAGCCTGCTGGATGCTGCCACGTGGTCCGAATTCTTAGGGCGGGAAATGTGGAAACCACACCCGCCCTGGCTGCTGCTACTGCTGCTGCTATATATATGAGCCTTCTTCCACAGAAGAAGACTGATCGAAGTTGGCGAAGTCTACGCATCCAGTCTGAAGCAGCAGCCATCGAGATCCACTGTGAGAGGAAGAAAAGCAGAGAAGAAGAAAAGGAGAGAAGAAGAAAAAGAGAGATGAGTTGAGAGAGTTATTGTGAGAGCTTGTGAATCAGTCTCGTGGTCCAGTTACCAGAGCTGATATTGCTCAACTTTGAGCTACAGTCATTTTGGTTTTCTTCCATTCGATTGTGTGTTTTGTTTGTTTTCAGTCTTGCTATTTTCTCTTTGAAAACTCTTGTTCTATCAAGCTGTTAGTCAGCGGTTTCAAGCTGTGAGGCAGCGGGTTGCAGAGGTGTTACCTCTGGTCGGCTAAGCTGTAGTGCCCAGCAGAGCAAGCTGTGAAGCTCAGCTTTTGCAGAGGGTGTTCCTCTGGTCGGGATAAGCTGTAAGCCCCAGCCGTTGTTGGCAAGCTGTAGAGCCCAGCTGATTGAAGCTATGTATCAGCAGTAATCCACATTCGAGTTGAATGTGGGGTGGACGTAGGTCGGATTGACCGAACCACCTAAAAGCCTTGTGCCTCTCGTGTGTTTGATTGCTTGTTCAGCAGATCTCATGTGTTTCATTCGGTGCATTGGCTGTGTTCGTTTAGTGTTCTTCTAATTCTGCATTTGATTCTAGGCCTAATTTTTAAATAGCCAGTTGATCTATTCACCCCCCCCTCTAGATCCACATCCTGTGGTGATAGAGCCTTCCATCTAACTTCAACATGAGGATCACCTCACACAAGGTGTAGTCTTCCAGATAGGCTTGGCCCATAAATCCAACATACAACTTTTGATATACCAGAACCCTAGACTAAGTGTTAATTGAATATACCATTGAAACATTTAGATGTTCATTTTGAAGGATCATGGTTCAGCAGTTCAGTGAGACACAATCAGCTTGCAGGACTTATTGAAGACAAAACAGACCTATAATGCAATGCCTACAATGCAAGCTTACCATGCAAAAGGTTGAACATAAATTAAAAGGTCTATTTACATACCTGTGCCTTGAGCATTTATTTGGACCACGCTTAGCTCCAAGGCACTTGTAGCCACAAATCTCATTTGAAATTTTGTAGTACCTAAGCTTGCTTGGGTCCTTGAGGGTTAGCACTATGTGTAGCGTTTAGATCTCTCTTTCTTAATGCTATCAAGTCATCTTCCCTCATAGTATGGCAGTCATACATTTCATGCCCAATTCTCTCACAGTAAAAATAGTGCACAAAAGATTTGGTGTTTCTTTTATGTGCATGTGCATGTGTGTCACACCCCGAGCTCTTAATACAGCGAAAGGAATATCGAAACGTGAACAGCCGGCATGGTAAGCCTCTCGCACGCAAGAAATCAGAGCGCAAGACGATCACATATAAGTAATTGCACAAGTAACTTTTCTCAAATTTCCAACTTTATTGCATCAAATCCAATTATATGAGATCATCATTTCTTGACAACTACGACTCAAGAAAATCAAAAATTACAGTATGACTATACTAGATACTTTGATCATCTAGAGCTTCTCTCATCTTGAAAACCTTCATTCACTCTCGGACCTGCTGCAAGCATAATCTGAATCTGATGCACTAGTACTTCTTGAAATAGACAAAAAAATAGATATGAGCACACTTGCCCATTAGGTATCTTCGCATCAACATGAAGGAAATATTTAAATGATTAATGTCTTAGCTCTAGAATTAAGATCCAAATAAGATTGCGATAAACAAGCGATATAAACCAAGATAATCCAGAATCATGAAATGACTGAGCAAGTAAATATGAATAAGTATAGACTTTGAACAAGCAAGAATAATCATATAGATGAAAATTTGGCCTTTCATGAACAAGAATGTACGAGCATGTAACGAGAAAGTACTTTACACAAGCTCGTAAAGGCTATGCAATAACAAGCATGTAAATTTTTATGAAGAGCCTCGTGAATTTCACTCATTTATAAGAGAAAGTACTCCCAGCGCAATGTGACGCCAGTATCATCGTACCCCATGGTTTATATCACGTTTCCGACCATCGGCCGTGAGGACTAGCATAGAGCCCTTGGACACAATCCGTGCCCGATCTTGCATCTTCAAGTTATAAATCTAGCTACTTCCACGAGATATAACAATAATGTCGGCCAATAATTCAATTCCAAATAATGATTTTCATGATCAAGTAACGGAATATAATGTACCAAAGTTTGATATGATTTTCGAGAATGATTTAAAAAGGACATTATACTCCGGCGGCGTTTCGACAGCATAACGATACATTCATTAAATTCCATAACTTAATATTAACCTTTTTAACATAGTTTTGGAACTCCAGATAATCCTAAGATCATCTAGAAATTCAAGAAAACCAACCCCAAAGGTCAAACCTTGGGTTAGACTAAATCAAGAACTAAGCAATTGTTTACTGGACCGTTTCGTTCATAAAGCGGTCATAGTCTAGACCGTTTCATAAAAAGAGAGTCGACACATGAAAAAGAAGTGTCGACGTAGGGAAAACCATCTGGAGCTTTAGCGGTCTAGTGAATGGCCGCTAACTGAATCAGACGGTCAACCATAGGGCCGCTAAGGTCCAGAGTACATAAAACACCGGTAAAGTGCTTTCTAGACAATTGGGTTTAATGGTAGAACTAGCTCGGCATCCTAGTGGGAATCCCAGGCTCGCGGAGTCTTACGGAGGCCTTGAAACATAATCCCCTAGTCCGACAGAAGGAATATCCGACGGAGAGGTTCATAAGTCCAAGAAAAATGTGCCTATAAGTGCAAAGTGTAACTAATGATAACATACCGGGATATGTGCCATGTACTTAAGCAAAATGACTCGTAGATAAGAAAGGATCATGATAAAATAGCGATAAACTACTAGTGAATCCAGTTCATCTACCACTTTGAAATATGCATTTAGTACAAGAGTATATGATTTTGGCTTGAAATTAACTTAAGATTAAAATAAATTCCAAATGCATAAAGAAGAGGAAACCAAGTAGAATAAATCATCAATATTAACCAAGTATAAGAAAACAAAGCTTAAAACTTGGAAAAAACTAAAATAACTAGGCTTATCATAAGTAAATTAGGGCCATTCTACATTATTTTTTGGATTAACATTAACACAGAACTTAGAAACAAAAGTGGTCGCTTCAAGGACCGTTTTACAGAGGCTAGCGGTCTATCGTAGGGCCACTAGTTACTCCAGGCGGTCTTTAGGAAGACCATTTCTTCCTCTATAGCAGATAGACATTAAAAACTGATGCTCAAGCCTATTTTAGGGCAACATAAGGTATAAAAATGATATAAAACATGTAATGAACATGCCAGAAGAAAGTAGGCCAAGAATATGCATAGGAGAATGTAAATTGAGTAGAAATTTCATCTTTTCCATTAAAGGCTAGGTTCATGCATGAGAATGAACTAACTACTAAAACACAAAATACTCCATGTATAATGCATAAAATCATCTGCAAATTGAGGGCTTTTACACTTAAGCTCATGTTTAAGCCGTTCATGAGATAACCTACCTCTGGTCTTGTCCTTAAACTTCGAATTTAGGGCTGGAAGTTAACCCTAGTTCCTGCTCTTCCTGAACCGAACCAGCAACTTCGTGGCCTTCTATCTCATGATTCCCTTTACCTATGACCATGAAATTTGGAGGGTAAAAAGAGGGTACTAAAAGGAATAATTTATTTTAAAGAACCTCTATCTAATTACCTCATTTAGGACTTCTATCTTGTTGATCAATCTGACTCGGTCGCACAGGTTCCTGAGATTCTTGTGCTAAATCAGCGACTTTAGACGCCTCTAACTTCCTGTAGGCTTGATCTCCTAGAACGAAATTTTGGGAGTAGTTAGACTTTAGTATTATGATCAAAAACTTCTAAAGAACATACTCTAATTCGTCCTCCTTACCTCAATTCCACGCTAGCCAAAAGTAAGGGTCGCGCAGGTTGGTTCTGGGGTCTATTTAAAGGTTTAGCTAGGGTTTTAAGGATTTGCACAAACTTAGAGTCCTAATTAGGTCACCCATTCGATCTAAATCTATCTTAGAACCTTCTAGCTAATGGATTGCATCGATCCCAAGTAATTAGGATGCTAAAGTTTCCATCTTTTCACGCCTTCTTCTATTCACAGAATCTGCAGTGCTTAGCGGTCTAGTGCTAGACCGTTTCTTCTTCCCATGCGGTCGCTCGATAGACCGTTTCTTCTGTTGGCGCCGAATTTGAATAGTTTTAAACTCTTTTGATTTATCTCTGTTTATTTATCTATTTAAGGAGTAATTATCCCTTTAAATTTTGTAAATACACTAGTTTAGGCTTCTAGAATATGGGCCAAACCTTATGGGCATGGTTTTGGGTCATTTAGGGCCTATGTAAAAGATTAGATTCATTTACATAATATTGGGCTTTAATAATTAGATTTAATTAACTATAATTCATTTAATAGCCCATTAGCCTTGAATTAATTCTAGAAAAATCTTAGAAAAATCCGATTATATTTCTAAAAAATTCAAAATATTATTTATAAAATCTTAGGGTATTACACTCTCCCCCACTTAAGAGAATTTGGTCCCCAAGTTCAATATATGGATTTTACGGAGAGTGTACTTACAGTTGAATAGCTCAGGAAATCTCTTGCACATAGCTTCTTCAGTTTCCCATGTTGCTTCATGTGGGCAAGTTTTGGTCCACTGGACTTTGACCATTGGAATAACTTTATTTCGAAGTTGACGTACCTCTTGTTCAATTATTTTGATTAGCTTTAGCTCGTACGTCAAATCCTTCTTAATCTCTAGGTTGTCATAAGTTATAACTTGAAATGGATCGGAGACATACTTTTTAAGCATTGATACGTGAAACACATCATGAACTCCAGCTAGTTGAGGTGGCAAAGCTATTCGATATGCAACTTCACCGACCCTTTCAAGAATTTCAAAGGGGCCAATGAATCTTGGAGTGAGCTTGCCTTTAATACCAAATCTTTGAATACCTCGACTCGGAGAAACCTTGAGAAACACATGATCTCCCACTTGGAATTCCAGGTCACATCTTCTGTTATCAGCATATGATTTCTGCCTGTCCTGGGCCATCTAGAGTCTCTCCCGAATAAGCTTTATCTTCTTGGTAGTATCTCTTATAATATCTGGCCCGAGAAATTGCCTTTCTCCTACTTCATTCCAACATATAGGTGAACGACAGCTTCTTCCATATAGTGCCTCGAATGGTGCCATCTGTATACTGGCCTGGTAGCTGTTGTTGTATGCAAATTCCACTAGAGACAAGTGGTCATGCCAATTTCCTCAAAAATCAAGAGTACAAGCTCTGAGCATATCTTCTACTACTTGATTGGTTCTTTCAGTCTGACCATCAGTTTGTGGATGAAAAGCAGTGCTAAAATTCAATCGGGTTCCTAGTGAATGTTATAACCCTTTCCAGAATTGTGAAGTAAATCGAGGATCTCGATCATAAATAATGGTGACAGGGACACCATGTAGTTTAACAATCTCCTTCACATATAAAGCAGCTAAGATATCTACAGACCATCGACTTTTAATAGGTAGAAAATGAGCCGATTTTGTTAAATGGTCTATAATTACCCATATTCCATCATGTCTACCTCTTGATTTAGGCAGTCCCATGATAAAATCCATTCCTATACTCTCCCATTTCCAATCCATAATTTCCAATGTATGTAGCTTTCCAGTAGGCTTTTGATGTTCTGCCTTAATTTGCTGACAATTAAGAAAACGTCACGCGTAGTCTGCTATCTCTCTCTTCATATTGGGCCACCAATAGTTTCTTTTAAGATCTTGGTACATCTTGGTAGCACCATGATGAATGGTATACTTAGATTTATGAGCTTCATCTAAGACCATCTTCTTAGTATCAACATGATCCGGGATACAAATATGTCTGTTGTACCCAGATAATTTCCCCAGTAAAACACCCAGAAATAAGAGTTCGGGAATTTTCTCGAACACCTTCAAGGCATGGGCTATCCAGCCCCTTTGGCAACCCAATAGGCCCGAACAATGGCCCTAACCCACTGGCCGGGGCGTACGGCGGCAGTAGCAATCAATCGGGACCACCCCCGACCCCTCAGTTGCGGACTTTGCCCGCGTTCTATACAACTACCCGGGCCAACCCAGGGCCGCCCCAACTACAAGCCACGCCACGTGGCACTCAGTGAAAAGGCCAGGGGGCCTACCCTAGGATGCCTTCTTTCAACCCTCCAAGGTTAAAGGGAGACCAAACTAAGTCAGCCATAGGCTCTGAAGGCCCGCAGTACGCACATATGGCTCACAGGCGTGTATCGGGCATTTTCCCGAACACCTTGCGGGCGCGTATATTCCAGCCCCTCATCAACAAACCGTGGGTCAATCCACGGCTCCAGCATACCAACTGGGTTCCATAACGACCCTCCAACAAGTCGGGACTGCTCCTGACCCTCAAACACACGGCGACGAGCCGCTTATCTTTAGCTCTCGGGTCAACCCGAGGCTACCCTACCAAGCCCGCCGTGCAACGCGGCACACGCCTCGAGGCCAGGCCCAAGTGCCCAAAGTGCCTCCGCTCAGCTCCCATGAGCTCATACCTTCACCCCAAGGCCCATTCCAAGGCCTCTCAGCCAGTTACCCAGGCCGTTCGACAACCCGGGATGTGTTGGGCATTTACCCGACCACCTTGCGAGCGGCAACTGCGACTTCATAACAACAAGCCCCCATGGGCTAATCCCAGCACCTCGAAGCCCTCTGTCCCTCAAAGGACACCCCCAGACAACAATAGAAGACCCCCGGGGGCCATCCCTCGGGGTTGCGGCTCGACCGGGGCTGGTTCGCCCCAGGGTAGGGCCGCGCCCACAGGGAGGGTGAACTCCTTAGGGGGCCTTGCCCTCTTCCCAGCCCGATGGCCCCCAAGGCCCCGTTCAGTCCTAGTCCATACCATTCCCTAATCCCTAGGTGCAAGGTTCACATAGGGATTCGTTCGTCGTACCGATACGTGGAAGAAAGGCGAAGGACGCATGCGACAGCACGAGGGGTTCAACTCTTAGTCAACGCGCACGAGCAAGCTCCACGTATCCTCCCTGTCCTTTTCTTCTTAGCCAAATTAGGAAGAAAATACATAAAAATAGAGATTTTATAGGGGTGGGGCCACCCTTTCTCTCTCCCTCGCCAATCCACCTAAACCCCCCAAGGGGGGTTTAGGCAGACCAGCCTGCCCCCTCAGGTTGGTCCGCCTAAACCCTTTACATAAAAAAAAGTTTTTTTTAGGAAAAAACCCCCTACCCAGTCCGCCCAAACCAAGGGTTTAGGCGGACCGGCCTGGACCCCCAGGCTGGTCTGCCCAAACCCCTTCCAAATAAAAAAAATGTTTTTAATAAAAGAAAAACCCCTCCGTGAGGGGTTTAGGCAGACCAGACCAACACCTTGGGCTGGTCCGCCTAAACCCCACTTGGGGGAGGGGTTTAGGCAGACCAGACCAGCCCCTTGGGCTGGTCCGCCTAAACCCTACCTTCCCACTCCGTAATACAAAAAAAAAATTATGTTTCTTTAGGGTTTACCCGGACCAAGTTGGACCTCCAACTTGGTCCGCCTAAACCCTACCCCTGCCCCTTCAAATTCCTATAAATTCCACCCCTTAGAAGCGCAAGGGGCACATGCACACAGGCAAGAACATACAGGCCGGACAGACACAACAATACAACCCGACCTAACTGCCGCACCCTCGGGCTTCTGAGGCTTTCGGCAAGGGTCGGGAACGCAAGGAGCAAGGCGTGTGTGTGGGTGTATTGTAGGTCGGCTCGCACATGTCGAGGGTATGTCCACACTCCCCTCATGTGGCGTCTAGCCATCATACACATGTCCGCTCCCATCGCACGTAAGGCGTTATGACAACGGCGAACACACCCGCATCCCAGGTCCGCCCGTGCATGGCAACCCACCGTGGCCATGTACACGACACGACGCCGCACCAGTGACTGACGTGGGGCCATGCGACTACCACTCTCCCCCGAGGCCCGGACCCGACCGCTCACCTCGAGCCACGTCCTACCTCCGTCAGGCGCCAGCCCATAACCACCCCCTACCACCCAGGCAGTCGGACATGTCTCAATCTCCCTATAGGGAGCCCCCTGTAAAACACGTGGGTAACTGCCATACCACGCATTGACCCGGGGACCGACTCACATGTCGGAATTGTCCCGCGGCTTGCACCAGTTGTATTCTGGCCTCCTCGACCCATTTGTAACGCCCATGTGGCTCTCATATAACATAAAACCAGTTGAATGCATGCGCCCGTATGCGGGCCCCAGTTTTCTACTTACACCATTCGACACACGTGCCTAATATTTCTAACCCCAGCCATCACCCCCCAGACAAAAGCTTGCCCACACCAGCGAAATGCTCCCGGCCCTCCACCCATGGCTTCAGACACATACAGGCTTCTCTTCAGCACGGAACGAAGGTGTTCAGATTCAATCCGATGTAAATAAACACCGATCGCTTGCAGTCGGTGGGGAAAGACGTCTAGTACACGATTCCCACAATCGCCTGCGCACTCACACCCATAAAACCCCCTCGATCCACGTGTCACCCGACCTCTCGAGCCCACGTGCCGCATCCTGGCGACGCTTCCCCAGCCAACCCTTGGTTCCATAGGTGATTGTCGAGAAATCGACTGGCATGCCCGCACCCTGTCCAACTAACCTACTCCCCTACATTTTCGTGCCATTCGACCCTTCTCGACTTTACGTAAAAGGAGAGTGCCCGGTGTAATGTTCCAAACAGCACCCTCGGGCGACGCAGCGGATAACACAAATTTTATTTGCCCGAACCTGGCTTCATGGAATCCCATATCCATGCTCTGATCGACGTTTTAATCACCCCAACCCCTAACTACGGGTTACGTATTTATACCTTGCGCGGAACGATGCTATCCGCAATGTCCGATGCAGAATATCACGAATACCGAGCCGCACAGATGCACGGCCTCTAGAGCAGATCCACACGGATCCTTGCACAGCGACGGTACCCCCCGGCACGACCTTCCCCAACCCTTTCACCTTCTGGAGAGAGAGAGAGCAAGAGGGAGGAAGGGGGGAAGAGTTAATCTCTTCTTCCCTTGCCTTAATGCCTGATTAGGCCAAGAGGGAAGAGAACCCTCGTAAGGCCTATATATATAGGATTTGGCCCCTTTTGAAAAGAACCCACAAGGACCAAAATCGTATATATATCCTTTCATTATTGTACATATATATTAAGCCCCTCTTATATGCCTTTCCAAAAGGATTTCAAGGGATTAATATATACATTTGTACAATAATAATCCGTCACCCAAGAATCCATTGTGTGTGATCCTCTAGGCCCATAGTCACTCTAGTTTAAGGCCCATTAACTTCTAATTCCTAATTAAAAGTAAATTAAACTTATTATTCGCTTCTACTAGAGTCGAATAATAGTTTAATTTATTCCGAACCTTTGATCACGTTGGGTCAAGCAAATCCGCGTGATCTAGAGGACACCGGGTTTAAACCAGCCTGTCTGGTACCTATAAGTCCACAGTTACCGCATCGCTATAATCCCTCGCTCATTCTATGAGTCTGGTTCGATCGAGGGTATAGTTTCTGTCAAACCCCATGATCGCGCCATTTGACCATGACCTCCTTAAAGTGTATGACGTCCGTTCTAAACGAACTCACACGACCCTGGCCAGGGATTTAACAGAGCGTCAATGTCATGACCCATTAACTATCTGATATATACCCGACAGTGAGCGATCCCCTCTTGACCATTGATGATCTTCACACGTATCCTGGAGTGGTTAATGACTCAGCAACTCATGACTTATGGTTAATGTCACTTAGCCAAGTAATTAAACCATTCCAGTCCTCGTGTAAGATCCGATCAATGTCTTAGGTCAAAGGACCAACGATGCTACTGAGACCGTTGGATCTTCAGTTGACATTAGGTATAATCAACCATCTGAAGATCCAATAGCGGATCAGTTCAGTGCACTTCCTCCCAGGACGTACACCTACACATATGTGTTGGTGCCCCGCACCAGTGACCATGAGACTGGTCCCTAACACATCATGTGTACTGGTTTAATAGGTAATTAAAGTCCCCGAGTGATTACCCTCTAACCAGGAACAGTTTAAGGTATGTGTCCATGTAAAGTCAGTCTCATGATCGAGATCCCATCTCAAGTTGACTTTACAACCACATATCCTAGGGACATCGTAAAGTAATATAGAATCACATATTTACACACAAATATCACTTTATTAATAATGAACAAGATCGTACATCTATCGGGCCTACCCGACCCAAAATTGGCCTGTAGCACACCAACACTAACACCCGGTACCGCCGTGAGAGGCCTACGGCCACGAAGGAGGATACCCGAGATACATCAAACTCCCGTATCTTCCTCCCCCGCTGTATTCCTACCTTCACCCCAGTCATCGGCATAAAAGATAAAAACCCCCGACGACAACATCCTTGAAACAATAATCTTCCATCATTTGCGATAGAAAAATCCGGTCGTTACTCCATATCAGTCTTAATCTCCAACAATACTGGAACATTTTCTTGTAACTTTACTAGGTCTTCGATCAATGTTGGTTGTATTTTAATATTGGCAATAAAGTAATCTTCTGTCTTCATATCCATATCTAAATTCAATTGAGCAAATTTAGAAATAAGATTGGACATACCTTTCAGACTGGATAACTTTCCTATTGGTTTCTTACTGAGTGCATCGGCAATAGCATTTGCCTTCCCAGGGTGATATTGAATAGCAAAATCAAAGCCATTGAATACTCCAACCATCGTCTTTGCCTCATATTCAACTCCTTTTGAGAAAAGAGATATTTCAGGCTCTTGTGATCTAAATACACAATAAATTTTTCTCCATAAAGGTAATGATGCCAAATCTTTAAAGTGAATACTACATTAGCCAGCTATAGGTCATGAACATGATAGCTTTCCTCACGTTTCTTTCATTGTCTTGAAGCGTAGCAAATGACCTTGTTATTTTGCATGAGCACGCACCCTAGACCAATGCCAGATGCATCAGTGTAGACTTCAAATTCGCCACCTTCAACCGGCAATGCCAATACAGGTGCCGTAGTGAGATGCTTCTTAAGAGCCAAGAAATTTTGTTCACATTCCTTCGTCCACTCAAAAGGGTTTCCTTTCCAGTGAGTCTGGTCAAAGGAGCGGCGATTTTGGAAAAATCCTTGATGAATCGCCGATAATAACCAGCCAAGCCAAGGAAACTTCAAGCTTTAGATACCGTTTTCGGTCGACTCCAGTTCTTAACAGCTTCAACCTTAGAAGTATCTACTGCAATGCCTTCTTTAGAAATGATATGGCCAAGGAAAGAGACCTCCTTAAGCCAAAATTCACATTTGTTTAATTTTGCATATAGTTGGTGTTCCCGCAGGGTTTGCAAGGCAATCCTTAGATGTTCCTCGTGTTCTTCCTTTGTCTTTGAATAGATGAGGATATCATCGATGAATACGACCACAAATTGGTCAAGATAAGGTCGAACACATTATTCATCAGTTGCATGAATGCAGCAGGTGCATTAGTCAGTCCGAATGGCATAACTATAAATTCATAATGTCCGTATCGACTTCGGAAAGTAGTCTTGTGAATGTCTTCATCCTTGACCCTTAGTTGGTGATTGCCTGACCTGAGATCGATCTTGGATAAGTATTTTACGCCAGAAAGTTGGTCAAACAGTTCATCAATACGCAGCAGTGGTATTTGCTCTTGATGGTGAGTTGATTCAACTGCCAGTAGTCAATACATAATCTGAGGGAACCATCCTTCTTCTTGACAAATAAGACTGGCGCACCCCAAGGGGATGTGCTAGGTCAAATGAAGCCTTTTTCTAGCAGCTCCTGAAGTTGCTTCTTTAACTCCTTCAATTCCGTGGGGGACATCCTATAAGGAGCTATTGACACAGGTGCTGCTCCGGGTGTGAGTTCAATGGTGAAGTTAATCTCCCTTTTGGGCGGTATGCCAGGTAACTCGGATGGAAAGATATCAGGAAACTCCTGAACTACAGGGATTTCATTTATCTGGATTTCCTTAGACTCGGTAACTACCACGGAGGCAAGGAAAGCTTCACATCCTTGTGAAATGAGTTTGAAAGCGTGAAGAGATGAAATAAGAGAGGGATGCTTCCGGTATTTGATACCAAGGAAGAAAATCACGGGAGGACTGATTTTGGGAAAGAGATTATCCTATTTCGGCAATTTATGTAGGCATCATGGTCAACCATCCTGTTGGGTTCGGTGCGCTCCCCTCTTTGTCTTTGATAATGGTTTTGATGATTACAATATATTGTGTGTTTTGCGTATGAATAGAAGTGAAAATATTGTGTGTAAATTCTATGGAAATTGCATGCTTATTGATCATTTTGGAACTTATTGTTGATATCTTATTTTGTAGGATTGGATGCTTGGACTTGGGTGGTTTGAAGAGTCGACATCACCCACTCTGGGAGTCGACATGTTCTTCATGTTCCTTCACATGCATCGACCTATGTTTGATATGCTTAGACCTACGCTTCATGTGCATAGACCTCACCATGGGTCTCTCTCAATGCACTTCATTCTAAGGGTTTATCATGCATATCCTTCATGGGTTTTCTGGTTTCTGTTCATGTGTTATGAGCTTGAATGCTGACATATTTAAATTATGTGAATCATGGTAAAATACATTCACATATCCTTCTATTCAGTGGAGTTGATACCTCTCTTGATGTGTGTGTGCTTTAAGCACTTTCTGCACTGGTTTTCCAAGGCTCATACTTTGCTAAGGTGTTTTCATCAACTTTGGTTACTTGGTTGCATGATGTTCTTATCTTGCTTAAATGAATAGATTTTCATGTTGCTCATATGATCTTGATTCATGATGAAGGAAATCTTGATATAAGGCATACTGTTGTTGCATTGGACTGAACTTCATATTTTTGGTCTGAACCTGGTTCATCAATGATGGCTGTTTAATCATCTTGATATTTGGCTAAGTATCATTGCTTGGTTGAATGGGTTGAGGGTGCTTCTGTATGCACAGACCTGTCTTTGGTGTTTTTCTAATGTGCTTCGACTTGCTTCTATTAGTGCACCGACCTCATCTTAGTATTTCTATAGATGTGCACCGACCTTTTAATATATGCACCGACGCTTGTCATATATATGCATCGACCCATAATGTGCATTGATAGCTTTATATTTTCACATATTATTTTCATATACGTTTGGGAGATAATTCATTAGTAAATTGACTGACTATGTGGAAAAAGTTCATAAAAATTGATTCTTGTTAATTTGTGAGTTTTCATGGAAAACAACAATTTTGGAGTAATTTTTGGTCATAAACTTGAGTGCATATATATGTGGACAAAATTTATTTAACAACATAGTCACATACGCATTTTTTTTGACAGGTTGTCAGTATAATGCATAATGTGAATGGGCTCAAAGGCTTGTTGTATGCATGCATAGTGGTATTGGGCTTCCTTCACGTAGGTGCCATGTGGGTTGCATGAAGGTGGCTGTGGGCATCATGTGCATGAGATTCACGTACATGCAATATTGGCAAGACCTTGGGCTTAATATGAATCAATCAAGGTGGCTGTATATATCACGTGTATATATATATGAGTGGCAGAGATGCAATATATTGGCAAGACCTTGGGCTTAATTTAAATATCAGTAACACATGCATGGCTAGCAACTAATGTGGCATGGTGATAAGCTTCCTTCACGTAGATGGCTATAGAAGGCATCACGGTGGCTGCAGTATGCATGAAATGCATAAGATCATCACGTGCATGAAGGCTTTAGCGGTTGAAGATAAAAGTGGCCAGCCATGCATGGTTGGCAGCTGGTGGTTGCGATGAGATAAGTGGACGCAGCGAAGGCTTCGGAAGTGAGATGCTCGCGTGAGATGCAGCCAAGGATGCGGAGGCAGTTCACTCCGTGGGTGACGTTCGCGGTAGCGTGAACGGTGGGTGGTTCCCTCTTGGTGAGAGAGGCATTTGCGAGAGCATCGTATCGGCGAGCTTGGATAATGGCAACGAAAGCGGCGGTGGTTCTGTGGAGTTCTGGGCGAGCTGTGCCCCTATAAAAGGAGGGCTCCAGGAACGTACCAGGGGGGTTCGTTCGGAGTTTTTAGTTTTGGTTTTAGTTCTGGGTTTTCTTAGCCTTCGTTACAGGTCTTTCTCTTGCCGTTCTCTGCCGCTCGTGTGTGGCATCCGCAACGATTCGACGGGGAGAAAGTGCAGCGTCGCGTCGCGTGTGGAGCCTTCTAATCCGATCGCTCCCGTCGCTTCAACGTGCAGCTCATCCCGTCCCCAGCTGTCGTGTCCGTGGCGTGAAGACAGGAGGCGTGGTCGCGGCGAGTTTCCTTCTGCATGCGACGTCCTGTGCCGTGCATGCAGCGTGGTCACGGCGGGCTTCCTCTGCGGCTAGTTTCTTTTGATGCTTTCAGTTCATTTTTTTTGGGTTTTCAGTGCGTTGTTTAGCGTTTCCATTCTTAACCGTGTTCTGGGAATTCTTGGAGTTGTAACCTTTGTTTGGAGTTCAATGGAATTTTTAAACCTTTCTACTTTTAGTTCTCTCGTTGGGATTTTTTGATCTCTGAATTCTTTTATTCTCTCGCTGGTGCGTTTGTTTTAGTTCAGGTCATGCTTGGTTTTTCTTTTGGATATGAATTCGTGCTTAGCTTTTGGTTTTCTTTGTTGGGGGTTCTTTCTGGGGCGTTTGTTTTAGTTCAGTTCACGCTTGGTTTTCTTTTGGAGTTACTGTTCCTTTTAGCATCGTAGCCCTCTCTCTCTCTCTCCGGTGTAGCGTCGGCCGTTCGCAGGTGCCGTGGCGGGCTCTCCTCTGCAGTACGGTGTGGCACCCCCGGGTGTGTCCGTTGTAGCCCCTTCTACTGTACCTGAGGCATCCGAGACGGGAGAGAGGAAGTGTTGCGTCCATCCCCAGCAAGCATCCCACGTTGCTGCAGTACCCATGGCGTGAAGACGGGAAGTGGAGAGAGGCAGAGCGTCTCCTCTGTGAATCCGTGGGACGTCTCCTTCGGCTGCAGTTGTGGTTCCTCAGCCGCATTTCCTTTTGCAAGTGTTTGGTGTTCACAAGAGAGAAGGGAGAGAACAGCATCGCGTCGTATTTGTTTATTCGTACACTGTTATTCTTTTATCGTGCCTTTGAGTTTCTTTTCTATGGCATTGTTTAGTTCAACTTAATAAGCCATTGATCATAGGTGTCTTGGATTAGATCAACTCATTGTACCCACGTTCTTCCTTTCATATAAGTGTTTTACTTTTATTTGTCTATTCACAATCATCTCTCTTCCTCTAAACATGGTGTTTTTGATGCCTTTATTGCAAGTGTTTAAGTTAACCTTAGTTTCTTAAGTTCATCTGCCTAGATTAGTTGACTTCAATTTATCAACTCTTCCTTTAGTGTTTATTTGTCATTAATTTTTAGTCAAACAAAATACAAGAGTTTCATCTTAAAAATCTGAATTTCCCCGTGGATTCGACTCGGACTCACCGCTTATCTATTTTCCTTTAATTAATTTGTGGGCCGATAATTAATTTTGATAGTGGATGTATTAACGGCATGCATTTTAACTATCAATTTTTGGCGCCGTTGCCGGGGAAGTTTATGATTTTTAGGTTGTTAATCTTGTATTTTTGTACATAAATTGACACTAATAATTTCTCTTTTTCTTATTTTTGCAGGAAAATAAAAAAAAAAGTGGTAAGTTTTCTTTGTCATTTATTTCAAAAAAAAAATGAGGGAACACTTTTTCAAGTAAGTACTCACATTTCCCTCCTTCATTTGAGTTTATTTTCTTTATTTTTCATATCTTGTGGTTAGATAGGATCATTAATTAAAAAAAAAAATCACTTGAACTTTAATAAAAATCATCATCTCAAGATTAGCAACCACATTTCCATGTCTTAGGTCATGCATCATATAGGTTAGAATTGTTTTTTGTTATTTATTTTTGTTAAATGCATCATTGAAGATTGCGGGGGCAAGGTGAGTTCTTCTATCTTTTTCTTAATCACATGACATTCAAATTTGCATAGAACCCCTTGTTTGACTATGTGGTGTTGCATTTCATTTTAAACTATCTTAAGGGCAAAACCCATAATCACATAAGGTGGGGATTTGATCACCCTTCCTTGGCCCACAAACCACAACTCTTCATTTTGCATTTCCTAAGCCTAATAAAATTCAGTAGACATTGGCCCTAGGGTTCACTTTGAGATTTGATTTCACTTGGGCCCATTATCAATTTGGAAACTAGTGTCTAGGAAAGAGGTCCGATGGCAAACGCCTTAAGTGGGATTGTGGTTTATTAATTAGGACCCTACATCTGTAGGGGGAGCCTCCCACAACCCCACCTCTTTCCTGGCTAGTGGACAAATTTGATAGTGGACTTGGGCTGGATTCAAGTTGATTTGTGAGAAAGCCAACATTTGAGCCCACTTAGTGGTTGAACCTTAAGAGAAATTGTGCTTGTAACACCATCTAAAGGTTGGTGTCTAGGCAAGAGGTTAAAAGGCTACGCCTAAGTGGATCCGTGGTTCATTAATTAGGAGCTTGCGAAAGCAAGGGGAACCTCCCACGATCCTACCTCTCACCAGGCCAACTTAAAGGTCGGTGTGTACAAGATTACAATTAAACTTTGGGGAATTCTTACTATTTGTGCTTCTAAGTCCAAGGAGCCCTAAGTCTTGTAGGTTAATGTGTTGATCAAGTGGTTGCAAAGAAGAAAAAAAAAATCTTTTCTGCAAAACAAAATAAAAAAAAATAATATCACTCTTTCTTGGGCTTTTTGCATTGCCACTATCACTTGTGTTCAGGCCCACTAATAATTCTTCCATGTTCAATCATGTGGGCCACTTGAATTCAAATCCATCGTTTACCCAATATCATCCAAATCCTTCATTCATCCAAAATGGGGTTTACAATTCATCTCTTACCCAGGCACCAAACCAATTTCCATTGGCTTTTGCCACCAATTTCTCTCACTCAAACTCATATCCACGGTGGGAAAACCAACAATCTTCTTCTTGGGCACCCTATCAAGACCCTATTCAAAGTCCTTCACACTCACACTTTTCAGATTGGGATTCTTACTCAAATGATTATTACAATCAAGCCCAACATGAAGGACAACCCATCTGCTCCTCACCACTTCAGTACCAAACTGATTTTCATTCTAACTACTCACCACTGTCTGAGTGCCATCCAATCTATCCAGATCCTCCAAAGTCTGATTTCGAGGACAACATTGATCAAGTGACTCAACTCCTTTTGGCCCAAAATCAATCTTTCCAAGCCGACATGGCAGAAATGAAGGTCATGCTTGACCAATACCAAAAAGAGCTAGAAATGGACCAATGTGATAACCTCCCCAAGGAAAATTTTGAACATCCATTGCCTGATTACAATATCACGCCAAATGACTCACCCATCAATCCTCAATTCAATGACTCTCAAATAAATTTTGATGAGGAGGATAATATGGAGCAACCATATCAAGAAAATTGGGGGGAAGTTAGTGAATCTCAATTTGTGATGGTCAAGGAAAATAATGAGGTGTTTAAGTTGGGGGGAGAACAAGAGGAAAATCAAACTTGGGCTCCGAACTCTAATGACTATTATGATCCAGCCCAACATACAAATCATTCCCCTTCTTGCTATTCATCTCCGCCACCCTCAGGTAATCACCCAAATGATCAATTCAATCAGTTCCTTCTCCAAGGTCAACCCCTCCAAGAGCAAATCAATAGACTGACCATGGAAATCACAAGCATGGAGGGAGATCAATCCTTTGATTACTCTGTATCCAATCCTACTCATCATGTCCTTTACCCTGACTGTAATCACTCACTAATTCCTCAATCTCATAAAACTCAAAATTTTGATTCCGAAGATGAAGGGATTATGGAGAGAAATTGTCAGCAAATTTTATATGAAAACTCTAAGGACTTTGAGGAGATTGAAGAAATCAATGGGAAAGAAACCAAAGAAGAGGATGAACTAATGAATGATCATAGTCCCCCTCCTAAAAATGAATCTGAGGAGCTTGTGCTTGATTGCCATCATGAGGGGAATGCTAGAGAGGTGGATGATCTCCAATTAGGGGGAGAGGAAGAGTATAATGAATCTCAAATCTCTAATCACATATCTCCCCCCGAATTTGATGCAATTCACTTTGATGATGGGAAAGAAGAGGAAGTGAAGATGGATCTAGAATTGAACATTTATTTGAATAATGGAGTTGGGGTAAATGAGGAAATGAATGATTTGAGTGCGCTGCATGATAATTTCAATCTAGATGAGAGGGTAGAGCTTATGCCAAATCTTGACTACGATGATCCTTTTAAAACTCTTCCAGTCAATTGGTCCAACCTTGCCCTACCTGTTGATTTATCTGATCCCACAGAATTTCAAGAGAAATATTTCATAATCGAGGACATGATTTTTCCCAATAGTCCTCCTCTATTCTCTGATTGGGGTGGTCCGTTTACGATGTCTCCACCCCGTTATATGCTTTACCCTTATACTCACCAGTTCCAATTATATCTCTCAGGGCATGAAAAAAAAAACTTTGGCAAGAACAAAATTCTGTGGTGGCTCATTCTAAAATCAACTTGTTGGTTATTGAGCTCCCATGTATCTGGCTAAAGACATTAAACTTAGCGCTAATTGGGAGGTAACCCAATTCTTTCTTCTAAAAATAAATAAATGATGATTGATTTTTCTTTTTAGGAACAAGGAGCATGGAGCAGCATGTCCCTACCAACAGACTTCTTCTCGCCCAGGTTGTACCTTTCCCTCTCAATGCATTCACCCCATATTGTCCTAATTTTCTATGTTAAGCATGTCATTGAGGACAATGTCACTTAAGTTGGGGGATAGCTTGTGCTTAAATTTCAAGCTTGTACTTAAATTTCATCAAAATGCTATAATTTTTTTCATGACATTCCCCTAACAAATGCTTCAGGGTCATTTTTCATGATAAGAAACATTGTCAAAATGATAAGGCTTAGAATATCCACTTGTGACAGCATTGAATTAAAGGGTGAATTAGTTGGTTATGTTTTTAGCATCTTCTTCGGAATACACTCAGATTTTTCTTTGAACTCACACACGTCTACACACTAATGAGAATAGTAGGTATTAAACACAAGGATGATGAGTTTTCTGCTTAAAACTTAGGCGAAGATTGAAAATTCTACCGAGTCATTGAAGATCTATCGTGAGGAAAAAGCTACCTGCCTGCAAATAAGTGCAAAGCACCAAAAAGAAAAAAAAAAGAAGAAAAATGAAATGATGAAAAATAACTCATGGAAAATGCTCCTGATCTTAGTAACCGGGCCTGCTTCTCCTAGCAAGAGTTGAGGTTCGCGTCAAACAGTGAAGGAATGTGCAGCACCATGATGAAAAAAAAATGATGAGGATCAGGCAGAGTGAAGCTACTTGTAATTCGAGAGTCTGATTTGCAAAAGGTAGAATTGGAAATCATCGTTAAGTGATAAAAAGAAGGCTCATGCATCCAGTTGTCTGATGTCCACTAATCAAATTAGAACACTTACACAAAGAGATACAAAAATTGTGAGTGTAATCTAAGGAAGTGTCTAACTACATGGATTGACGAAGTTTATTCCTGACATTTACTGCTTGAACTTGTAATATTCTAATAGTTCAAATCATAATGCTCAGCATTCATGTCATGAAACGTGATTTTTTTGAACTCTTGTTAGTCCTAATTCTATAATTGTTTGCATTGCTAAGGGACTAGCAATGAGTAAGTTGGGGGGTGTGATAGCTTTATATTTTCACATATTATTTTCATATACGTTTGGGAGATAATTCATTAGTAAATTGATTGACTATGTGGAAAAAGTTCATAAAAATTGATTCTTGTTAATTTGTGAGTTTTCATGGAAAACAACAATTTTGGAGTAATTTTTGGTCATAAACTTGAGTGCATATATATGTGGACAAAATTTATTTAACAACATAGTCACATACGCATTTTTTTTGACAGGTTGTCAGTATAATGCATAATGTGAATGGGCTCAAAGGCTTGTTGTATGCATGCATAGTGGTATTGGGCTTCCTTCACGTAGGTGCCATGTGGGTTGCATGAAGGTGGCTGTGGGCATCATGTGCATGAGATTCACGTACATGCAATATTGGCAAGACCTTGGGCTTAATATGAATCAATCAAGGTGGCTGTATATATCACGTGTATATATATATGAGTGGCAGAGATGCAATATATTGGCAAGACCTTGGGCTTAATTTAAATATCAGTAACACATGCATGGCTAGCAGCTAATGTGGCATGGTGATAAGATTCCTTCACGTAGATGGCTATAGAAGGCATCACGGTGGCTGCAGTATGCATGAAATGCATAAGATCATCACGTGCATGAAGGCTTTAGCGGTTGAAGATAAAAGTGGCCAGCCATGCATGGTTGGCAGCTGGTGGTTGCGATGAGATAAGTGGACGCAGCGAAGGCTTCGGAAGTGAGATGCTCGCGTGAGATGCAGCCAAGGATGCGGAGGTAGTTCACTCCGTGGGTGACGTTCGCGGTAGCGTGAACGGTGGGTGGTTCCCTCTTGGTGAGAGAGGCATTTGCGAAAGCATCGTACCGGCGGAGCTTGGATAATGGCAACGAAAGCGGCGGTGGTTCTGTGGAGTTCTGGGCGAGCTGTGCCCCTATAAAAGGAGGGCTCCAGGAACGTACCAGGGGGGTTCGTTCGGAGTTTTTAGTTTTGGTTTTAGTTCTGGGTTTTCTTAGCCTTCGTTACAGGTCTTTCTCTTGCCGTTCTCTGCCGCTCGTGTGTGGCATCCGCAACGATTCGACGGGGAGAAAGTGCAGCGTCGCGTCGCGTGTGGAGCCTTCTAATCCGATCGCTCCCGTCGCTTCAACGTGCAGCTCATCCCGTCCCCAGCTGCCGTGTCCGTGGCGTGAAGACAGGAGGCGTGGTCGCGGCGAGTTTCCTTCTGCATGCGACGTCCTGTGCCGTGCATGCAGCGTGGTCACGGCGGGCTTCCTCTGCGGCTGGTTTCTTTTGATGCTTTCAGTTCATTTTTTTTGGGTTTTCAGTGCGTTGTTTAGCGTTTCCATTCTTAACCGTGTTCTGGGAATTCTTGGAGTTGTAACCTTTGTTTGGAGTTCAATGGAATTTTTAAACCTTTCTACTTTTAGTTCTCTCGTTGGGATTTTTTGATCTCTGAATTCTTTTATTCTCTCGCTGGTGCGTTTGTTTTAGTTCAGGTCATGCTTGGTTTTTCTTTTGGATATGAATTCGTGCTTAGCTTTTGGTTTTCTTTGTTGGGGGTTCTTTCTGGGGCGTTTGTTTTAGTTCAGTTCACGCTTGGTTTTCTTTTGGAGTTACTGTTCCTTTTAGCATCGTAGCCCTCTCTCTCTCTCCGGTGTAGCGTCGGCCGTTCGCAGGTGCCGTGGCGGGCTCTCCTCTGCAGTACGGTGTGGCACCCCCGGGTGTGTCCGTTGTAGCCCCTTCTACTGTACCTGAGGCATCCGAGACGGGAGAGAGGAAGTGTTGCGTCCATCCCCAGCAAGCATCCCACGTTGCTGTAGTACCCATGGCGTGAAGACGGGAAGTGGAGAGAGGCAGAGCATCTCCTCTGTGAATCCGTGGGACGTCTCCTTCGGCTGCAGTTGTGGTTCCTCAGCCGCATTTCCTTTTGCAAGTGTTTGGTGTTCACAAGAGAGAAGGGAGAGAACAGCATCGCGTCGTATTTGTTTATTCGTACACTGTTATTCTTTTATCGTGCCTTTGAGTTTCTTTTCTATGGCATTGTTTAGTTCAACTTAATAAGCCATTGATCATAGGTGTCTTGGATTAGATCAACTCATTGTACCCATGTTCTTCCTTTCATATAAGTGTTTTACTTTTATTTGTCTATTCACAATCATCTCTCTTCCTCTAAACATGGTGTTTTTGATGCCTTTATTGCAAGTGTTTAAGTTAACCTTAGTTTCTTAAGTTCATCTGCCTAGATTAGTTGACTTCAATTTATCAACTCTTCCTTTAGTGTTTATTTGTCATTAATTTTTAGTCAAACAAAATACAAGAGTTTCATCTTAAAAATCTGAATTTCCCCGTGGATTCGACTCGGACTCACCGCTTATCTATTTTCCTTTAATTAATTTGTGGGCCGATAATTAATTTTGATAGTGGATGTATTAACGGCATGCATTTTAACTATCAATTTTTGGCGCCGTTGCCGGGGAAGTTTATGATTTTTAGGTTGTTAATCTTGTATTTTTGTACATAAATTGACACTAATAATTTCTCTTTTTCTTATTTTTGCAGGAAAATAAAAAAAAAAGTGGTAAGTTTTCTTTGTCATTTATTTCAAAAAAAAAATGAGGGAACACTTTTTCAAGTAAGTACTCACATTTCCCTCCTTCATTTGAGTTTATTTTCTTTATTTTTCATATCTTGTGGTTAGATAGGATCATTAATTAAAAAAAAAAATCACTTGAACTTTAATAAAAATCATCATCTCAAGATTAGCAACCACATTTCCATGTCTTAGGTCATGCATCATATAGGTTAGAATTGTTTTTTGTTATTTATTTTTGTTAAATGCATCATTGAAGATTGCGGGGGCAAGGTGAGTTCTTCTATCTTTTTCTTAATCACATGACATTCAAATTTGCATGGAACCCCTTGTTTGACTATGTGGTGTTGCATTTCATTTTAAACTATCTTAAGGGCAAAACCCATAATCACATAAGGTGGGGATTTGATCACCCTTCCTTGGCCCACAAACCACAACTCTTCATTTTGCATTTCCTAAGCCTAATAAAATTCAGTAGACATTGGCCCTAGGGTTCACTTTGAGATTTGATTTCACTTGGGCCCATTATCAATTTGGAAACTAGTGTCTAGGAAAGAGGTCCGATGGCAAACGCCTTAAGTGGGATTGTGGTTTATTAATTAGGACCCTACATCTGTAGGGGGAGCCTCCCACAACCCCACCTCTTTCCTGGCTAGTGGACAAATTTGATAGTGGACTTGGGCTGGATTCAAGTTGATTTGTGAGAAAGCCAACATTTGAGCCCACTTAGTGGTTGAACCTTAAGAGAAATTGTGCTTGTAACACCATCTAAAGGTTGGTGTCTAGGCAAGAGGTTAAAAGGCTACGCCTAAGTGGATCCGTGGTTCATTAATTAGGAGCTTGCGAAAGCAAGGGGAACCTCCCACGATCCTACCTCTCACCAGGCCAACTTAAAGGTCGGTGTGTACAAGATTACAATTAAACTTTGGGGAATTCTTACTATTTGTGCTTCTAAGTCCAAGGAGCCCTAAGTCTTGTAGGTTAATGTGTTGATCAAGTGGTTGCAAAGAAGAAAAAAAAAATCTTTTCTGCAAAACAAAATAAAAAAAAATAATATCACTCTTTCTTGGGCTTTTTGCATTGCCACTATCACTTGTGTTCAGGCCCACTAATAATTCTTCCATGTTCAATCATGTGGGCCACTTGAATTCAAATCCATCGTTTACCCAATATCATCCAAATCCTTCATTCATCCAAAATGGGGTTTACAATTCATCTCTTACCCAGGCACCAAACCAATTTCCATTGGCTTTTGCCACCAATTTCTCTCACTCAAACTCATATCCACGGTGGGAAAACCAACAATCTTCTTCTTGGGCACCCTATCAAGACCCTATTCAAAGTCCTTCACACTCACACTTTTCAGATTGGGATTCTTACTCAAATGATTATTACAATCAAGCCCAACATGAAGGACAACCCATCTGCTCCTCACCACTTCAGTACCAAACTGATTTTCATTCTAACTACTCACCACTGTCTGAGTGCCATCCAATCTATCCAGATCCTCCAAAGTCTGATTTCGAGGACAACATTGATCAAGTGACTCAACTCCTTTTGGCCCAAAATCAATCTTTCCAAGCCGACATGGCAGAAATGAAGGTCATGCTTGACCAATACCAAAAAGAGCTAGAAATGGACCAATGTGATAACCTCCCCAAGGAAAATTTTGAACATCCATTGCCTGATTACAATATCACGCCAAATGACTCACCCATCAATCCTCAATTCAATGACTCTCAAATAAATTTTGATGAGGAGGATAATATGGAGCAACCATATCAAGAAAATTGGGGGGAAGTTAGTGAATCTCAATTTGTGATGGTCAAGGAAAATAATGAGGTGTTTAAGTTGGGGGGAGAACAAGAGGAAAATCAAACTTGGGCTCCGAACTCTAATGACTATTATGATCCAGCCCAACATACAAATCATTCCCCTTCTTGCTATTCATCTCCGCCACCCTCAGGTAATCACCCAAATGATCAATTCAATCAGTTCCTTCTCCAAGGTCAACCCCTCCAAGAGCAAATCAATAGACTGACCATGGAAATCACAAGCATGGAGGGAGATCAATCCTTTGATTACTCTGTATCCAATCCTACTCATCATGTCCTTTACCCTGACTGTAATCACTCACTAATTCCTCAATCTCATAAAACTCAAAATTTTGATTCCGAAGATGAAGGGATTATGGAGAGAAATTGTCAGCAAATTTTACATGAAAACTCTAAGGACTTTGAGGAGATTGAAGAAATCAATGGGAAAGAAACCAAAGAAGAGGATGAACTAATGAATGATCATAGTCCCCCTCCTAAAAATGAATCTGAGGAGCTTGTGCTTGATTGCCATCATGAGGGGAATGCTAGAGAGGTGGATGATCTCCAATTAGGGGGAGAGGAAGAGTATAATGAATCTCAAATCTCTAATCACATGTCTCCCCCCGAATTTGATGCAATTCACTTTGATGATGGGAAAGAAGAGGAAGTGAAGATGGATCTAGAATTGAACATTTATTTGAATAATGGAGTTGGGGTAAATGAGGAAATGAATGATTTGAGTGCGCTGCATGATAATTTCAATCTAGAGGAGAGGGTAGAGCTTATGCCAAATCTTGACTACGATGATCCTTTTAAAACTCTTCCAGTCAATTGGTCCAACCTTGCCCTACCTGTTGATTTATCTGATCCCACAGAATTTCAAGAGAAATATTTCATAATCGAGGACATGATTTTTCCCAATAGTCCTCCTCTATTCTCTGATTGGGGTGGTCCGTTTACGATGTCTCCACCCCGTTATATGCTTTACCCTTATACTCACCAGTTCCAATTATATCTCTCAGGGCATGAAAAAAAAAACTTTGGCAAGAACAAAATTCTGTGGTGGCTCATTCTAAAATCAACTTGTTGGTTATTGAGCTCCCATGTATCTGGCTAAAGACATTAAACTTAGCGCTAATTGGGAGGTAACCCAATTCTTTCTTCTAAAATAAATAAATGATGATTGATTTTTCTTTTTAGGAACAAGGAGCATGGAGCAGCATGTCCCTACCAACAGACTTCTTCTCGCCCAGGTTGTACCTTTCCCTCTCAATGCATTCACCCCATATTGTCCTAATTTTCTATGTTAAGCATGTCATTGAGGACAATGTCACTTAAGTTGGGGGATAGCTTGTGCTTAAATTTCAAGCTTGTACTTAAATTTCATCAAAATGCTATAATTTTTTTCATGACATTCCCCTAACAAATGCTTCAGGGTCATTTTTCATGATAAGAAACATTGTCAAAATGATAAGGCTTAGAATATCCACTTGTGACAGCATTGAATTAAAGGGTGAATTAGTTGGTTATGTTTTTAGCATCTTCTTCGGAATACACTCAGATTTTTCTTTGAACTCACACACGTCTACACACTAATGAGAATAGTAGGTATTAAACACAAGGATGATGAGTTTTCTGCTTAAAACTTAGGCGAAGATTGAAAATTCTACCGAGTCATTGAAGATCTATCGTGAGGAAAAAGCTACCTGCCTGCAAATAAGTGCAAAGCACCAAAAAGAAAAAAAAAGAAGAAAAATGAAATGATGAAAAATAACTCATGGAAAATGCTCCTGATCTTAGTAACCGGGCCTGCTTCTCCTAGCAAGAGTTGAGGTTCGCGTCAAACAGTGAAGGAATGTGCAGCACCATGATGAAAAAAAAATGATGAGGATCAGGCAGAGTGAAGCTACTTGTAATTCGAGAGTCTGATTTGCAAAAGGTAGAATTGGAAATCATCGTTAAGTGATAAAAAGAAGGCTCATGCATCCAGTTGTCTGATGTCCACTAATCAAATTAGAACACTTACACAAAGAGATACAAAAATTGTGAGTGTAATCTAAGGAAGTGTCTAACTACATGGATTGACGAAGTTTATTCCTGACATTTACTGCTTGAACTTGTAATATTCTAATAGTTCAAATCATAATGCTCAGCATTCATGTCATGAAACGTGATTTTTTTGAACTCTTGTTAGTCCTAATTCTATAATTGTTTGCATTGCTAAGGGACTAGCAATGAGTAAGTTGGGGGGTGTGATAGCTTTATATTTTCACATATTATTTTCATATACGTTTGGGAGATAATTCATTAGTAAATTGATTGACTATGTGGAAAAAGTTCATAAAAATTGATTCTTGTTAATTTGTGAGTTTTCATGGAAAACAACAATTTTGGAGTAATTTTTGGTCATAAACTTGAGTGCATATATATGTGGACAAAATTTATTTAACAACATAGTCACATACGCATTTTTTTTGACAGGTTGTCAGTATAATGCATAATGTGAATGGGCTCAAAGGCTTGTTGTATGCATGCATAGTGGTATTGGGCTTCCTTCACGTAGGTGCCATGTGGGTTGCATGAAGGTGGCTGTGGGCATCATGTGCATGAGATTCACGTACATGCAATATTGGCAAGACCTTGGGCTTAATATGAATCAATCAAGGTGGCTGTATATATCACGTGTATATATATATGAGTGGCAGAGATGCAATATATTGGCAAGACCTTGGGCTTAATTTAAATATCAGTAACACATGCATGGCTAGCAGCTAATGTGGCATGGTGATAAGATTCCTTCACGTAGATGGCTATAGAAGGCATCACGGTGGCTGCAGTATGCATGAAATGCATAAGATCATCACGTGCATGAAGGCTTTAGCGGTTGAAGATAAAAGTGGCCAGCCATGCATGGTTGGCAGCTGGTGGTTGCGATGAGATAAGTGGACGCAGCGAAGGCTTCGGAAGTGAGATGCTCGCGTGAGATGCAGCCAAGGATGCGGAGGTAGTTCACTCCGTGGGTGACGTTCGCGGTAGCGTGAACGGTGGGTGGTTCCCTCTTGGTGAGAGAGGCATTTGCGAAAGCATCGTACCGGCGGAGCTTGGATAATGGCAACGAAAGCGGCGGTGGTTCTGTGGAGTTCTGGGCGAGCTGTGCCCCTATAAAAGGAGGGCTCCAGGAACGTACCAGGGGGGTTCGTTCGGAGTTTTTAGTTTTGGTTTTAGTTCTGGGTTTTCTTAGCCTTCGTTACAGGTCTTTCTCTTGCCGTTCTCTGCCGCTCGTGTGTGGCATCCGCAACGATTCGACGGGGAGAAAGTGCAGCGTCGCGTCGCGTGTGGAGCCTTCTAATCCGATCGCTCCCGTCGCTTCAACGTGCAGCTCATCCCGTCCCCAGCTGCCGTGTCCGTGGCGTGAAGACAGGAGGCGTGGTCGCGGCGAGTTTCCTTCTGCATGCGACGTCCTGTGCCGTGCATGCAGCGTGGTCACGGCGGGCTTCCTCTGCGGCTGGTTTCTTTTGATGCTTTCAGTTCATTTTTTTTGGGTTTTCAGTGCGTTGTTTAGCGTTTCCATTCTTAACCGTGTTCTGGGAATTCTTGGAGTTGTAACCTTTGTTTGGAGTTCAATGGAATTTTTAAACCTTTCTACTTTTAGTTCTCTCGTTGGGATTTTTTGATCTCTGAATTCTTTTATTCTCTCGCTGGTGCGTTTGTTTTAGTTCAGGTCATGCTTGGTTTTTCTTTTGGATATGAATTCGTGCTTAGCTTTTGGTTTTCTTTGTTGGGGGTTCTTTCTGGGGCGTTTGTTTTAGTTCAGTTCACGCTTGGTTTTCTTTTGGAGTTACTGTTCCTTTTAGCATCGTAGCCCTCTCTCTCTCTCCGGTGTAGCGTCGGCCGTTCGCAGGTGCCGTGGCGGGCTCTCCTCTGCAGTACGGTGTGGCACCCCCGGGTGTGTCCGTTGTAGCCCCTTCTACTGTACCTGAGGCATCCGAGACGGGAGAGAGGAAGTGTTGCGTCCATCCCCAGCAAGCATCCCACGTTGCTGTAGTACCCATGGCGTGAAGACGGGAAGTGGAGAGAGGCAGAGCGTCTCCTCTGTGAATCCGTGGGACGTCTCCTTCGGCTGCAGTTGTGGTTCCTCAGCCGCATTTCCTTTTGCAAGTGTTTGGTGTTCACAAGAGAGAAGGGAGAGAACAGCATCGCGTCATATTTGTTTATTCGTACACTGTTATTCTTTTATCGTGCCTTTGAGTTTCTTTTCTATGGCATTGTTTAGTTCAACTTAATAAGCCATTGATCATAGGTGTCTTGGATTAGATCAACTCATTGTACCCATGTTCTTCCTTTCATATAAGTGTTTTACTTTTATTTGTCTATTCACAATCATCTCTCTTCCTCTAAACATGGTGTTTTTGATGCCTTTATTGCAAGTGTTTAAGTTAACCTTAGTTTCTTAAGTTCATCTGCCTAGATTAGTTGACTTCATATTATCAACTCTTCCTTTAGTGTTTATTTGTCATTAATTTTTAGTCAAACAAAATACAAGAGTTTCATCTTAAAAATCTGAATTTCCCCGTGGATTCGACTCGGACTCACCGCTTATCTATTTTCCTTTAATTAATTTGTGGGCCGATAATTAATTTTGATAGTGGATGTATTAACGGCATGCATTTTAACTATCATGCATAGACCTTGGGTTCTATGCACAGACTTTGCTTCATTTGCACCGACCCTATTATTTGGGTCTTTCACAGTGTGCACCGACCTTGTGCATACAATGCACGGACCTTGTGCATGCTATGCACAGACCCTGTCCATAACATGCACAGACCTTTTATGTGCTTAGACTTGTCTCTTATATGCATAGACTTGACTCCTTGTGTTAATGGGCTATGAAAGTTCAGTTTTGCGTTGGAATTAATTGTTAGATTGTGGAAAACTGAACTTGATTCTATTGTGCCTTTTGTAGGATTGATATTTCTGTTAGACATCTGGTATGTCAATGAATGCTGCAAATCTTCTCCAGCTCCTTCTAATCTTGAGTTGGAAATATGATTTTACAAGTGTCCTTCATGCTTATTTGATCATGTGGAAAGTTGCTATGAAAGCTTCAGTTTTGCTGTACTGACTTATTTGAAGTATGAGTGCAACTAGCGAAGAAATTGTTGTATGGCTTGATAAAGAGATGGAAAATGAGTTTGGGTGTGTTTGAGTTGGGCTAGTCATGCCTCAACCAAGTCTGAAATGAAGCATGCAGTTCATGAGTTGGTAATGTGAAAATCCATTCTCATGTGTGGTTGTAGTTCATCATTTTATTAATATGCAGGCTCATGAAGGCTTGTCCTTGATATATTTGTATTAAGTGATTTATATGTCTAGAGTTCGGGCTCAAATGTGTCTCAATCCATTGGACCCATGGTAAGAAATTATGCTTGAATGTATTTCAATTTACCTCGATTAGGGTTTGATGTATTTGGTTCTTAATTCATGCCAATACCTTGTTTTCAATGCATGGTAATTTATACTAAATGTTTGGTTGATGAAATATGGGGTTTCAATTGAGTTTAATTGTGTTTTTATTTCTGTCAGAAAAAGTGTCAACTCCCAGAGTCGACACTTATTTTGTTCTGTTCTGGTTCTGTGTTTTTTTTAACAAACCAGACAGAAAGTGTCGACTCTTAGTATCGACACTATGTGTCATGTGTGATGTTTTGTGTTCGGGACAGAACACCTTGACAAAAGTGTCGACTCTAAGAGTCGACACTTTGTCTGCTGCGTCCGGATCGGTTTTCGAGTTTGGTTTCGAAATGCCCATTTCTTGGTCCGATTTGCTTGGGCTTTTTACCCTATTACCCTTAGGGTTTATATCAATGTTTGTATGTGGTTTGGTGAGGCTTTTGCTGGGGTAAAATGGTCTTAATGGGTTGTTTTCTCTTGGCTATATGAAGCCACGAGTACTTCGACGGGAAGATATCCTTGCGCTAATATTGCTATATCTGCTTGGGGGGAAAGGAGAAAAGGGGGGCGACGCCGCCCTACTTGTAGGAGGAAGAAGAAGAAGAGGAGGAGGACGTCGACCACGAGCTGATCTCTGTCGATCTGTCTCAGCTCTGAACGCATTTCTTGAAGACTCATCCTTGGACGTCTCCTACGGGCTTGGTCGAGTTCCACTCCGTGAAGAAAACTCTCCGGCGCACCCTACTTCTCCATTGGACGAATTTCAGTGCAAATTTTAGGGGGATTCTTCTTCTCTCATCTCTACTCTTCTATTTGAGCATAGATAGCTGTTTGGGAGTGTCGCGCGGGTTTTTATATGCCGATTAACCGGGGTGGGGGAAGGGATACATCGGTGAAGGAAAATACGGGAGTTTGATGTATCTCAGGTATCCTCCTTACGGGTGCATGCCTCTCACGGTGGTACCGGGCACTCTCCTTTCACGGAAAGTCAAAAAGGGTCGAATGACACAGAAGTGTCAAGATAAAGGTTAACCGGACAGGGTGCGGGAGTGCCAGTCGATCTCTCACAATCACTCATGGGACCAAGGTTTGACCGGGGAAGTGCCACCAGGGCGCGGCACGTGGGCTCGGGCGATCGGGCGACACGTGGAGAGAAGGGGTTCCATGGGTGCGAGTGCGTAGGCGATTGCGGGAATCATGTACAGGACGTCTTTCCCCACCGGCAGTAAGCAACCGGTGTTTATTTACATCAGATTGAATCCGAATACCTTCGTTCCATGCTGAAGAGAAGTTTGTATATGTGTCTGAAGCCATGGGTGGAGGGCTGGGGGCGTTCAACAGCTAGGGGTGTGTGTTGGACCGAGGGCTGTTTACTGGGGGTTAGGGTGTCAGGCACGGATGCCGAGTGGTGTAGATAGAAGACTGAAGGACGGGACGTGTGTGCGAGAGCACTCGTCTAATCGGCAGTGCTGTGCTGAGACGAATATTTCTTTACAGGAAATCCGTAATGGCTAAAGTACAACTGGCGCATGCCACGGGATAACTCCAACGTGTTAGTCGGTCCCCGGGTCGATGCGTGATGAGTGAGCACTTATGCGTTTTACAGAGGGCTCTTCCCGTGACGTGGGCCATGGCCGCATTGCCGAACGGGGGCCTATGACTAGATAACTTAGGGGATACATCGATCCGGTATCTTGGCAAGGGTCGGTCGCGACTCGAGTTGAGTGGTCGGACATGGCCTCGTAACTGCGAGTAAGCATGACGTCATGGCACGCGTGTGGTTGCGATCGACGGGCGTGCAAAGGGAAGTCCCGACATGAGGGGACGTCCGCTCGTATCACGACATCTCACGTACAGTGGGTGTTGACTTGTGTGTGACGGCTACATACGGCATGAGGGGAGTGCGAACGACATATCCCCGGCGTAGTAGACCGTCGAACAAGTCACCCACACACAATTCTCCTTTGCCCATTGTGGATTGCCGAGTAGGGATCCACTTAAAAGAGGAGAAAATGAAAACTCGATGTGACTAAAGGCTAATAAGGGGCATGAAACGTGCAAATAGAGAAAAGAGCATACGTAGGATGCTAAAGGGATGTGATCGCCAGAGGGGTTACCTCAATGAAAAGAAATGATCGCGTGTACCTTGTACGAGGCACGGAGACCGTGAATCGTCGAGAGCGGGAAATGGCGGGTTGCTTCTTCCTCCCCCTTCGGTCGGCCTGACGGAGAGGGCTTTCTTAATTACCCTTGTAAAACAACGACAAACAAGTAACGAGTGGATCAGAAAGACGAAGGTGCAGTATTCAATTCTAACGATGCAAGTAATGAAATGATGGCAGGACACACACCTGGTTGGTGTTGTCTTTTAAAACCCCTCTCGGACATGAGTAGGAGGAAAATGCTTATGATGAATTGCGATTATGCCAACGTAAGAACGGGAAGAGACTCCCTCATAAAAAGGGGGGGTGGAAGATATGATATGATGAATGCAAGATAACTAGGAAAGAAGAGAGGAGAATGGCTTATTGGATGGTCGATGGCGAGGCCCGGTAGAGCTTCGGCAGCGCAAGGACGACGCGGGAGCGCGATGGGCGAAGGCGGCCTTTCTCCCACGAGCACGGGCACCCAGGAATCCGGCAGAACTTCCCCCCCCCCCTACAAAACACCCGCAGGTTAGAAATAGAATTCGGCAGCCTATCGCTCTCTTTTTTTTTTCGACCCTGAACTGAGGGGGGGTAACCCTCTATTTATAGAGTTCCGGAGATGGAGGCGTCCAGGGGCCTGGACGCCTCCATCATTTGGATCTTTTTTAAACGACAATCTGACAAGCTGACGGGTAGTCAGTGGCCAGGGACATCCGTGACCTGGATGATGGAGGCGTCCAGGGGCCTGGATGCCTCCATGACATTGGATTCCTTTCAAACTACAAGCCAGCCAACAGATAGTCGGGGATCAGGGGTGCTCGTGAGCTGAACGATGGAGGCGTCCAGGGGCCTGGACTCCTCCATAATTTGGAATCTTTTCAAACGACAGGCCGAGCAACGGTCAGGCAGTGGTCGGGGATGCCCGTGAGCTGATTGATGGAGGCGTCCAGGGGCCTGGACGCCTCCATAACTTGGATTTTCTTCGAACGACAAACTGAGCAACGGTTAGTCGATGGCCGGGGGTCGCCCGTGAGCAGGTTGATGGAGGCGTCCAGGGGCCTGGACGCCTCCATAACTTGGATTTTCTTCAAACGACAAACTGAGCAACGGTCAGTCGATGGCCGGTGGTCGCCCGTGAGCAGGTTGATGGAGGCGTCCAGGGGCCTGGACGCCTCCATGATTTTTAATTTTTCTATTATTTTATATATATATGAATTTATGGAGGCGTCCAGTCTCCTGGACACCTCCAAGATTTTTCACGGAAAAATTCAAAAAAATATAAAAAAATTCAAAAAAATAGGAAATCACCAGAGTAATTAAAAATGTGAAGGCCGCCTTGGGGTATCATAGTGTAATATGAGATTTAGTCAAGAACGGCGTGTCTACAGCTACCCCGCCTTGGCGTCTGCTTTGCAAGGGAGTGACACGTAGTGGAATGGTATTGAGGTGAAGTGGAATGGAGTGAGAATGGACTGAAAAGTAGATGCCAAGGTGTGATGAGACACGCTTTCAACATTATGATTTTTGGAATGTTTTCAGAGTTTTCAACGAGACGACCTGGGAGAAGGTCTTTCGAAGTCAACAATTGTTTGGACGGAAATCAAACAAGGAAGGAGAAAATGTGCGCTCAGGCACGAGTAGAAAAAGGGACCAACTTCTCTGTGTGGAAGTACCTGGGCTATAAACCTACAGGTTTCACCTTAGGGAGCGGTTACCAGCCAATGTAGAAGTGCTGCGGCCAAGATGGGTCGAATGGAGTAAAAGTAAAGGAATATTTGAGGATCAATCCAAACAAGGGTCTCCTTTGGAAGAACAGCGTGGGGCTGTCTCAAGGAAACTCAGTACTTCATTCGGAATGGAATATCTCATATTATGAGAATTTAAGCACAGCGACCTTCGCAATTGAATTACTTTGAATGATTTTCCACAATGGAATCAAAGTCCTACATGAATACATGTTGGGTTTAAAGAAAAATTAAAAACAAACTAAAATAGAAAATAGCCAAGGATAATATTGTCAACTTGTTAAGAACGGGTCAGGATACCGATCCGGTAAGCTGATACTGAGCTGGGGCCCGTTTATCCACGCACCAACTCACTGAATGGAACCGTCGTCCCCATACTGTCACCAGTTAACGGCCTATCCGTACAACCCAAATTCTTCTGGAATCATCACTATTTTTGTTGAAGGGGAACTCAAATCCCAGATCCGTTCGGGTCGCAAGGTCCTTGACGTGTTCTAATAGCGTAAATATCATATAGTATGATGCTTGACACGGGGAACCAAACACTGAAGGATGGTATACAAGATAGGGCGAAAAACGTCCGTTGGTAAAACCTGCACAGACCATCATAGATTAAATACATCATAAAGTAGCAGAAATATAGCAGAATCGTGCCACAGTACAAGGATAAAACACTGACGACTTGGACACTCATGTGACACGTCCCGTCCCGTAGCACCTCTCCTTTCCTATAAGTACCTCCCTTAGGCTAGTTTATTCAAATGTACCAAGGGGAGTTTTGAAGGTTCAGGAGGAGGAGTAGAGGAGGGTCTAGGGATTTCAGGATGGAAGGAGAGTCTTCCCGCGTTGTGAAGAGGGGCAGGCCTAGCAGTGAGATCAGGCGACTTTCCGACCTCGAGGGTCATCTGAGTGGGACGATCCAGTCGCATATGGTAAGTTGATTTATTTCAAATTTATTGCATGGACTCTCTCCTCACTTTCCTTCCTTTCTCTTCTTCTTTCCAGCCGTATCCACTCTTTCCGGGCCCGAGGAAGTTTTCCAAACTGCCATGGCTTTCAGAGCTGACTTCCAACATCTCCATTGGCATGAGGGCTATACTCTCGAAGTGGCATCTTCAAGGGCTCCTTATTCACGCCAAACACTACGAGAGAATCCGTATGGACTGGGTGACTATGGGTGCCTTAGTGGAGATCTGGCATCCCCAGACCCACACTTTCATCTTCCCGACGTTCGAGGCAACCATTCTCCTCGAGGAGGTGGAACTTCTGCTCGGATTGAAGAAATTCAAGAGTGACGGGAAGACGAGGCCTATGCGAATGTTGACAAGGGCGACTTCCGAGAGCATCCTTGGAAGCTTCATGCCGTCCGATGCAGTCAGAAAGGTCCGCACTCAAAAGGGAATTGACTTGCAAAGGCTCGCGGTATGGGTTATGGATGCCCTGAAAGGGTCACCAGACGATGATCACTTGGAAGGAGTCATGAAAGGTTTTACCATCTGTCTGGCGGGGGCTCTTTTGTTCCCTTATGCCGACAACATAGTGGAGGAGGACCAACTGAGTGCTATCCACTGGTTTTGGAGTGGCAAGAGGGTGGGACCTGCCGTCCTCGCCTATCTTTACAGCGGCCTTACTGCCTCGAGCATGGGTAAGCCTCCTTTTGGTTGTGCACTTGTCCTGAATTGCTGGCTGGATTTGTATTTCAAGTTTGATCACCGTGAGGGAATGCCAACCGCTTCGAAGCTCTTCCAACAAAGCCCGCTTCATCACATAGCCGACGTGTTAGGATTTGGTGGCACTGTAGCGAACCGTGTTCCGTGGCTGAAGAAACGTGAAGACTGGCGGTCTCACTTCTGCATCGTGACACAAAGCTTCTTCACTTGCGCACCGGCATGTTTGCTTTCGCTTGATCTCCTCATGAGGCCCTCTCCCGAAGTTGATCTTCAACTGATCGGCGCGACCGAGTTCGTCCTTTATAATGCGCATCGGTGCTGCCTCCAGATTGACATCCCACGCCATTCGTTCCCGCTACCGACTGGCATCGTTCCTTTGAAGAAGAGGGAGTTGGGCACTGAAGCGGACGCGAAGGAAGCGGAGGCCGTCAAAGCACCCTGGAAGACAAGTGTTGCGGGAAAGGCCTTAGTGCATGTGGGGGAAGAATGCGAGCTGTGGAGGGCTTATGTAACTGAACTGGGGAAGTTAAGGCCTAAGGCGCCTAAGCCCCTGATGTAGCTCATTCTGCTTTTCTGATGGAATAAAATCTGGCATTTGGATGTTTTGGACCCTTGTCCCCTTAATTGTTATTTTTTTTGGTGATTTTTCTTTTTCTTTGTGTTTTTATTTTGTGCTTTTGTTTGGATTATATACATACTCTTGTCTTATTTCTCTTTTATTATTATTATTTTTTGAAATTTTTATTATGGGGGCATCCAGGGGCCTGGACGCCCCTAATTTTTTATTTTTCGTTTCGAAATTTATATATATATATATATATATTTTTGGGGGCGTCCGGGGTCCTGACGCCCCTAATTTTTTATTTTTATCTTTTAGTTTTTATTTTGGGGGCGTCCAGGCGCCTAGACGCCCCTAATTTTTTGAATTTTGAAAAAAAAATAAAAAACGTGGGGGCGTCCAGGCGCCTGGACGCCCCAAATAAGGTGGATTCTATATATATGGGGGGGGCCTCCCCCCTTGCTCATTTACTGTTCATTCAGACGACCCAGTCAAACCAGACGACCCATTCTTAGTCCCAATGGAGCAAGGAGGCTTGAGCCAGGGTGGAGAGAAGCGGAAACGATGGGCTCGTCGTCCGAGGAGGCTGAGGGATGATGCCGAGGAGGCTGCTGCGGCGGAGGAGATTGCCGTGGAGGAGGAGGCTCCTCCTTTGACCGTAGAGGCTGCAGTAGATGCTGGTGACGCGGGAGAGGACGATCATGACCCGGTAAGCCCTTCGGAACTTCAATCTGTTGGTTTAATAGGCTGGATAGGCGGACGAGAGGCCGTGTGGTGAGGGCCGGTGAGTGAGGGAAGGAGGTGTCCAGGGGCCTGGACGCCTCCACATTTTCTTTTTTCTTTTTATTTATTTATTTATTCACGTAAATAATAAAAATAAGATTAAAAATAAAGAGGCGTCCAGGACATAGGACGCCTTCATGACAATATATATTTTATTTATTTATTTTTTGTTTTTGTTTTTGGGTTTTTCTAAAAATAAAATAAATAAAATAAAGAGGAGGCGTCCAAGGGGTTGGACGCCTCTAAGAAAACATAAATATTTTAAAAATAAAATAAAACATAAAATAAATAAGTAGCATATACAGTGTTATTGTTTATTACTATCCATGTTGCTGATGTGTTCTTTTGTTGGTTTTGTGGTGTGCAGGGCGTGATGAAGAGCCGGATCAGCTGGTCCCTAGTGGTGGCAGCATACCGTGGGCTGCCAGACTTCCAGAGGGCGCGTGTGGACGCCATGGGCTTTGGAGCCTTCCTCAGGATCGAGCCCTTCCGGCTCGACCTTCCTCTTATCCAGGCATTGAGGGAGCGGTGGCATGCGCTGAGTCGGGCATTTCTGATGCCTGGGGGCACATGGTGCCGACGCTTGAAGACGTAGCTCAGATCACCGGGCTACGAGTTGATGGAGAGGCGGTCAGCAGGGTCACCTACCTCGACTACCGAGAGAGTGCCCTGGACCTGCTGTGGTTAGAGACGAGCGTGACTGATAGAGCCAGCAGGGTAGTCGGCCGAGTGGAGATCATGGAGGTGCTCGGATTCGGTGACCCGAGCCAGCGGGTTAGCGAGACTGGAGCGGAGTTTCTGGCACGACTGGAGGGAGATGCCCGTGCAGCTTTCACCCAGGACCCGAGCGAGCGGGAGCTGGTGGATCTAGACCTCCGGAGGTTTCTTTTCTTCTTCCTGGGCCGCCTTCTGCTGGGGATGAAGGGGGATGGCATCCACTGCCGCTTCCTTGGGATCCTGGCGGACCTTGACAGAGTGGGGCACTATGTGTGGGGAGCGGCTCTGCTTGCCCATTTGATTGATGATCTCTCCCAGACTTCAGAGAGGGAGACGACAGTCAGTGGCTTCGCACCTTTTCTCCAGGTACACAATTTATTTATGCATTTTACCGTAGTTAAATATGCAATTTACTCATGCTAATGATGTATGATGGATGCAGGTGTGGAGTTATTACTACTTCCCGATGCGAAGGGCCAGGCAGGGGAACAAGAGAGCCATTCCTCTAGCGCGACAGTGGAGGCCGGTCGTGGTAGCGGCACCACATAGCTACCAGCTGGCGTCACTTCGTCGGGAGCTGAGCGAGTATCCCGAGGCCATGGTATGATGCGTATGATTTTTTTTTGTGTTTTTATGCATGTGACTGAATGGTAACTAACATGATGTATGTATGGTGATGCAGGTGGTGTGGAGACCCTACCTGGGCATGGGCGACGCTAGCCAGCCTTGGGTTGTAGCGGGTCTTCCTCGTTTCAGGCTGGACGTGTGGGTCCATTGCCTGAACGAGATCGAGCCGCTTCGGCTGAGGCTGGTTATGAGGACGTTGGGGCTAGCCCAGGAGTGGGTTCATGTAGATGAGCCGGCCCGCATCGGGCGGAAGACCAAGGGGAAGGCGAAGATTGTGGACTGGCGTACGCGCTTCCTGGCACAGTACCAGGACTGGCAGCAGGGCGGGGTCCCAGTGGTGTCCCATGTACAGGACAGTACTGATTACCTGAGACGGTACCGGGCTACGTACGGGGACCGCCTCTTCCTTGGTGGTATGGCAGGGCTAAGTGAAATGAAAATGCTTCACCCTTCTATATGTATATGCTTATGGCACTAACTTATGTGCAATGCAGGATGCTCGTGACAACATGATCGCCGACCTGCGGGCCCAGTTGGCGGACGCCAGGCAGCAGTTGGTGGCCATCCGACAGGAGTTGGAGATCCTGGTGAGTCTATGCAATGCATTTTTGTGACTTGGATTTTTGATACTTAGCCTCTAACTGTCGTTTGCCCCGTGTTTCAGTGGGCCCACCAGGCAGCAGCAGCCGGGACGGCTGGTGGAGTGGGTTCCAGTTCGTGGGGCCCTCCCCCGGAGATCTCTGCCCTTCAGGAGCAGCTGGCGTATGCGGTGGCTCGGGCTGAGGAGGCCGAGCGTGACCGCGAGGCTCGAGTGAGTGCTTGCTTGACCCTGACCCTCTTCTAGCTGTTTTCCTTCCATCACTGCTCTCTTATGGTGCATGCGTGTTTGGACAGGTGGCCGAGATTCGGGAGGCCCTGGCCCGTGCTGTTCGTGCCGAGCAGGAGCGCGATGCTCGGGTGGCGGAGCGTGACGCCCGGATTGTGGAGCTAGAGGAGGAGCGGCGACGGGAGGCTGAGGAGCTCCCTCGTGACGTGTTGGATCTGCGGATTGCCCTCGAGCTGTCGAGGAGAGAGGCGATGAGAGAGAGAGAGGAGAGGGAGAGGGATAGGGAGATCCTAGAGAGAGAGAGGGAGAGAGATAGGGAGATCCTAGAGAGAGAGAGAGGGAGAGGGATAGGGAGATCATGGAGAAAGAGAGGGAGTACAGGAGGGCAGAGCGACATGGAGATTGGGACGAGAGGAGGGCCTTGGAGGCCCAGGTGAGGGAGCTCCGACTGAGTCTTGGCACGGCGGAGGGGAGACTTCGGGAGAGTGAGGAGCGGTATCAGAGGGCGAAGGAGCGTGGGGCGCGACTTCGTCAGTCTGGTTCCTTTTCCGTGGGCAGCTTTCTAGTTTCTTCGGCCGAGGAGCGTCGCCGCACCTTGGAGGCTGGCATGGTGCCCCCTGGGGAGGCGAGCACGGCTTCTCAGGGTTCACAGAGGTCGCAGAGGCCCCCTAGGGATCCCCGTCAGAGGAGGGAGGAGAGAGATGACCAGGAGGGTGATGGTGAGAGTTAGAGAGTTGCTTGTACGCTCCACCCTCCTTACTGCATGATGTACTTTCGACTATTATATGAAAATAGCTTTCTTGTGTTGTGTGTACCTTTCCTCTCTCACTTTTCTGCTGCACCGAGTTATTTCGAGGCATGCCTTACGAGACTTTGCCCTGAACAGCGGGGAACTGCGCTTTGCACGGGGATTCTGTTTCCTTTCTCCCTTTTTTGGGCGTGTCCAGGCCGAAGGACGCGTCTCAATCCTTGATTTCAAATTTAAAGCGTCGGGTGGCCTTTCTTCTCCCATGCCTTACCCGCAAACGAGCCCGCCTTCCGCCTAAACTCGCTTGCCCCCTTTTCGTCTTCGTCCTCTTTTGATCGATGGAGTTCGGTGGGCCCGACCATGGTGAAGGTGGAGAGGGACGAGGAACTCCTTGCCCGAGGAGGGACACGCAAGAACACGGAACGGCGTCCATGAAGGAGGAAGGGCCGCTTCGGGCCCCCGAGGGACCCGAGGGGCCTGATGGTGCGGAAGGAGGTGAACACGGTCTGGTAGGTCCTCGGATCTTCTCCTTTGATCCATTTTGAGTTTTGAAGCGAGCCGTGCGAGGGGGAAAGGGTTCGGCGAGTGTTACACTCAAATGATGGACGCATCCTAGACAGGGGACGCATTCTTTGTTATGATGCGAGGCCCTTTTTTCTTGGTGCAGGACATGGCGAGGATCCTGGGCCTGGCCGATGAGTGGGCGAGTGCAGACGAGCCGAGTCGTGTCAAGAAGGAGAGTCGTGGCAAGGCGAAGCTCGAGGATTGGCGCATACGTCTCCCTGGACAGCAAGGGAGCATACTGGTGCAGGATAGTGCCGACTTTCTGCGGCGGCAGAGAGAGAGTTATGCGGGGCTTCCCCAAGCCGGGGATACGCGCGACGTCAACGGGTCGCGTGCCCAACTAGTCGAGGTCAGGCGGCAGCTGGCCGCCACTCAACAGGAACTGTCTCTCCTGGTAAGCTAAGTGCTGCATTTTCTGTTTTTAAATGTGGAGCTTAGCTGACGGCTATTGTTTGTTCGTTCTAGCGTGCCCAGCAGACAGCGATGGTGGGAGTGACTGGCGGCGCATCTTCCAGTTCCTCGGCCCCTTTCCTCGAGATTGCCTCCCTTCGGGAGCAACTTGCTGGTGCGGTGGCTCGGGCTGCCCGGGCGGAAGAGGAGCGTGATTCCTGGGTGGCGACTGTAGCTGAGCTGCGACATCGCGGTGAGGAGAGACCTTCTCCAGACATCCTGGAGTTAAGGGTTCTTCTGCAGATGATGAGGAGAGAGGCAGAGAGAGAGAAAGCCGAGAGGAGGTCCGAACGACAGCGGGATCAGACCGAGAGGAGGGCCTTGGAGGCCCAAGTGAGGGAGCTCCAGCTGGGCCTTCAGGCCGTCGTGCAGAGGCTAGGAGGGATGGAGACGCGCTACGAGAGAGCGCGAGAGTTCGGGGAGCGACTGCGCCAGTCTGGTCACTTTGCCGCTAGTGGCTTCTTTGCCACGCCAAGGGAGGAGCAATGAGTCATTGCTGTGGAGCCGGCGCCATGAGGCGAGGCGGGTGCTACTGCACGGGGATCCCGGAGGCTTCTGAGGGACCCTCACCTCAGGAGAGAGGAGAGGGACGCCTAGAGGGACGAGCATGAAGATAATGGCACGAGTTGGCGAGCCAGTGGACCCGCCTCATCTCTATGACTGTAGTGTTTATGACAGCTTATGTAGAATGGAGTGATTTGATTTTCTGCTGCTTGTTTGTTCTCTTGTGCGTTCCTTCTTCCCTACACTTCTTCTCCTTTGCATTGTTCCCATGTGATGGGTCTGTCGAGACTCCACCCCGAGCGGAGAATCGCGTCTTGTTGTGACCATTTTCCACGGGAATCTACCGTCAAAGTCAATAATGACGGCCCTAGTCCCTTTTCCCGGATGTTGTGTCAAATTTTGCGGACGTCCTCCAAAACATGATAGGGTATCCCTAGACAACATAGGGGGCTAGTCGTCATATTCTTCGTCCAATCAATCACCCTGTGCGAGCGGTGAAGTGACACACGGGACCGCATGGTAGGTGCCTCATCACGAGGGCTATCATTAAAGGTGATGAGGCAATCTTGGCCTGCACTCCTTCCATTTCTATAAATTCTTGTCCCTTTTATCCTCCCAGGTATATCGAGAGCTAACTCGAGGAGCACAAGTTTTCACGGGAGAGGAGGAGTTCAAAATTCCAAGAGTTGGATGGACGGCGAATCTTCCCACTCCTCGAAGAGAAGCAGGTCCAGTGGTAGTAGTTCCAGGAGGCTTTCGGATCTCGAAGGGCACTTTAGCGAAAGGGCCCAATCACAACTCGTAAGCCAAGTTTTCCTGCCCTTTTTTCCATTCTTTTCTTTCTTCCTTTCTTTCTGACCAAACCTCCTCTCCATTCCCTGCATGCGTAGAGTGTGATGAAATCACAGATCTCATGGGAGTTGGTAGTGGCAGCATACCGAGGTCTCCCAGATTTTCAGAAGGCCAGGCTAGACGTGATGGGTTTTGGCACCTTTCTTCGGATCGAGCCGATCCAGCTCGACCTGGTCCTGATCCAAGCCTTGTGTGAGAGATGGGACCCAGTGAGTCGGGCATTCCTGATGCCCTGGGGGCACATGGTGCCCAGCTTGGAGGATGTGGTCCGGATCATAAGCCTGAAGGTGGAGGGCGAGGCAGTGACCGGGGTCACTTATGCGGATTACCGAGAAGGTGCTCAGAAGCTACTGGGTTTGGACCTAGATGGTCGAAAAATAGGTCGGTAGCTAGGGCGTCCCTCATGGATGCATTAGGGCTCACCGACACTCGTCGGCGGGACGATGAATCCTCAGAAGATTTCATGGAAAGGATGTAAATAGGATGCCGTGCCGTGTACTGCACAGATTTCGGCAACTGGGAAAGATGCAACATAGATTTGAGGAGATTTCTCCTCTTCCTTTTGGGGAGATTGGTATTGAGCTCGAAAGGGGACGGTATCCAATGTCGCTTCCTGGAGCTGCTGTCAGACCTTGAAAGAGTAGGGTACTACGCCTGGGGAGCTGCCATGCTGGCGCACTTGTTTGCAGGCCTGTTCCAAGAAGCGGATCGTGAGATGGCTTTGAGTGGTTTTACACCATTTATCCAGGTATTTTTGGTTTTGCTTGTTTTGTATATTTTTTTGTGTTTTTGCAAGGTACTGATGACCTGCGCCGAGCAGCTGTGGAGCTATTATTACCTCCCCATGGGGAGAGCTCGGCATTGGCGACCCGCGATGGTGCCGCTAGCCAGGCGGTGGGAACCCATCATGAGTGCGGCACCCCTGACCTACCAACTGATGGTGCTAAGGCGGGAGCTACAGGAGTTCCCTGTAGCAATGGTAAACAGGAGACCCTACTCAGACATGGTCGATGTCGACCAGCCGTGGGTTCTAGCAAGTCGTGCCCGGTTCGGACGGGAACTGTGGATGCACTGCCTGAATGAAATCGAGCCGCTTCGGTTACGATTGGTTATGAGGACTTTGGGACTGGCTCAAGAATGGGTGGATTCAGCTGCGCCACCTCACGTTGGGAGAGAGACGCGAGGACCGGTGACCTGCATTGACTGGCGTGTGCGATTCCCCTAACAGTACGAAGACTGGTAACGAGGTGGCATAATTGTGGAATCGCAGGCACGGGATAGCGAGGATTACCTGCGTCTATACAAGACAAGGTACGCAGAGCGGTTCCAACCCCGGGGACTTGCGGAGGTAGGTCTCCCCTTTTTCTCTTTTCTTCTTTCTCCTTTTTTGGGTTTTCCGGTGGAAATGCCGACTTGTATGGCTGCAGGATATCCGTGATACGATGATAGCGACTTTACGAACTCGCTTGAGAGAGATGGAGCAACGGTTGGGCGATGCCCGCGGAGCTACGAGCGCCTTGGTAGGTGTACAGTGCGTTCCTAATTAAAACCCCATATTCCAGAAGTTGGCTGCTAATTCACGCGGTCGTAGCATGCCCAGATTGGCGCGGCTTCCCCAGCGATGGGAGTAGGTGGTGCCTCTTCCAACTTGTGGATTCTCACCTCAGAACTTGACTTGCTTCATGAGCAACTTACTCACGCCATGCAGTGTGCTGCGGAGGCACAAGGGATGCTCCGTATACAGGTAAAAGTTTCAGTGTTGAGTTCTTTTTGTTTACGCCTTATCGCGTATCTGAGATGGTACACTCGGCAGGAAAAGGAGATGGAAGAAGCGCTTGCCCAAGCTGCGCAGAGGGAGGCTAGGATAGCAGAACTGGAGAGGGAACTGCGGCGTCATCCTGATGACGACTCCTCTAGGGATGCCGTGGAACTGAGGATCACTCTCCAGTTGGAGAGGGAAGACCGTGAGAGAGAACGTACAGAGAGAGAAAGAGACGCAGAGAGAGAAAGAGCCAACAGATTGACTGAAAGGGAGGAACGAAGGGCCATGGAGGCCCAGTTGTTCGAACTCCGAACCAGCCTTGGTCTTGCTGAACAGTGGCTGAGAGATGGTGAGGAGCGCTACCGAAGAGCACGAGAGCGTGGCTTTCATGTTGGTAGCTTCTCTGCTGCTTCCGTGGATCAACGCCGGGGTGTGGGAATAGGAAGGGGAGTACAGAGCGGTAGGAGTACCGCTTTTCTTAGTTGGGTAGCACCTTTGAGAGCGTTTTACCCGGAGAGTAGTGGGACGAGTAATGCAGAGAGAGAGAGGGCGAAACTTGATGTAATTTTTTTGGTTTTTTGGAATAAAATACAAGGTTCGGTTTGTTTGGTTTTCACCTTTGCTTCTGTTGCCTGAATCCCTGCACACATCACTGAAACAAACAAATCAGAATTTCTGTTCTGACTTGGCCCCTTGCTCAATAAGCAAATGGTCACATTGACTGTCCTTGATAACTGGTCAAGGGGCCAAGTCTTTATTTAGCGAAGGCAAGGGAAAGATGCGGTGATGATAAATGCGATAGGCAAGCACACGAATGCAAGCGGTATTAAAAGTGAGATGCTGCACGCAAATGCAATCATGCAAAATTGATTTGTTTTCTTTTTTATATTTGGCATTTTTTTTGTTTTATCATAAAAAAGATTTTTTTGTTTGCAAATATGTACATTTTCTTTTTTTTTCTTTTTTGTTGTTTTTATCATTTCAATTTTTTTGTTGCTAATGCCAGGCAAGCACCCAAATGGCACCTAACCTACGTGAGAACAGGGGTTTCTTATAACCTCCCAGGTATCCTAAGTGCACATCTAGGTTGATTTGGGCCTCTAGACCCCTCGAATGATGATCACGCCGGCTAAGACTTACCCTGATGACAATACCGTCATGTCATGCTTAGGCTCCCAGTCGCTTCCGACCACAGGGATTCACCCAAAAGGTGTTTGAGGTAAGAGATTTGCCCGACCCGAGTCTGTTTCCTCACAACTCCAGATGGTATATGATGGAACACCCTGGAACCCCAATGACCAATCGCGCGATGCTGACCCGGAATCAGACGCCGTCGCACCCATAGGTGACGCGCTTGCATTGGCCTAAGCCCCAGGTTAAACAAGAAGATATCAAGGTGGTAAACAGGGGTCTTGACCAGCCAGAAACACGGAGGCTCCTTCGCAGCGATAGCTTTTACTTTTCAAAGTAGGCAACCAAATGTGTATATTAAAATAAGGTCGCAGACCCTGGGCAGTTTTCACCCTTCAGAAACTCCATCGAACCTTCATCTTTAGAGGGAGAAGGAAGAGTGTAGGGGATAAACCTCCTGAGAGGACCGGCAAAGCCGTTAACCCGGTGAGCGAATAAGGGCCCATTAACTCTTTCCTTTCGGACAACTTCGGACCAAATCTTGAGCATTTACATTCCACGGCCCCTTTTGTGGATTCATACTTTTGCTTTGAGGGGTTCCGTTTATCACAACAGGCACGGTCACGACCAGGCTTTTCTCTTGATTTTGATTTTGTATTTCTTTTTGTGAGGGAGATATAGTCGTTTGACGTTTGTGGGCTCCCTTTTCGTATGCCTGCGGGGACACTGCCCTCTTCTCGTGCTCTGATCGATGCTCGAGGAAATGGATCCTACTCTTGCCTTTGGGGTTCGAGTTTCGGTTTCTCATGCTCAGCGTTTTAAGGGCGCCGACTATCTCATTTGGTCGAAGAGAAGAGAATAAAGATTACAGCTTCCGGAGATCTTCTGGGTGGATTCCCACCGTAGGTGATGCTACCGATTTTTTTTGAATAAAATACATAAGTGAGCACATGTTAGCTTCCTTCGAGCGAGCATAGGCCGACGTGGCCGGATAGGGATCTCCACGGTTCTGGCAAATCAAGACCCGGTGCCTACCAAGCCTTAATGGCCCCTATCCTATCATGAAGGTTAGATGCAGCGACTTGACTACATGGTGACCACCAGGCATTGGCATTTTGAATTTTCCATATTTTTAGTGGTTTTCAATATTTCTTTATTTTTGATATTTTTTATCTTTTCATCATTTTTTTTGTTTTGTGCTAAGGGTAGTATTTCTTAAGATAAAGCCCATTCCAAGGGTGGGATAACTCGGTCCCTTCGGCGTTGACTAGCTTGTAGGCGTTGCCAGGGTATACGGCTTGAATTACAAATGGTCCTTCCCAATTGGGTTGGAGCTTAGAACGCGGCCCTCCAGGTTTGACAAAAATTCTTTTTACGACCATCTCACTGACTTTGAATTTTCTCTCAATGACTTTCTTTTGGTAAAAGCGAGCGAGTCTATTTTGATACACACGCGCGTGTTCGGCAGCGGCCAGCCGCTTCTCATCCAAGAGTTCCAACTGGACGAGGAGTGAATTACGACGATCGTCGAGGGGAAATTCCTCGTCCAATTGTACCCTGAGAGAAGGGATCAGAGTTTCGTACGGGACTACCGCTTCCATACCATAAGTAAGGGTAAATGGAGTCTGCCCGGTGGGGGTACGGATTGAAGTGCGATAGGCTCATAGGGCTTCGATAAGTTTTTCTGGCCAGTCTGAAAACTTACTAGACTCGCAGGTTTTTTTGATGATTTTGAGCAATATTTTATTGGTGGCCTCCGATTGGCCATTACCTTGTGGGTAATAAGGCGATGAATGATGCAATGCAATTGCGTACCTTTTGCAGAGGTCCTGTAGGTCCTGAGAAATGAACTGTGGCCCATTGTCGGTGACGATTGTGCTTGGGACGTCGAATCTGGCGAGGATGTTCTTCATGATGAACTTGCAGACTGTTGACGCCTTGATTTTCGCGTAAGCTTCAGCTTGGGCCCATTTGGTGAAGTATTCTGTCGCAGTAAGGATGAAAGATTTCTGCTTGGTGAGGGAATTGGGATCACCTAGGGGTCTAATGATGTCGAATGCCCACATGGAGAAAGGCCACGGGGAGGATATTGGATGAAGTGAGGAAGATGGTGAATGGATTTTATCGGCGTGAAGTTGACACTTGACACACCTACGGACATAGACAGCACAATCCTCTTCCATAGTGGGCCAGTAAAAGCCTTGCCGAATGATCTTCTTGGCGAGCATCTGACTATTCACGTGGCCACCGCACACACCCGAGTGCGTCTCCTCTACACATTTCCAAACCTCATCGTCAGTAAGGCTCCTCCTATAGAGTAGACCTCCAACCAAAGTATATTTCTGAGCCACCCTTCTTATGGCTTTCTTGTCCTCTGTGGTGGCCCCTTCAGGATAAGACTGGTCTTGGCAGTATTTGACGATTTCATAGAACCATGGTTTCTCTTCATCAGCCAGTTCTTCTTCAGCCTCTGCCAACATGATTTCCCTCTTTTCAAGGATATCTTCCTGCAGGATCTTCCTTGCTATCCTGTCTTTGATATTTACGTAGGAAGCATCATCGATTGCAGGGGCGTGAAGTTTGTAGATGGAAATGGACTCAAACCATCTTCCTAGAGGGAACCTTATGGATGATGCCAACGAGGCGAGGGCATCGGCGAGAATATTCTGATGACGAGGGACATGAACAAAGATCAGTTTGGTGAATAGTTTGGCAAAGGCAGCAGTGAGTTCTTGGTATGGCTTGAGTTTGGGATCGCGAGTGCGATATTTAGTGAGCACCTGGCGAAGGATGAGTTGACTATCACCTACGACTCGCAACTCAGTGATACGAAAAGAATGAGCGAGTTCTAGGCCAGCTAGAAGAGCTTCATATTGGGCTATATTGTTGGTAACTGGAAATTTGAGCTGGTATGCCAATGGGAATATGAGGCCTTCAGGCGACATGAGGGCGACGCCGATTCCTCTCCCTTGAGAATTCAGAGCTCCATCAAAATATAGCGTCCACATTGGCTCATCTGATTGGTTGACGGACATTAGTTCCTCATCTGGAAACTCTGATTGGACGGGATCGAACTTGGGAAGAGGATGGTGAGCGAGATGCTCGGCTATGGCATAGCCTTTAATCGCCTTTTGCTGGATGTAGGTGATGTCGAACTGAGAGAGAAAACTTTGCCAGCGTGCTAGCCTATCCGTAAGGACGGATTTCTCCAGAAGGAATTTGATAGGATTCATTCGAGCAATCAAGTGGACCTCATGAGCCAAGAAGTAGTGCTTTAATTTCTGCACTACCCAAACGAGGGCAGCACAGGTTTTCTCCATGACGGTGTACTTCTGCTCACAGGGATTGAGAAGTTTGGACAAGTAATAGGTTGCCCGTTCCTTGCCTTCTTCATCAGCTTGTGCGAGGACGGCTCCCACAGAGTCATCCAAGACTGAGACGTAAAGGATCAGAGGTTTTTCTGGTTTAGGTGGAATGAGAACGGGTGGACTAGCCAGATATTCTTTCAACCCTTCAAAAGCTTTCTGACATTTAGAATTCCAGTGGAATTCTACTCCTGGCTTGGTCAACTCGTAGAGAGGTCTACACCTTTGTGAATGTTGGGACACAAACCGACGAATAAACTGCAACCTCCCGATTAAACCTCGGACTTCCCTCAAATTTTTGGGAGGCGGCATATCCCTGATAGCCTTGGCTTTGTCGGGATCTATCTCGATCCCTCTTTTACTCACAATGAACCCCAGCAATTTACCCGATGACACACCAAACACACACTTTTTCGGGTTCATTTTCAATTGGAACTCCCTTGACCTCTGCAAGACCTTAGCCAAAACTTCTGGATGTTCCATCCTGGTCCTTGATTTCACCAATAAGTCATCCACATACACTTCCAGATATATGTGCATCATGTCATGAAATATGGCCATCATCGCTCTTTGGTAAGTAGCTCCAGCATTCTTTAATCCGAACGGCATGACCACGTAACAATATGTTCCCCAAGGGGTAGTGAATGACGTCTTTTCTGGTCCTCTTCTGCCAAACGAATTTGATTGTATCCTGAAAATCCATCCATGAATGAGAGGGTTTCGTAGCATGCCGTGTTATCAATCAACACATCAATGTGAGGTAAGGGAAAATCATCTTTTGGACACGCGCGGTTAAGGTCTCGGAAGTCGATACAAATCCTGACTTTTCCATCTTTCTTCATGACCGGGACAATGTTCGCCACCCATTGAGGATAAAGAACGACTCTAATGAACCTGGCTTTGTGGAGCTTATCGACCTCTTCTTTCATTTTCAAAGCCATCTGAGGGTGGAAACGCCTTAACCTTTGTTTTACCGAGACGGACCCTGGTTTTAGGGTTAAACGGTGTTCGACCAAGGTTGAATCTAGACCCGGCATATCCTCGTAGCTCCATGCAAATGTGTCCTTATATTCCTTGAGAACCTCAATTAGTGCCTCTTCTTCAGAGGGTGGTAGGTTGTCACTTATAAGGATGATCCTAGGGTCTTCCTCAGTTCCCAAGTTGACTTCTTTGGTGGATTCTTCTTCGGCGGTTGACGGCTCGTCGAATCTCCTCATTCCACTAGCATATGCGCCTGCCGCATCCTCATATTCTTCACCCTCATCTTCAGTGGGGCATTCTTCATCCGTGATCCCGTAGACTCCATACCCTTCATCAAATGCACAGTCGCCCTCACATTCTATTTCCGGTAGCTGGATGGGATTTTCCAATAACTGGGGGATGGCAAGAAGGGCCTGACACCTGGCGGCTAAATCCAGAAGGAATCGACGAGGGATCTGCCTACCCTTGGATTTCTTCCTAGGTACTACCCTTGGCCTATCATTCCTAGATTGACTGATAATATTTATAGAAGAAGAGGAAGACGAAGGGGATGGTGTAGAATGTACAGGAGAAGACCCCTCAGAGGAGGGGTAGAAAAGGTCGCTCATCGGACCTTGGACGGGTGGTCCGCAGGGCGGTACGCACCCGTGGGAGATGTAGGAGGTTTCCTCAACGAAGATGTGTTGTTGGGGAGTTTGAAAATTGACGTTTTTTTTTTCGTTTTCATTTTTAATGACAAAGCAGTGAAAAGAGATTGGAGGAGAGAGAAAAGTGGTTATGGCTAGAGAATTGTGAGGCTCATAGAGCAGATCATGGTTGAAGACCTGGCGCGGGTTGAGAAGCCCGCGTAGGTATGTAAGCAGAGAAGGGGATCTGGGAAGATCATCAGATAATTGTCTGGCCCAGGAAGACGATATCAGCAAAGGCTGAGACGAGTGGATGGAGAAGATGGCGGCTAATGAGCCGTCGACGGCAATGTTGAGGACGGATGAAGATCCGTCGATGACAGGGTCCTTCTGGTGAGGACGAGGGTAGTTTGGAACCTTGGCAAGAGTGGTAATATTCTCTGGTATTTCGGAGATCAATGGTGGTCCTTCAAGCTGCGGAGACGAGAACATCCTTTCTAGTGCAACGGAAATGTCCCATATGTCGAACCATTTGTTCCACTCGCATTCCGGATCTTTGATCTTGCCTCTTTTGATGATCCTCGGACATTTTTCAGCCAAATATACAGCATGTGATCTCCCATATACTTCTCGTGGGTAATCTCCCATCTGAACAACGGGCCCTCTGTTAAAGTGATTTGATCGAGTCCATGTAAGGGGCTTCCAATCCACCTTGAACGGTCCTTTGAAGCCTAGGCCAAACCTGCGGTTCGGCCTAATTTCCTTTGGCGGTTTGAGCCTACCCTGTAACTGTGCGCCCAGACCTTTACCCTATTGGTAGCCGATGTTCCTCATAATCTCCCACCCTTTGGAGTGAAAAGGGAGATATGATGTTGCGGTTGTCCTGACCGGCTCCTTTGGTGCTAGTGGAACGTGAGATGAATCACGTACGTCCAGTAGTGACAATATGGGCCGATGAGACGGCCAAACAGAGGGCAGAGAGGTGTTGATAGCATCCACTGTGTGAAGGACAGGTGTACTGACCACTTTAATAATCCTCCCATTGTAAGGAAACTTCAGGCACTGATGGTTGGTGGAAGGCAGAGCGTCCATGGCTTCGATGTAAGGGCGACCCAGTATAGCCTTGAATGTGGGGTCCATGTCGAGGACATGGAATTCCGTGGGAATTGACATGGGGCCTAGTTCTGCCTTCAGAATAATCATCCCCTGCGGCGGCCTTTTGCTATTGTCATAAGCCGTGACCGTGATCGAGGAAGGTCTTATTTGTTCCTCGTTGACCCCACACAACTGAAGGGTGTCCATGGAGATCACATTTATGGACGCACCCGTGTCCACAAGACACGGGTTTATGGATACCCCATTAATTTTTATTGAAATGCACAGTGCATATTTTCGAGCTTCCTTGGGAGCGAGCTCGTAGTTGTGGAACATGATGGCCGGTTGTGTGTCCGTTGGGGTCAGGACGATAGAGATCTTTTCTACAGGGAGGTCCTCATTCACCATGACCCTTTGAAGGTACTCCATTAAGGCTGCCTGGTGGGATGTGGATCTTTGAAGTAGCTCCAGGATGGAGATCCGAGCAGGCATCTTGTCCAAGTGTTTCAATAGATAATACTGTGTTCCAGGGATAGCTCTTTCTGGTTGTTCTCCATCATCCTTCTCTGGCTGAGATTGTTCAGGATTCTGACTGTTGTGGGGGAAAACCCTGTGGAAAATCCTTCCACTCCGGAGCACCATTGCCTGCGACTTTTGTACCTCTGTGGGGGTAGCAGTGGGTTTTAACAGGGATTTGAGGGGTAGTGGTGGAGGAATGGTTGATGAAGCAGGGGTGATGACGGGAGCAGGGATTCTGATGAGGGGTTTGTTAGGTGGAGGCATGGTGGAGGTAGAGGGGATATCGTGCGGATTATGAAGGATAAGGGGTCTGGAAGGTGGAGGTGGAGACGAAGTAGAAGTGGGTAGGGCTTGAAGTGGGCAATGATTTTGAGGTGGGTGATGGGTAATGAGTGGTTTTGAAGGCATTAGTGGTGATATGGTGGAGAAAGACGGGGTTATGTGTGGTTGACGGATGATAAGGGGTTTAGAAGGCGTAGGGGTAAATGTGGTAGAGGCGGATGGTAAAGTGGGGGAGTGGGAGAAGATGAGAGGGTGTGAAGGCGTAGTGGAGAGTGTCGGTTGATAGGGGATCGGGGTATGGATGAGAGGGCGTAATGGTAGTGGAAATGGTGAAGGCGATACTGACGCGGGTTGATGAGAGAGAGGTGCTACCCGGGCAAGGAAAGGGTGTTGCGTGATGATAGGATTGGCGGTAGAAAGAATGGAGGTACTTTCCGAGTGCCACACCTACTCTCTCCCGACTTCCGGGAAGGAGGAGATGGGGTTAACCTGATGATCGGGCTGTTGGTGCTCCGGTAATGGATTCTGGATTATGCCCATGTTGGGCTGTTGTTGTGGGGCCTGCTGAGGCTGTTGTTGTTGTTGTGGCTGCTGATGCTGCTGTTGTAACTGCTGCTGTGGCCTATGAGGAGGTCTCCTAGCCTTGAGAGCGGCGACGTATCGTCTCATTTCATCCCAATCTATTTGATGTTCATCATTCATATCGTGGATGTAATCTTTGAAATGGAAGCAGTAATCTACTGTGTGTCCTGGCTGCCTGTGGTAGACGCAGTATTTGGAGGTATCAACATTCGGGGGCCACACGGGCCTTTCTCTGGGTAGGGCGAGCTGGTTTGATGCCATGAGGGCATTAAAAATGTCTGCTAAGGTTTCTGGCAATGGTGGATAGTAGGCTCTCTTGGGACCGACCGGCCTCCTTTGTTGCTGTTGGGGACCATAGTTCCCCAGGGGTGGAACTTGGTTGTACTGAAGCGGTGGTTGTTGTTGCTGAGGTTGTGGTTGTTGTTGCTGGGATTGACGTAATGGAGGCATATTATCCTGGGGTGAATTATTTTGGGGTGGAGGACGAAGAGGGAAAGGACCTGGTTGGAGGGGAAGTCGGGGCATTTGTGGAGGCCTTGGGTTGACTGCATAGTTGGCATTGTTGACTGCACCCACTTGCTCATTCGTCACGACCCCTTCTGTGGCTCCGCCCGGGACACCAGCGCCTATCTTTCTGACCACTTTGGGCTTCGGTGACTCAAACATGTTCATAATGGGGGAGTCTTTTAACTGGGTTTGGATGTACCGGGCCCTTTCATAGAGTTCCTCCATTGTAGTAAGTTTATTCATGGCCAGGACGTGTCTGAACTGTGGGGTTGCATTAGACACAATCATCTTCACTTGTTCGGGCTCGGAGAGGGTATCCCTTATTCTTTCCGCCAGAGACTGTGGACGCGGATTTTTTTATTTATTTATTATTTGTTCATTTATTTATATTTATAGATTTATTGGCGTGCCAGTCACATGTGTGACGATTTCATTGTGCGCTCGATCTGACATGGTCAGTCGATTGTGAGTGATCGTGTCGGGACCTGAAGTCCGTCATACCATGAACGTTATGACGTTAATTACGTCCTTCCAGGGAAGGACAACCCTTGATTAAACGCTAAAGTAAGAGGCCTCGAGAGGCAAACAGATATTCACATGCTTAACTTTAAACTTCATACCAGGGCTGGGGAGGCGGGTAAGATAATAACATCAACCACAGAAACCGACTAGATCGTGTGGTTGGCGGTTCAAAACAGTTATACTTGGTGGAAACAAGGAGATAGAAGATATCCACCATGGAAAGGCAAAGCCCTGGCCATGATATAGGTTTAAAGCTTCGATCGGTATTTCGACGGCCTTTTCTCTTAATCTGGGTTATGCCCAGGGGGAAATAGGCTATCACCCACGGAATGCCGAGATGAAAGCCGAGAGCTAGAGAGGCCGAACCTCCCAACCCGTGTACATATGGGCTATGGGGCAATGTGTTATTTTCCCTTTGAAAAGCTTGCGGGATTCATGCAGTGGCAAGACCCCCCCGAGCAAAAGGGTTATTCGTAAATCCGTTGTAGTTAGGTGGAACATAGGGGTTATGACTCCCCTTCAATTTTTTCCCCGGAACATATCGGGTGATCCACAGATATCCCTTTTGTGGGTTCGCTTTGGGTATTGGAATTCATTGGGTGGTAGATCGGGCTCTCGGCACACTCTGAATGGACACAAGCTCTCGGCACGACCCAAAAATGGGAAGGCCAGGGCTTCCGGCGCCAAAACAAGAAGGCTGGGGGTTCCCGGCGCCAAGGCGAGAGGACTTAGGTTCCCGGCGCGACAAAGAGAAGCCAAAGGGGAGAGGGCCTTCGGCGCAGGCTTCCCGGCGCGAGGAAGAAATGCTGGAAGAGGGTCTCGGCGCGGGATGGTTGAGCAAGGCTCCCGGCGCGATGAGGCTGCAAGGGGGGGTCTCCCGGCGCGGAGGATGCAAAGAGGACTCTGGAGGTTCTCGGCCCGGGCTTCCCGGCGCGCTGAGGTGAAAGGGAGAGGAGCTGCCCCTGGGGGTTCTCGGCGCCTGAAGAAGTGGCACCGGGAGCTATTCACCCAGTTTACTGTAGGCTGAGCAGAGAGCAGTGAGGGCGCCAGGACCAGAACAGAGCTTACGGTACTCTGTTTTGGGTATCTGATTGATTCACGCCAAGGGGAAGGATTTCTTTGGGGTCAAAAATAGGTCAGGGCATCAAAGTTTGAACTAGATTAGGCTTGGGCTTTATAAGAACATCAGGATCGAGGAGGAATTTGGGAAGGCCAAGGCGTAGAGGATCCCTGTCACCGGTGTCATACAGAGTCCCGGGGACAGCTTAATGTTGGCTTTTCGTGGTCTTGGGAGAATTTTGACAGCATCTCCCCCGGACTCAGCATTTGCCAGGGAATGATAGACGATCACCCACGGAATGCCGGGGTGAAAGCCAAATAGAGGGGTATTGAACCCCTAACCATGTACGTGCCTGCAGCACTGTTTCGATATCCCTTTAGAGGTCAGCGAAGCTTATGCAGTGGCGGAGCTCCATTGCCTCGGAAGGTTATAAAAGCCGATCGAGTCCGGAAAACCTCGTAGAAAAGGGGAGGGTTATCCCCATTAATTGTCACCCCCGAGGTGCATATGATGGCCCGGGGCATCCCTTGACATAACAAGAGTATTTATGGGGTTTCTTCAGTGGTAGCAAAGGTTTTACGACTTGAGGTGTACAAGTTGGCTTTTCGGCGCCGATGGCAAGGATGCCAGAGAGCTCCCGGCACGAGTTTCTCGGTGTGCTGATAGGATGGCCCGGAGGGTCTCTCGGCACATGAGGAAGAAAGAGGGCCTCCCGGCGTGCGGGGAAGAAAGCCAAGGCATAGGGGCTCCCGGCGCGCAAAGAAAAAAGGGGGGAGGAGCTGATCCTGGTGGTTCTCGGCGCCTGAAGAAGCGGCGCCGGGAGCTATTCACCAAATTTACTGTAGGTTGATCCGAGAAGTATGAGGGCGCCGAGATCAGAACAAAGCTTACGGTACTCTGTTTTCTGGTTTTAATGATGGTTTGGGCTGAAAGCGACGGACTCTATGGGCTCTGAGCTGTCCGAAGCATCCACTTTGAGTTGGATTAGGTCTAGAATCCAGAGGAGTATTGGGATTTGAGAGGCATCTGGGAGGCCGAAGTCTGAATGCCCCTGTTCATTGCCGTTATCATGCAGAGCTTGGGGACAAACTTAATATGGTCATTCGTCACCCTGGGAGCCAAGAGATGGCTGTCTCTGGCCCCAGAGGAGACTTAGATGACATATACGGAGGAAACACACATGCTTGGAACCCCGGAGTTTCTCAAGCCTCAATCATTGCACAGCACGGCTTCATCCCAACAGCCAAAGAATAATCTGTTCCAGGATTTGGGGTGAGCAATAACAGTGCTACGAGGCAGAGAAAGGACAGACGAAACTGATCATCATGCTATTGATTTACAAATAACACAGAGAATGGCAATAGGGCTTAAAAAAAAGCAAAAATCAAGCTCAAACTACAGCCCATCATACATATATATCCATTCGTTTGATGATGCCCATCACGGAAGACACATAGTCAGAAAACCCATATGAAACATCATTCCCATACCCAAACCGATTACAGGGAGAGAGTGAGGGAAAGGGGAACAGACAGATGCCGAGATATTTCGGCTACATTGCATGAATCGAGATAAGATTCGAAAGTATTACATGAAATAGAAGAAAAGAGAAAACAAACATGGGGGAGGGCGGAGCATTGACTCCTCTCCCTCCCCCGGATGCCCACCTGGAGCTTCTTCCCTGGGAATGGGTCTCTTCTCTCTTTCTTTTTCAGCGGAGGAGGCTCTCTCTCTCTCTGGTCTCTTCTCTTTTTCTTTCTTTTTGATCGATGGTCTGGCTTCTGATCCTCCGATCCCCTTTTCTTTCAAAGGGGGTATGTTTATATAGGTCTCATCCTTCTGTGCTCTCGGCGGAGGGCAGTCGGTGTGGCCAGTTCCATTCGAGACATCTCCCGGCGCGACAAGTAGCCCCCTGTTGAGGCTCCCGGTGCCACTAACAGGAGCCCAAATGACCGGCCCATCTAGCGCCTTCAGGCCTCATTCGTGCCTTAGGCTTCTCTTCATGCTTTCTTTTGAATTAATCTTCGTCAGAACCGAATAAAGCCCACCTTTAGTAGAGGCATGACTTTGTTGAGATCGTTTTGAGGCTCCATCAGTGAACGAACTGGGGTTTAATCAGTATTACCGTATGAATGACGACAAAACCGGGTATGTTTCATCGGCATTGTCATCCGAACGGTGACAAGACCAGACATCAGCTTCAGTCTGACAGACTTCGGCCGGGTATGTAATCTGTGGAGAGGATTGCTCTTCTGTTCTGACTTTGTAGGAGCCCTGACAATCTTTATCTGTCGGTGCCGGTTTCATCTTTATCTCATATTACATCCATCAGTAAGCTGACATCTGGCTTACCTTGACATATCATCCGTGGATTCTCGGACGAAGCAGTAGTACAGCTCTTCTTAAAAGGCTGGGAGGTCCCATCAGTCGAGTGACTGCGGCTTCATCGGCGCTGCCGTCTGAATGACATCGGCACCGGGCATCAGCTTTGGCCGACAAAGGCTTTAGCCGGGTGAATGGTTGACGAGCTTCATCAGTGGTCTTCTACTGTTGGCCTGATTTTCTTTTCAGTTATGCTTCCACCCCTGTTCATTTTCTAGGTGTCAACAGAGACCTCCATCTATCAGCATAGCGGACAAAATCTTCGTCGGGCTTCATCTTTTCGGCCACTAGGTCGGTAATGGAGAGTGAGGGACCGACCCTATCCCTATATTTCTGCAAGAACCTTCTCTGGACTATTTCAAAATTCTCGGCCTCGCGGGGCTCCAAAGAATAGAACCACTCTAGCGCGGGACCATCTAATGATCTCCGAAAGAGGTATGCCAGGGACCTCTGATCGTTTTGCCAATAGGAGGACTCATACATGAAATCCTTGAGGTGAATGAAGGGGTTGCTGGTACCATTGTATCTGCGGTACGTGGGCATTTCAGAGGGAGGAAGATGAATGACGGGAAGGATTGGCAAAGCAACCTCTGGGGTGGCTTTCACGTCCACCATCCTTCTCAGATTTTGAAACTGCTCGTCCATGCGATTGAACCTATTGAGGAGCAATTGGGCGAGCTCCTCTGGAGGTGAAGGTGGTACTTGCCACTGGGGGAGAAACTGTCTCCCGGAGACTTGAGGGGGGAACCCCGAATGAGAGGGAGCTGCCGGACCGCCGACAGTCGACCCCGGCTGAAGCGGTATGTGGGGAACAACGGGAGTTTGAGATTGTGACGGGAACTGGAATGAGGGTGGTTGTTGGCTCGCTTGTCCTTGAAGCGAGGGAGACTGGATGGCTTGCGCCAATGAAGGAGATGGAATGGCCTGCACGGACTCTTGGAGAGGTGCGATGGCCGGAGTTGATTCCTGGGGCGTGGGGGAAACAGATTTCCCCTTCAGAATGGCCTGGAAGGCCCGGAGCTGTTCAGAGGTAAGCTCCGTGTTGGCGAGGATGCCCAGTAAGGAAGAGATATCCTGTGGTGGGGACGTGTCCCCGATAATAACCTGCACCTCATGCGAGGGCTCATGAGAAAGGCCTGAGTCCATAGCATAGACTCGCGGGTCGGCTGACAAACCACGACTAGGGTGGTTCTCCTCAAAAGACTCGTGAGCCATGCTCACAGTTTTCCCAGAACGCAAAAACATACACTAGCAAGTATGTAGCAGAGATTATCAAACAAGTGGATGCCTTTACGCCTTTTTTTTGTGTTTTGATTTTGATGATTTTTTTTGTACTTTTAGCGAGATCCGAAGTTCACACAAAATAGGGACCCTAGTTTATTTTTGTTTCACCGCCGTGTCAGCTAGGGTCTCTCGTCTCACCACGAATGGGATGACTAACTCTGGGGAACTTCAATGGTACAACCAGCCCAGTGAACGAAGAGGAGATTCTTCGATGTCGGGGACTTACGGAGGTCCCAGTGGAGGAGATTCTAGTCCGTTGAGAGGAATTCTCAAACGGAGAGTCCTTCCTTCACCGGGAAAGGGTGATCCTTAGAAAAAATGAAAAAGGATATAAAAGAGGGATGGATGTATGCAATGGAATGCTGACAGAGATATAGAGTAGGAAAACAACAGAAATAACAAACATATAATGAACACCCAACCAATCACAACTGACAGTGCTGCCATGAGCACAACGGGGGCGCGCGAGGGCGCCAAGGTGGAGAGGGACGGAGGGTGCCAAACTTGCAAGGGTAGCCAAAAGGAAGCAGTATGGGTCCCACCGTGATCGTCAATCTGTGGATTGCCGAGTAGGGATCCACTTAAAAGAGGAGAAAATGAAAACTCGATGTGACTAAAGGCTAATAAGGGGCATGAAACGTGCCAATAGAGAAAAGAGCATACGTAGGATGCTAAAGGGATGTGATAGCCAGAGGGGTTACCTCAATGAAAAGAAGTGATCGCGTGTACCTTGTACGAGGCACGGAGACCGTGAATCGTCGAGAGCGGGAAATGGCGGGTTGCTTCTTCCTCCCCCTTCGGCCGGCCGACGGAGAGGGCTTTCTTTAATTACCCTTGCAAAACAACGACAAACAAGTAACGAGTGGATCAGAAAGACGAAGGTGCAGTATTCAATTCTAACGATGCAAGTAATGAAATGATGGTAGGACACACACCTGGTTGGTGTTGTCTTTTAAAACCCCTCTCGGACACGAGTAGGAGGAAAATGCTTATGATGAATTGCGATTATGCCAACGTAAGAACGGGAAGAGACTCCCTCATAAAAAGGGGGGGTGGAAGATATGATATGATGAATGCAAGATAACTAGGAAAGAAGAGAGGAGAATGGCTTATTGGATGGTCGATGGCGAGGCCCGGCGGAGCTTCGGCAGCGCAAGGACGACGCAGGAGCGCGATGGGCGAAGGCGGCCTTTCTCCGCGAGCACGGGCACCCAGGAATCCGGACGAACTTCCCCCCTACAAAACACCCGCGGGTTAGAAATAGAATTCGGCTGCCTATCGGCTCTCCTTTTTTTTTCGACCCTGAACTGAGGGGGGGTAACCCTCTATTTATAGAGTTCCGGAGGATGGAGGCGTCCAGAGGCCTGGACGCCTCCATCATTTGGATCTTTTTTAAACGACAATCTGACATGCTGACGGGTAGTCAGTGGCCAGGGGCATCCGTGACCTGGATGATGGAGGCGTCCAGGGGCCTGGACGCCTCCATGACATTGGATTCCTTTCAAACTACAAGCCAGCCAATGGATAGTCGGGGATCAGGGGTGCCCGTGAGCTGAACGATGGAGGCGTCCAGGGGCCTGGACGCCTCCATAATTTGGATTCTTTTCAAACGACAGGCCGAGCAACGGTCAGGCAGTGGTGGGGGATGCCCGTGAGCTGATTGATGGAGGCATCCAAGGGCCTGGACGCCTCCATAACTTGGATTTTCTTCGAACGACAGACTGAGCAACGGTCAGTCGATGGCCGGGGGTCGCCCGTGAGCAGGTTGATGGAGGCGTCCAGGGGCCTGGACGCCTCCATAACTTGGATTTTCTTCAAACGACAGACTGAGCAACGGTCAGTCGATGGCCGGTGGTCGCCCGTGAGCAGGTTGATGGAGGCGTCCAGGGGCCTGGACGCCTCCATGATTTTTCAATTTTTCTATTATTTTATATATATATGAATTTATGGAGGCGTCCAGTCTCCTGGACACCTCCAAGATTTTTCACGAAAAATTCAGAAAAATGTAAAAAAAATTCAAAAAAATAGGAAATCACCAGAGTAATTAAAAATGTGAAGGCCGCCTTGGGGTATCATAGTGTAATATGAGATTTACTCAATGTAATGTCAAGAACGGCGTGTCTACACCCATTGCTTGGGGCTGCGCTTGAAGTCTTGTGCCTGCGATCAGATGCCTTGGATTCCATTAGCTCTCCCACCCCTTGAGCTTGTATTTATAGGGGAAGATGAAGAGTCACAAGGGGTTTACGCGGACCAGCCAGGGGGGGTGAGCTGGTCCGCGTAAACCCAAGTGAATAGTCACTGGGTTGGGTTACGGACTGAGAGAGAGAGGAGGGAGAGAGGTTTACGCGGACCAGCCAGGGGGCCCTTGCTGGTCAGTGTAAACCCCCCTCGGATGGGGGTTAACGCGGACCAGCCAAGGGGGCCTAGCTGGTCTGCCTAAACCTCCAAGGGTTTAGGCGGGCTGGCTTTTTTCTTTTTAAAAAAATATATATATATATTTTTGGTTGAATGGGGGTTTATGCGGACCAGCTAGGGGGTCCTGGCTGGTCCGCCTAAACCCCCCCCCCAGCGGAGGTTTAGGCAGGTTCGCAAGGAGAGAGAGGGGGGCTGGTCCCCACCCTATAAAATGTGATTTTTGGCCATTTTTTCTTCCTAATTTAACTAAGAAAGAAAAGGACAAGTGGTTGAAGGATACGTGGTGGCTTGTGGAGACTTGTGCACGTTGACTTGAGGCCGAGCCCGTCGTGTTGTCGCTTTGCTCTTCCACGTCCGCGTGTTGACCCCTCGAACTGGTACGGCATACGAATCGCATCGTAGGACCGTAATTGGGCGAACCGAGGCTGAGTGAGGTCATGGGACCACCGGGCTGGAGGGAGGGGCGTGGCCCCCAGGGAGTTTGCCCTCCCTGGGGTGCGCGGCCATGCCCCGGGGCAAACTGGCCCCGGGCTGGCCGTAACCCCGAGGGATTGCCCCCGGGGGTATTCTTGTGTTGTCCGGGGACGTCCTTTGACGAACTTTGAACTCCGAAGGCTGGCATGGGCCCGTAGGGCCGTTGTTCTTCGAGTCAGAGTAGATGCTCGCAAGGTGTTCAGGTGAATGCTCGACACACCCCGGGTTGCCGAACGAGCCGCGTAAGTGGCCGATGGGCCTTGGCTTTGGCCTAGGGCCAATGGTAGAAGTCCCTAGGGGCTGGGAGGAGGCACCTTAGGCCCATGGGCCTTGCCTCGTGCTGCGTGCCATGTTATACGGCGGGTTGGCAGGGTAGCCTCGGGTTGGCCCGAGAGCTAAGTTTAGTGGCTCATTTCCACGTGTCTGAGGGTCGAGGGTGGCCCCGACTTGCTGGGGGGTCGTTGTAGGACCCAATTAGTGAGCTGGAGCCACGGGGTGGCCCGTGGGTTGGTGTAGAAGGGTTGGCGTGTGTGAGTCGTACCTTCAAAGTCTGTGGTTGACTTGCTCGGGTCTCCCTTTGACCTTGGAGGGTTGAATGAAGAGTCTCGGAGTAGGCCCGCGACTCTTTTACTGGATGCCACGTGGCGTGGCTTGGCGTCGGGGCGCCCCCGGGTGGTCCTGGGCGACCATGTAGGGTACGGGCAAGGCCCGTATAAGATTGGTCGGGGTTGACCCCAGATAATTGCTTGTGTCACTGCGTGTCACGACAAGTTGGTTGGGACCTGTGTGGGGACCTGTAGGGTTGTAGAAAGGGCTGGGTAGCCTGTTTCTTGAAGGTGTTCGGGGAAATGCCCGAGTCTTATTTCTGGGTATTTTGGCTGGGAAATAGTCTGGGTACAACAAATGCCCCCCAAGGGGCGTGCATCAGAGGCGGAGACGAGGGCGTACGGCCTGTGAGATCCCCTCTCTGAGTTGTTGTAGTTGTATTTTGACGCTTCATATGTCTTTGTTTTGCTGTGTTATACATGTGGATTTTTTGATATGATGACTATTTTTCTGGGCTCCTTGTCTTGCAGCTATGGCACGCTTCGGCAGAGACGGGCGGGTCCCGAGGCGGATGGCTCGGGAGGAGGAACACTGGGTACAGCGAACTGATAGACCGATGCATCCTCTAGATGCACCTGTGATCACCGGGGCTGGTGTAGAGCAGTTGGACCGGGGCGGGGGCTATCCATTGGAGTTCCCCCTGGATCGCCATCTACTTGAATTCATCCGTGGCTATGTCCCTCCTGGTGTGGAGGAGGGCAACTCGCAGATTCCGGGAGCCTGCCGTCGGCTCGAGCGGGCCATCCTGATTGGCAGGGATAGCCTGTTGGATACCACTTTCTGTAGCTACCCGAGCTTTTCAGAGGACTACTAGAGGCAGCGTCAATTCCCCAACGTTGATTGCCTGGGGTTCTTTGGCGTGGCGGAGCAGTCCGGAGTCAGAGTTGGGGGCTTGGATTTGCACGGCCACCACCGTACAGAGACGGAGGGAATTGTTGGATTGGTCTTAGAGCCCGCCGGTGTACAGTACGCTGTAGAGGGATACGATGACCACAGTATGCTGAATGGAATCATGCAGCAGACCGTCACTAGCTGGTATGGCCGCTGGACAGTGATACCGTCACATTACTACCGCCAGGGTGCCACAGAGTGGTTGATGGGGATTGTCCATCACTATCGGGTGTTGCTGGATCGAGCTGGGATCAGGTATGCGGTGACTGCCGCTCTGTACGCGTGCCCGTGCTACACCGGATTGCTGCAGGGCTTACTGGAGCGTTTCAACTATCGTTGGAATACGGTGGCAACAGCAGAGGGGGAGACCAGCCTTGACTTGTGGTCTCTATTCAGGATTTCTGGCTTACTGATTATCGACGAAGGGTACGAGGAGGTAGTGCTGGATGACCTCCACCGCAGTCATACTGATGGAGTGGGAAGATATCGAGTGCCTTACAGTTATCGGTATCTGATAAAGACTTAGAGAGATTTGGCTCTGGCAGGAGAGAGAGAGAGCTGCTCAGACTCCCCGGGTGCCACTGAATGTATGGGTCCGTCATTTTTACAACGGGCCATTTTACTTTTACCAGGAGTTCGCCAGGGATCAGACCCCCTGGGAGGAGTACACGGAGGTGAAGCTACGCTTTCGGACGTACTCCAGATATGTGTATGCGCCACGGGAGGGGTGGAATCCCCATGGTTTGCCAGATGTGACATATCTTGCAGCGTATCTGGCATATTGCCTGGCGACTTTCGTAGTTCCTCACGGAGAGGATGGGCTGTTGAGAGCCGAGCTGTTGTGGCCGGCTTGCTTGTTGGCTGAGGGGAGGTAGTTGGCTCTAGCTCCCGCTGCACTGGCCAACATCTACCAAGGGCTTGGAGTTCTGGCGGAACACTCAGCGTCGAGGGAGAGGAGTATACTTCTACCGACCCACTACCTTAGTGTGTGGGTCGGGTTACTGTTCCCGGGACTGGTGACACGGGGTACTGTGGCGAACCCGACGGCACCACTTTTGTTCATCTTTACTAGGCAGTCGGATGGGGATGCAGAGGAGCAGCTTGAGGGGGCCAGGAGGGCCCTTTGTTACCTACCCGACCGGGGAGAGGAGGGACTACCCTTCGATAGTGCAGCGAGGGACTCTGGCCTCTTTCTGGGGGCTTCAGGTGGAGGGCGACCAGCGCCCACCCCAGTCAGGGGGCGGCCAACACAAGACCACGGATTGAGTGGATGGTGAGCGCCCGAGCAGCCGTGCTGGCGTTGCACCGATCGGTGACGAGTTTCTTGGAGCCGTACTACCCACATCACTTTGCTAGAAACTTTGGGTACGACCAGGGGATTCTGCCGAACAGGGAGTTCCATCTGACGGGCAGACAGTACAAGGGCAAGGACACCCACCTTCTTACAGCGGCCTGGTGGGATTTCTACTGCCGCCGGGAGTCAGAGCGATTCCTGATGCCGGAGCAGAGTCGTCGGGGATGATTTGACGTGCACTATGCTCAGTGGTGGTTTAGGCATAGTCACCTCTACCGACAGAAGGCCTCCGTGATTAGGAAGGCGGAGGAGAGTCGCCTGCTGGGGGAGGATCTGCCTCCTATTGCACTGGATGAGGGGTACTTGAGGACCCATGCTGCTCGGATCCACCGAGAGGTCGAGCGGATTGCGGCGCAGTGGCCTCGGAGTGGCCGGGGTTCGTCTTCAGGGAGCCGAAGCAACGGAGGGGCGCTTAAGCCCCTGGGACGAGCATCGGTGACAGCGACCGACGTGAAGGTGTCTCGACGGAGGGCACCTAGGGCTTGGTGGACTCAGTTCTTGGCAGATTGTGGCATCCGGGGCAGGGGGTTGCTGGACCGAGAGCTTCCACACGGGAGCTTTGCCGATACAGCGATCGATGACTGGAGATGACACATCGCCCACGCGATTGGGTCGGCTGGACCCGTGGAGTTAGTGTCCCAGAATGAGTGTGCCCGCACTCCACGGGACATTCGGGAGGCCGCGACGATGGCTGCCTGAGCCCTGGTGATAGGGATGGAGCAGCTTGTGCCCCTACCATTGACCCCCTTTGGGGCTTCAGGTTAGGCTTTCCTCCCTTAGTCTGTTCTCTTTCTTCCATTCTATGATTCTTGGATACAGAACTAAGATGTTGTATATTACTGTGTTTGTCAGCAGGTTCTACGGTAGAGGGGGACCAGCCCTCCACGGGAACATCCTCAGGGAATGGGGACGGAGGTCTACGGCCTCGGAGGAAGCACCCCCGTGTGGCGGATGCAGCGGTTGAGACTGGTGGGTCATCTGAGGGCCCCCAGACTGGTGAGCGAGTTGAGGAGGAGACGGCCTTGAGTGAGTGTCGCCCCAACCCCTTTATTTTTTTTGTCTGGTTTAGCCAAGATGATTGACTAACCCCATTTTGTTGGACTTGTCTGTCTGCTACAGCTTCGTAGGTGGTTGGTGCGGAGGCGACTTTCTCGCCCCCTCGAGATGCAGATCCCCCGCGTGAGGAGGAAGCCGGAGGGGAGGTCGACATGGAGGAGCTTATGCGCCTGCTGAGCGAACCTTTCCCCAACATGGAGGACTTCCCCGACTTTGAGTCATGGACAGCCACGGGAGGAGCCCGCGCAGGTAAGAGTTTCAAACCTTGGGCGTATGTCGCAGCTTTGGTTTGCCTCTAGTTATTTGTTGTGACTTTCTGGGTTATGCAGGGGAGGCAGAGGCACCAGGGGCCGGAGCCCCTGCTGGGGCACAGGGTGAAGTGCCTGGCCAAACCAACGAGCCATGGCCCACGGTGGCCCGTAGTTGTCAAGGTGAGTGCCCGACTGCCGTCGAGGGAATCCCCTTGTCGTTGGGGAACTCCTTTTAGCAAGCCAAAATTATTGACTTGACTTGTGTTGTTGGTGTTGAGTTATGGTTTTGATGATTGTTGTGATTGTTAAGTTATGGTTTTGATGATAACTAAACTTGATGTGTGATTAAGTGATGATAACTAAACTTGTGGTTGATTGCTCATGCTCTTGCTATCTATGTATGGTTGAGATAGCAAATGGCAACAGTACATGGTTGTGATTCTTGCTTGATTGAATTGTTTTTACAAAAGGCAAGAGATTTCATAACCTCTTTAATGTGAGCAAGCATGGTTTTAACCCTAACTATCTTGCTTGCAGGATTAAACTCATGGTAGTCACCTGGTGAACTAAACATGTGGATAAGCACCCTGCTCCTCTACAATCCAAAATAGGTGGTATATGTCATTTACTGTCAAGAACCATTGGTGAGACTCTTACCTTTTCTTAGCATCGATCTCACCATGTGTATCTCATATACCTCTCCTTAATACACCGCATTCATGCACATTAAATATGAAACCCTTCTGGCCATCGTGCGCCCTCGCCCACGGATCGACTTGAGCGGTCAGGTCGCGGGGATAGACCTGCCCGCTCAGGTCGCGAGGGTCAAGGGGGCAGCACCCCTTGCGGGGTTTCCGGGGGCGGAGCTCCCGGACCAAAATTTTGATTAATGCACAAATGGTTTGCATGAACTTCATGCATTTAGCATATGGATGGTTGAGCTATAGTTCTAATCAATTGTCAATGCTTTTGCAGGTCAAGACTCAGTTGACACCTTCTAAACTGTCAAGGGTGATGCCACAGACATGAACGGGGTGCTAAAGGACTTAAGCGATGGAGCTAAAGAGGTTAACGGATCGACCCGGGAAAACCCGGGGTCTACCCAGCTGGCGGTCTACCGCCAGCTCAGGGGCGGTCGACCACCCCTGCCAGCAACCCACTGCCTGCAGCTCTCTCAGTGGCGGTCGACGCCAGCCCAGTAGCGGTCGACCGAAATACCAGGGACTAAATTTTGACATCATTTCTCAGTAGCGGTCGACCGCCAGAAGGTTCCGGTCGACCGCCAGCCCCGAGCCAACAAAAGTTGACTTTATTTTCCACTTCGAGAAGAGCCTCTTCCCTTATAACTATTTAATCCCAAAGACACCAAATCACCCACAAAATGTGGATCTGGCCTGGGGGATGTCCAAGGACCATATAAATGCTATAAAATAAACACAAGAGGGTTAGGAAACCCTAGTTGATCAAGAGGGATCAAAGGAGATCAAGAGAGGCTAGAGGAGGTGCTTGGAAGAAGGGGTACTGTAGCTCCGTGAACAGTACTTCGTGCAGTAAGATCTTCATCCATCTCCAAGGTGTTTCAAGCCAAATCTGAAGCTAGCAACCTCCAAGGAAGAGAAGAGCCGAGGAAGCAAGCAAGGATTCCAAGAAGAGTGCCTAAGGGAGAAAGAAGAGAATCCAAGCAAGCAAGAAAGGAGAAAAGCCAAGCAAGCACGGATTGAAGCTCCGATCAAGTAAAGATACGTTCAAGATCCGCAACATGCATTCAAGGGGAACCCAAAACAGGAGTTTTCTAAACTAAGCCTCATCGTCTTTATGTTTTGGGTGTTGTAATTGTGTTCATCATAAACTGCAAACTCGTGTGTGTATGGATCGTTGTTGGATCCGTGGTCGTGTGTGTGTGTGTCGTATTTGATTCGTGTGTGCGTAGGTCTTCTTAGATCTACATGTGTTGTGTGGTTTTATCCAGATCTTAGTGTTTGTGTGTGTGGATTGCTGCACTTGTAGCAGCAAGTGTGTGTGTTGTTGATCCAGTTGTTGGATCGTGTTGGAGACCTTGTCTCCGTGTGTGTGTGTGTGTTGGGGCGCGTCCCCGTGTGTGTGTGCAGGCGTCGTCCTGCATGTGTGGTTGGAACGTCATCTCCGTTTGGGGATTTATCCCCGAGTGAAGCCTCACCAGATTTGGTGAGGGGTGGACGTAGGACTGCCATCGTTGCATCCGAACCACCTTGAAAACCGTTGTGCATTGTGGTTTGTATTGTGTGGTTTGGTCCATTTCTTCTACCTCCATTCTCCGTGAGTATTAGTGTAAACTATTTGTTCGGATTTATCCTCGTGTATGTTGCATAATATATATCATTATCATATATAGTTTGATAAATCCAAATTGTGTTCAAATAGTTTTGAATCTCTTGAGTAGCATTCTATCACATATTTATAAAAGGCCAAAAGTTTCCTCAAAATTGGTAAACACCCAATTCACCCCCCTCTTGGGTGTCATTGATCGCGGGACTTCAGCTGGTTTGGCAAGTGAGGACGCGGCGGCTACTCTGGAGATGATCCGAGAATTGGCAGATGCCGGCCCGTCAGTGGCCCTGCCATCTTTTGGAGATGGGCCCGGACCGGTGACCACCGTGCCCTCAGTCACCGTTGAGGACACGTTGGGTAGACCTATGCCGTTGCTGACGAGGGTGCCTCTCCCACCTTTACCGATCGTAATGTCGGCCTGTACGGTGGGGCTGGTGGAGTCCTCCAGTGTGGGACCGTCAAGTATGTGGCTGAGCACTTGATCGCTTCAGGGTGGATTATTTGACTTTCCCACCCGTGCTGAACCTTGACTGGGATGGACTGCATGTACTTCTTCCCCTCTGGAGGAGGGAGTGTGGTGCGGACACCCGAGCAGTCGATCGGCACGACACGCCGAGCCACCGGTACCACACGCGGAGCACGACACGAGCCACCACAGCATCCATCTGGCTCGGAGACAGCCTGGAGACTCCGCCTTGAGCTTCCCCATTTATTATATTCAGTTAGACTTTATGTGTGTTTAATTTACATTTATTTCGTTACGTCCGGTTGGCCATTTTGAGTGTAATAGGGGCTTACGAGCAGTTCGGACCCCGTGGGCCCCACAGGCCTCCCGGGCCCCACCCCATTGGGCCACCTCATCCCAGGGTCCCACGTGGGGCCAGTCAACATGCCACATGGGAGCATCTAGAAGGTTGACTTGTATTTGAACACATGGGGGACAATGGACTTAAAAAGTCCAAGGAGGCTACCTACCTCCCACCTACCATTTTCAACCTTCCACCACCCCCCTCTCCTTGGTCCAAGGGCCGCCCCCCCCTTTAATATTATATTGTATTTTGTGTGTGTGTCACATGCCATCCTAGCCCTTCATCCCCATCCCCTAGATCCAATGGCTATGGATGGATGTGAGATGTAGACTATTTAAGGTTGTAATTTCCCATTTTATGCAATTAATGCCATTTGAATCAAACTTAATGTTGGAGCAAGGCCTAGGCCGCCCCCTTCCTCTCTCCCTCTCCCCCTTGCAGCTGTGAAGGCTGCCTCTTGGTGGTGTGACTCCACCCTATCAGTTCCGGTCGCCGCCGCCGCCGCCACGAGCCGCCATCGCCACCGCCGGAGTTCTGTCCACGCAGTACCACAGCCACTTCCACGAAATTCCAGTCTCAGCCACGGCCTCAGATCGAGCTGTAACTTTTACTGGATGTCCCAGAGGTGTCCAGCACATCCTCAGAATTTTGGTTGGTCATAAAGATCTCATTTGGTATTTTTTTATTTTCGTCCAATCACAGTTTCCAGATCTGTCTACTGTCTGTTTCCATTTCCACCCGCCCAGAGTTTTAAGTCTTAGGTCCTTTTTTTGATTTTCTTTGGTTCGCCCAATTTAACTGGGTGTTCCTTGCATCCATCCCTTCATCCACCATTTTTTTTAATTTTCGGTTCGTCCATTTCATATTTTCTAAAATTCGTTCTCAGTCCTAGCTACAGTTCTGTTCCCCAGTTCCCAGATCCGACCACCAGACACTCCAAAAATCCTACCAAATCACCACCACCTCCAAATCCAATTCT
>CM040118.1:216344972-216527549 GCA_022559845.1 Amorphophallus konjac
ATCCGGGAGCCTTAGCTTGCAGCTTTGGACATTCACTTTTCATGTGACCAGGTTTCTGACAATGGTAGCATGTAACCTTCTTAACAAACCGGTTCTTCTCAAGTTCTCGTTCAGGAGACTTCCTTGCAGCATTGAATCTCTTTCTCCTGTAGGATTTCCCTTTAGTCCTCAAGAACTTTCTGAATTGCCTGGTGAGGATGGCCTGCTCGCTCTTGTCCAGGTCTGAGAATCCGTCAGAGTCTTCGCTGCTACCACCACTGTTACTGCTGCTGCTGCTCTTTTTAGTATGTCGTGAGACCTTCAGAGCAACATTCTTTCCCTTTCTATCATGTCCATTATTCCCTTGTCTGAAGTTCATTTCGTGGGTCATGAGAGACCCAATCAGCTGGGTTACTGACATGGCGGATAAATCTCTTGATTCCTCTATGACGGTCACCTTAGTATCCCAGATGGGAGTTAGGGACCTAAGGATCTTCCTGACAATGTCTTCTTGCTGAATCTCCTTCCAAATCCTCTCAGACTATTGATGATCACAGACAATCTAGCATACATTTCTGTGATCGACTCCTCTGGCTTCATTTTAAACAACTCATACTGAGTTGTAAGCATATTGATCTTGGTAGCTTTTACTTGAGATGTGCCCTCATATATTAACTGCAATTCATCCCACATTTTCTTTGCAGTCTTGCACGCTGAAATCCTCAAGTACTCTTCAGGGTGGACGGCGCACTGTATGATGCTAAGAGCTGTCCAATTCAGTGCAGAGAGTTTTACCTGTTCCTCTGTCCATATGTCTTCGTTCTAGAAGTTGGTACGGACCATCTGTAATTACTCTCTAGAGCTTGTGGCTTTGGGCCCTGATAAAGACTTCCATCCTGTTCTTCCAGAAAAAATAGTTATTACCATCGAAGAAAGGGGGACGGGTGATTGACTGCCCTTCAACAATGTAGCTGCGAGGACCAGCGGATCCGTTTCCCTGGCCGTTGGACCACATATTGGGAAATACCTGCTCTGATACCAAGTGTTAGGGTACTAGGCCCGGATACAGAGGGGGGTGAATGTATCCTTCAATGAATAAAGGCCAATTAAAAACTCAGATGCTAGACGCAAACACAGAATGAAACAAATTCAATTAAACGTAAGAGCAAACACAAGGAGCGCGCCTATCCAAGCATCTAGCGGAAGCAAGCACACAAAGCAAACCACTGCTCAAAAGATTTTTAGGTGGTTCGGTCCTCCAGATCTACATCCACCCCTCACTCCCAACCGGAGTGAGGCTTCACTAGCCAATGCTAGACAAGCAGACTCAGTCTGCAAACAGTTGCTGCCACACAGCTTGACCAGGGGAATAGCCTCCCCTCTTCCTCCCAACCAGAGGGACCCCTGGACTTGCAACCCGCAAGCCCAGAACCGGAGACAAGTCTCCCTTCCTCTGACCAGAGGGAACCCACAAGTAGCTCCCAGCTACTTGCAACCGGAGATCAGATCTCCCTTCTCCTGATCCACAGGAGGAACCCGACCTCACTACTGAGAATCGAAAGAACAAGGAAAACCAAATAAGAAGAAAAACAAAAACACGAAATGAAAGATAACTTCAGCAAACAGACGCTGAAAAGCGAAATGCACAATGTGGCTCTCAACGGAGCTAACTGGCCTGGATCTGATCCACGGTCCAGTTGACAGATCTTCAGGTAAGCTTCTCCTCCTCTTCTCTTCTCTCTCACTTTCTTTTTATCTTCACCCTTACGAGCTCTCTAACTCTCTCTTTCTCTTCTTTTCCTTCTGCTCTTCTTCTCTTTCTTTTCTTCTGGATCGAACTCTCTTCACTTCTCCTCTTTTGCTTTTTTCTTTCGATCAACTTTCATCTGTGGACGAAGGCTTCCTTATATAGCCGCAGCAGCAGGTGGGTAAGGTGCAGAATGCGTGTGCCTCCCACGCTTCATCCAGAACCTTCTTGCCACGTGCCCTTATAGCATTGGTTCCTTTAGTATCGGATCACGTGCAGCCCAGACACAGGTGAATGTTCTTCCTCGGACCTGCAAGGAGATAAAAGCCATTAACACTGAGGGCCACAAGAACTAAAACTTCATGAGGTATGTGATAGCAATACGAGATGCACTTTACTGAGAATGACACGAGATACACAAGATTATTACAGTACGTGACAAGGAGAGAATGACACGAGGTCAGATGCAAACAGCACGAAGTAAAAAGAGAACGACACAAAGTATCACTGTAACAAAACAAACATTACGAAGAGAACGACACGAGATACATAAAAATAAAGCTAACACCACAAAGAAAACGGCACGAAGTATCACTGTAACAAAACAAACACTATGAAGAGAACGACACGAGATACATTATAATAAAACTAACACCACAAAGAGAACGACACGAAGTAGAAAGAGAACAGCACGAGGTAAAAAGGAAGACACGCGGTCAGAGGAAACCTGGACGAAGGTAGAAGCAAAACAACACGCGGACATAAACACAAGAGAAACACGAAAATAGAAACCGACACGAAGTGTGGTTTCAAAACAAGAAAGACACGAGGTCTAGGAAAAGTAACACGAAGACATGAATACAAAAACAACATGACATAACAAACTCGCTCGAACTTACAAACGACTCGAAGACGAGGACGACACGAAAACAACATGGAACAATTCAAAGACACGAGGTCTAGGAGAAGCAACACGAAGACAGACATAACAAAGAAACGACTCGAACTAAGAACGACATGGAGACAACACAGATAGACTCGACTTGAGATGAGGTGAAGTCTGTACAGACATGAATGTTCACATTGTATAGAGTTTGAAGCAAGTGACCGAGGTGATGTGTAGACTTTACCCAATGTACAGACTTGGTGTTCTTGAACGTAGGTAAGGCAACGCAATGTATAGACTTGCTCATACGAGTGAACAGGTCGATGTACAGACTTGTCCAATGCATGAAGCACAGTCCAATGTATAGACTTGATGCCTTGAAGGCAATGTACAGACTTGATAGTGCAACAATTGGACTTTGAAACACAGAGGCTGTACAGACTTGCATAAGACGCTGGGTAAGACGGTGGATGTATAGACTTTGAATGAGACACACAGAAGGACGATCCAGCGTATAGACTTTGAAGAATTAGGGGTGACAAGGATGGAGCGACACGAGGTGGTATAGAAAACAGCATGAGGTGCTGCAGTGTTCAGCACGCGCTGGAACAAAACACGACACGAAGACAACCAACAAGCATTGTTGGAACAACACGATGTTGAAAAAGACATCACGAAGTGAAGTGAACACAACCAACACGAAGAATGAAAGGAACAGTACGGACATGCAGGGTATTTAACTCATAGCAGTTTTTCTTATTAATCATGGAAAGTTCGAATGCATAACATTACTCATGATATCTGATTAAAAATAACAATATTTAACATAGTGATGCACATCATCAAAACACTAGGGAGGTCACAAAAGTCCAACAAATGTCAAGCTCTATCGAGGTATGATTGGATCTCTTCTTTACCTAACAGCTTCCAGACCTGATATACAATTCAGTGTAGGAATGTGTGCAAGGTATCAGTCTAGACCTACTGAATTACATTTAGCTGCAGTGAAAAGAATTTTCAGATATTTGTCAGCTACTCATTCTCTTGGTTTATGGTTTCCTGCATCACACACATTTGACTTAGTTGCATACACAGATGCTGATTATGCAGGATGTAAACTAGACAGGAAAAGCACTAGTGGTCATTGTGAATTTTTGGGTGGGTGTTTAGTGTATTAGGGTTCGAAGAAACAACATTCTGTGGCCCTCTCCACTGTAGAAGCTGAATATGTGGCTCCAAGGAGTTGTGGAACACAAGTCATTTGGATTAAACACCAGCTTCAGGACTACCAAGTAGACCTGGGGTGCACACCTATCTATTGTGATAATACCAGTGCCATTAATCTTGCCAAAAGTCATGTTTTGCATTCACGCACCAAACACATAGAGATAAGGCATCATTTCATAAGAGATGAGGTTTCTAAAAACAACTTTGAACTGATTCATGTAGGCACAGATAATCAGATTGCTGACATCTTCACTAAACCTCTGGATAATGAAAAATTCACAACACTAAGATGAGAATTAGGCTTATACAAATTATCTTAATTGTGTAGCATGTTCTTTTTGTGAGGGGGAGTTCAGTTGGTTAGCTTTCAGAAAAGCTGTGAGTGAGGGGGAGCTGGTTGAGCTGTGAGAAGAAGTGTTCTTTGACAAATTCAAAAAGATTGACCAGATGTATGTCTTTGCTGGTTTTCATGACAGATCTAGTGTGGTTCTCTCAGACAGTAGAATGTCACTTAATTCTTAAGTCCATAAGTCAGTGATACTAAAGTCCAGTTAGAATCTTTCCTTTGGTATTCCTTCAGAGATCTGGATTAATTGTAAAAAGTATATCTTCCTACATTGTCAATGATTCTGGTTCAGGCCATAACCTGTAGGTCTTGATATCTGACTCAATCAGCTTGAAATCTAGACTTCAAGATTCACTTCAAGTTATAGTCCTTCTGGAATTGTTTACAATCATTCCATCTCTTCAACACAAGGGCTTAATTAAACAAACATATCTTGTTTTGTTCACTGAGAAACTGGGAGCTTCATCAATGAAATGAATATTTCTCCCATGTCATGAGGTGTCAAATGCTTAAAATGAATGAAAAAGACATGACAGAGCAATGGTGACTTGCTGGTGAGTAACTGGGGACTCTTGCCTCTAATCAAGGTGTTTCCTCATGTCAAAAGCCACAGTTACTAACTCTGCTCCTTCTTAAGAAAAAAAAGGGGGGAAGTAATGAGGTACTCACTCTGAGTAACTGGGGATTCAGGCCTCTAATCAAGGTGTCTCCCTAATGTCAAAAGAGTGAATTACTAACTTACTCATTGATCTTCTTGAAAATCATATCAAAAAATTCTTTGTAGTTGTGCAACTAATGGATTGCTTGTCTTCAATACCTTGAGAACACCTCTTTGACTTTGTCTCTTGTTGTCATTTTGGATTGTTGACAGTTCAGCAATTTCTGGCCATACTTGTTAATTCCTGCTCTAAATCATACTCCATGTATGCTAATAAACTTTTCTATCCTTCTATTTCTCTAGTGTGTACTGGAGTTCAAGAATCTTCACTTGAGTTTAACACCTCACTTACTTTCTTAAGACTTGCTTGTGCCTTTCTGCCCTAAGAAGTTACTGTACTTTTTCTTCATGTCTCCAGCACTTTCATATATTCTGCATTTCCTTTTGCTGATGTCAAAGGGGGAGAAGGATTTTGCAATATCAGTAGATCATTTATTGTTCATGAGTGCTAAGGGGGAGATTACCTTGTCATGTGATGGCTTTATCTGAGAATGGGTTGTAAGGGAGCTGAGAGGGAGTGGTTTTGGAGAGAGAAGTGACTCTGCAGTAGTGCTTAATTTGGATGTGCTTTCACTTGCCTTGAATTTGCTTTGATTGTTAAAACTGCAGTTAATTGCTTATTAAGATTTGATATTGTTTGATTCATAGTGTTGCCATCATCAAAAAGGGGGAGATTGTTGCATCCCTACGGTTTTGATGATGTCTCACACTATAAATCAATCTTCTATCTCTATAATAATTCATGCTTCATCATGTAAGACTGTGCAGTTCATATGGTTGTCAGATAAAATTACACTACTTGATCATGTCTACACACTGTCTGCATTGTCTGTACACTGATGGGTCGACCCTCTACCACTGATGGGTCGACCCTCTACCACTGATGGGTCGACGCCTCCTTTACTCTCCAAGTCCATACAATGAATTTCATATTCAAAGTATGTACATTGGTCTTCACCTGAAGTCCATACATTGAACTTAATATTCATAGTCTGTACACCCTCCGCTAAGCCTTCAGAGTCTGTACAGTCATTCCTTGAGTTCAAGTCCGTACAATGGCACTGTAGATTGCATCTGAAGTGTATACAACCGTTCAAGGGGTCAAGTCTATACATTCTCCCATTCATTTCAAAGTCTACACATCGCCCTTCATCTTCCAAGTCTATACACTCTGTTGAACCACAAGTCTATACATCGTCTGCCATCTCAAAGTCAATACACTGTCCCTCGTCTCTCACATCATGACCCAAAGTCTGTACAGCCTCTAGTCACTGTACAAGTCCACACACTGGCTGCACTGCACAAGTCTATACATTGGCTTGGGCATCCAAGTCTAGACATTGATTCACTATTCATGCCTTGATTCGAAGTCTGTACAGCGAGCGGCATTCTTCAAAGTCTGTACAGCCAACGCCTTCATTGATTCCATGTCTGTACATCACTATAGCAAGCTTGAAGTATGTATAGAGTTCAGCTAGTCTATACACTCATTCACTGTAGCTGCATCGGTTCACCTGAAGTCTGTACATCGTCTCAGCCACCGTCTCATTCAGCGTCTCACGCTTACAAAGTCTATACACTGGTCGGTGGAAGCAAGCCTATACATTCGACTGTTCAGCCTGTGCTCAAGTCTGTACAGCCAGGGAGACCATTAAGTCTGTACACTCATTCACTGTAGCTTGCACGGGGTGAAGTCTGAACATTGGCATGAGTTTTACAAGTCTGTACATCCTTCTGTTGAAAGTCCAAGTCTGTACATCAGACTGGTTGAGCATGTCTGTACAGCGTTTATTTTTTCAGTAAGTCTATACACTGGGACTTCTACCTATGTTCTGAACTGAACTGAGTAAGTCTATACATTCCTCATATCTTTCACCTACGCTCAGTTCTGTAAGTCTGTACACTGGGAACTTTACTGACGTTGCTTTGCCAAAGTCTACACACTGTGAACCTTCAAGTTTGTACAGACTTCACTTGCTCAAGTCTGTACATCGTCCAGCTCTTTGGCAAGTCTAAACATATCTAAGTCTAGACACTCAGCTATCCTTCAACCCGACACACTCGATATCACCTGCAAGTCTACACACTCTCAAGTTGTTCACACTTGCTTAAATTGCTGTTTCTAAGTCTACACATTCGATGCCTTCATGCATTGTTCTCTTCGAAGTCTATACATCAACGTCTATACATTGAAGTCCATAAAGTGCATACTGTTGTGCTTCAAGTCTACACATTGCTGCTCTTCCTTACAAGTCTTTACACTCATCCTCCTTCACACGACCAACTCTATACATCCATTGTCTAGACTGCTGAATGAAGTCTACACGTTGAGACTGCATGAACACTTGCAAGTCCATACACTGAGCTCACTGAAGAACCTCAACTCTATACACTCTCACACTGTGACACACTTGCCTATTTGGCATCCCTGAGTCTATACACTCGAGGGCCTCATACACTTCACAGAAGTCTACACATTTCATCCTTTGTACTAATGCATTCTTCAGCAAGTCTATACACTGAGGTCGCTTGAAGTCTCACAAGTCTATACACTCCGTCAGTGTACACACTTACTCGTCTACTATCCTAAAAGTATATACATTCCTATCTGACTGCACTAATTAATCACATTTCTTTGTCTCTGCCTGCAGATGATTCAGGTCAATGATTGGGCACGTAAACTGAGGATGATGCCTGGCACGTGATCCGAGAATGCTCTGGAAAGGGATGGAACGAGACTCCCTCGTGTGAAGGCCTGAAACTCAGGTCGAGTGCCATATAAAAGGTGCCTTCTGCGATCAGATGGACAGAACTGGAGAAAAAGCTGAAGAGCAGAATTCCTGAGCAGAAGAAGAAAAGAGAGAGAGCCTCCACGTTCCAGAAAGAAAATAGAGAGAAAAGATTAGAGAGCATTGCTGTGAGAGAAAAGTCTGAGTGAGAGAGAAGAGTCTAATTTGCTTCTTCAGAAGCTACATTTGTATTTGATTTTTCTGAAACGATTTGTGTTCATCATTGGTCTTGTTTATATTTCTGTTTTTCCTTTTATTTCTTCATATATCTGATTTCGAGTTTTTACCCTCCGGTGTTTGGAGGAAGGGAGAGTTACTCCGGTTTCCCCTCTGGGCTGCAGAGGTAGAGAGATCTGTGATCTCTGGTTTTTGCCAGTGACGGGTTGTCATTAGCAGGTTCCCTCCGGGTTGGAGGAAGGGAGAGGCATCTCCGGTTCTGGTCTTGCTGGTAGCAGGTCCAGGTGTCAAGCTGTGTGGCAGCACTTTGTTCGCAGATTGAGTCTGCAGCTTTCTAGCAGTGACTAGTGGAATCCTCACTCTAGTTGGAGTGAGGGGTGGATGTAGATTGTGGACTACAATCGAACCACCTTAAAATCTCTTGTCTCCTATGTGGCTTGGTATTATCGTTGTGCTTTCCTTCTGTTCGGCATTGTGCTTGTGTGAGGACGGGCTCTTCCAATCAGTGCTTATTATTCTGTCTTAATTTCTCACTGCGTTAGCTGCATTATTTAGCCTTATCTGAAGGGTTGTATTACGAAGTAGTGAGTTTCCGCTGAAGTTGTTCAAATTGGGAGTGATCTATTCATCCCCCCCCTTCTATATCACTCTTCGCTGCGCTAACATATATGTTCATGAAAACACCAAGCATTGAAGAATAAAGAGGATATGCTCATGAAAACATCATGAGCACCGACCTGTATGGTGTAGATTCCAAGAAATCCACTTAACGAAAAACTAAGAAGAATTAAAAGGGAAAAAGAAGAAGAAGAATGAGATAAAGGGGAGAAAAGGGGAGCATGCAAGGATGCTAATGGGAATGTGATCGCCAGAGACGCGAGGGCCTCAAAGGATATAACAAATAAACAATGGAGGGATCGCGAATATAAATACCTCAAAAGGATGCGGGGGAGATTGTGAGTGCACCTTCTCTTCCGATCGGCCGGCCGATGAAGAGAGTTCTTCTTGTTGATTACCCTTGTAAAATTAACAAACACCAATAAAAAAATATGGATTAGAACCAAGGTGAGTGTAACATCAAATTCATAATAAAGATGAGCATGAAAAGCATGTATAAGAACACACCTTATTGGTGTTGGCCCTTAAACCCCTATGTAATAGGTAAGGTAATTCATGATGAATGCTAATGTAGATGAATGTGCAAGTGTTGCACTGTGAGGAGGTTCTCAAACGTGGTTGAGATGGGGAATATAGCAGAATAGTGCAAAAGATGTATGCATGTGTTCACAGACTAATGCAATAATAGAAGAAAAACAGAAGGAACAGAGGAAGATAACGGAAGGAGATAATAGAAGAAGAAAATAGAAGAAGAAAAAAAAAGAGCCTGGGCAATTTCTCCTGTGCATTGGCTTTGAAGAACGTTCGTAAGGAAGCTCAAACGGATGGAACTTGGACTCCCGGAGCCCTCCTCCTAGCAGCATCTCCTCTGTAATGAAAACAGAAAAAAAAAAATCCCCCATTCGACAGAGCCGCAGGGGCTCTATTTATAGTGGAGAATGGAGTTTAAATCCAAGAATAATTAGGATACCCCGATTTTAGCAAGAGATAAACATTGGAAGGAGTTCCTCTAGTCATGGAAAGTCATTGGGGTCCTTTCCGAAGTGAAAAGGGGGCTCAAAATGAGGAAAGAAGAGGGTCTGGGAAAATTCGAAATTCATCAAGAATTGACGACCGTATAGACGGTCGCTATTTAAAATGATGCCTGAAGAGGCGTCGTCATTTAATAAATTGACGACTTGCAGAGGGGCGCTATTTAGAATTTAATATGAATTTCGGTCGGATTCAAAATCTCAAAACATGGCAATGAAAATGACGACCTGACTAGGGGCGTCAATTGAAAATGACGACTTGCACAGTGCCGTGAATCAAAAATAATAAAAAGTCAAAAGGAATGGACGACCGGGAATTCGAGCGTCAATTAAATTGACGTCCGATTTAGGGTCGTTATTTCAAAATATGTAAAACAGGGTCATTTTTCATTTCTCAATATTATTTTCTCATTTTTTAGGTGGAGGTGCACCTAACTGTGCTGATTCCAATTACTATTTTTTCGTATTTTTCTGAGATCCGGAAGGCCACCAAATCACCCCTGAATGAGATGCATAAATAATATTAAAATATTCTAAATTAAAAATGACGACCGTTCAAATGTCGTTAATTCCCTTTTTCTTCAATTTTTATTTCATTTAAAATTAAACAAACGACCCTTGACATGCCGTCAACTGATAAAAAAAATCCAAAAAATTTTCAGGAAAATCCAGAAAATGGGAAAATGAATGTAATTGACGCCTCTTCAAAGTGGCGTCATTTTCCTTTTTACTTTCTTAAATTTCCTTAAAAACAAATGACGCCCCCCCTCACGCCGTTAATTCTGAAAAATTCAAAAAAATGGAGAAAAATACCCAGAAAATCCAAAAAAATAGGGAAAAATAAGAAAAGGGAGAAAAAGGAAGAAATCTAAGAAAAGTGAGAAAAATCACTCAAATAAAGTTAATTTGAGGGTCAAATTAGGATATTATAAGGTAATATGAGATGCACTCACAGTAACGTCAATTTTGGCGTGTCTACAGCTGCCCCGCCTTGGCGTCTGCTTTGCAAGGGAGCAGAGCGAACTGAAAAGTAGATGCTAAGGTGTGATGAGACACGCAATCAACATCACTTGATGAGAATTAAATCAAAAGTTCGAGATGAAGCAATCTCGGAAAATTCAATGAAATCAACGATGTTTGGATAAAAGAGGGAGTGTGCACGTGGGCACGAGGGAGATAAAAGAATATGATCAACTTCCAGCGCGGTGGAAGTACCCCAGGTCACAAACCTGAAGGTTTCACCATTGGGGAGCGGTTACCAGCCAATGTGGACGTGCTGCAGCCAAGGTGGATCAAGGGAAATGATTGAAATAAGAGGATAAAAATCCAAACAAAGAGCATTCGAAAAAATGACCCAAAACAGCTACAAAACGAACTGAGGATTCCATTCAGCAATGAATATCTCATATCTGGAAAGATTAAGATCAATTTGACTCTCCAAATCAGCTTATCAGAATGATGTTTCACTGTTCATTCAAAGTCCTATATGAATGCATGCTGGGTTTAAAGGAAAAATTAAAACAAATGAAAATATAAGATAATCAAGGATAATATTGTTAAACTGCCAAAACTGAGTCAAGAAACCGATTTCACGAGCTGATACTGAGCCGAAGCCCGTTTATCCGCGCACCAACTCGTAAAAAGGGAACCATCGTCCCCAGTCTTGGACGGCTCAACGGCCTATCAGTGTGACTAAGACTCCTCTAGAATCATCATTATTTTTGATGAAGGGGAACTCAAATTCCAGATTTACCAAAGCCACAAGGTCCTTGATATAATCTAGTAGCGTATGTAACATATAGTAAAAATGCATACAGGAAGATGGTGATAGCAATGAGCATGTGGGAACTGAGAAATGAGGTGCAAACACCGTGGGACTTGGATGATGATGCCCAGTCGATGAGACCACAGTGCTTCTTATCCTGCGCTCAAACTTTCATTAGCCAAGATATAGATAACAAGCAATGAATAAGGCATTTAAGTATAGCAAGTATAGCATGAATCAAAACATCAATAAGCAATCACAACATAGACATCAAAGCAATCAAAGCTTGGTGTGGATAGCATTCAAGCATGTATTAGTAAGGCGAAGCATGTTTAGCATGAATAGCATGAGTTAAAACATAGCATTGCAAAGCATCATTATTTGTTGTTTGTGATGAGGATGACAATCTTGGCAAATCAGAAGATTGATGCATAAAAGATCAGGATGATGTCATAATGGTTGAGCAAAGTTAGCAGGAATAGTCAGAGAAGCTGGCTCTTGAATGATTAGATTGACGTGAATAATCAGAGTGATACCCCAAGTGACAGGGATGATCAGATTGACATGAATTGCTCAGAATGATGGAGAGATGATAATTGAAGTGCCCAGGGTGACATATCATGAGAATATTGGGAAGAATCAAAAGATTGATAACAATGAATGAAGAGTACTCATCCCGTGTTCTTGGTCTTTGCAAAAGAATTGCCCCTTCAAAAAAATATCATTAGAAAAATATAATGCATTTTTTTTAGATTTTTGGAGTATGCAAATTTTTAGGGGTTTGAAAAGCATTTCAAATTTTTATGGATTTTGGAAAATATTTGATTTTTTTTTGGAATTTTGAGAATATTTGAATTTTTTATGGAATTTTTTGAGATTTTTTATGAATTTTTTAAAGCATTTGAAATTTTATAGATTTTTTCGAGAATATTTGAATTTTTTTTAGATTTGTTTGAGAATATTTGAATTTTTTTTAGATTTATTTAAGAATTTTTGAAATTTTGGATTTATTTGAGAATTTTTGAATTTTTTGGTGACAACCGTGGGATGGTTGGAATTTGGATGCACAGGCATGGGATTGCATGGAATGCACATATGCGGGGTGTGCACCAACGTTGGGGACCGCACCGACCTTAGGGTGGAATGGTTGGAATGCACAGACTTGGAAATGAATGCACATATGTTGCACTAGAATGCATTGATGTTACAATGAATGCACAAGCCTTGGAGTGTGTATGGACTTTAGATGAAGCATGCTTAGACTTTGAATGTATAGACTTGTGATGTATAGACTTGGAATGTATAGACTTGGAGAATGTATGGACTTGGAGAATGTGTAGACTTGTGGAATGTGTAGACTTAGGATGTATAGACATGAATGTATAGACTTATGGAATGTGTAGACTTAGAGAATGTGTAAACTTAGAGAATGTGTAGACTTAGAGAATGTGTAGACTTAGGATGTGTAGACTTAGGATGTATAGACTTAGAGACTGTGTGAACTTAGAGAATTTGTAGACTTAGGATGCATAGACTTAGAGAATGTGTGGACTTAGGATGTATAGACTTAGGATGTATAGACATGAATGTATAGACTTGGGATGCTTGGACTTGTGATGTATAGACTTATGGAACGTGTAGACTTGTGATGTATAGACTTAGGATGCTTGGACTTATGCATTGCTTAGACTTATGCATTGCTTAGACTTATGGAATGTACAGACTTAGCCAAGGATGCTTAAACTTATGCATTGCAAATGGACATTTAGACTTATGAAAAAGTGCATCGAAATGCATGTGAGCCAATGGTGAAGAAATGACGACCGGACAGTTGCTGTCGATTACGGGAATGGCGCCCTCACAAGCGGGCATTATTTGAAAATAGTTTTTTTGTTGTTTTTGAAAATGAAAAAAAAATGGAAAATGAGCTTTTTTTTGAAAGTTTTTTTGAAAGTTTTAAATTTTTACGAACTTTGGAAAAATATATGATTTTTTTTTAATTTTGACTTAGACTTTGCTAATACAACATCGGAGGGATGTTTAAACCACTGTCTAGGGGTCCTCCTTCCTTCCCCTTTCGCTAAAACTGCCCAAAGCCGAGCGTGCATTAAAGGTGGCGCCCTATAGCTGACTGTCCTTGATTAACGGTGTCCCTACCAAGGCCATACCGGAGAAACATTCGGTCTTAGAGGGAGAAGAGAAGAATAATTGGAGATAAGCTTTATGAAGGATGGGAGATATCGAGACTTAAATTCCTTCCGGGGTATTACCCCTCAAAGAGGTGGTCTGTTGCGCCGGGGCTTTGTGCTTTTGATTTTTAGACCCTTGACATGCATACGACCAGGGTTTTCCCTGCGGGGACTTTACCTCTCTTGACATGCCATAATTCATAATTTTGCATTTATCGAAATCTTGACTTGATTTTCATAATAGCCCTTTTGGCGAGATGTATCATGAAATTTGATTTTAGTTTGGGTCAAGACTGCCCCTATTTGAGACTTCTCTCGTATTGGGGATTACCTAGGTTGGTCATCTCATCCGTCAACCTCTTGCCCCTGCATTCGACCGAGCAAAGAAGAGAAAAGACTTTCAGATATACTCATGGCATGGCCAAAGTAGCAACGGTGTTTTATCAAAGGAGCCAGCTAAGGATGCCGTGAAGTGTGTGCGGTGCCCAGCTAAGGGTTGCTCTTAACAAGCGGGAGAGAATGTTGAATTCCCAGCGTGGGGTTCTTATAACCAAAGTGTTGCATAGCAAGCCTAAAGACTCTTTTCAGTTTTTTTTTAAAGATGAAATTCAATAAAGATAAATTCCTAGGATAAAGGCTTAAAATATCACTCTTAATCATGTTAAGAAGCACTTCAGTTTGAAAATCATGCGTGAAGCAATGAGATAATGATATCATAAAAATGCTTACTTACGTCAACATATTACCTTGCGATCTTTGTTGAAGCAGCTGCCGCGAGAGGCGGGGTTGATCATCGTGGGATAGTTCTCTTAGGCAGATAAAAGGATTGGAAGCAAAGGATTTGGAAGTGGCTTAACAAGAAGGAGTGGTGCCAAGACCAGACTCAGATGAATAAGGAGAAAAGGAAGAGAGGCAAGGGCTAGAACTCCCTTGCTAAGGTGCGGAGACCCTGATCACATGGAACAGTCTACAGAAGGAGAGGAGAATTAGAAGGAGGAGTGAGGACTAAAGCCTCGGAAGTAGTGGGAGAAAGGGCAGATGCCCAAGGCAGTGGACGTGGAAGAAGTTGGGTCGGACCCAGGATTAGGTGAAATTAGAAGAAGAAATTGATAGATGGGAAGAGGCGGATCCAGAGGGTCTGGAGGCAGAGGAGGAGAATCATGAGGGGAAAAAGAGTCTGGAGGCTCCGGAGGGATAAAATATTGAGGGACGCGGTGCCCTGGGAAGAAATATGCAAAACGATGATGAAAAAGGAAGAAGAGGACAAAGGGCGTGATATCCCGGAGGAGCAGGAAGATAAAATGGAGGAAAGATGGAGGGTCCGGAGGTTCCGGAGGAATGGAATCAGAAGGGTCAGGATGCCCCGAAAGAAAATAGAGAAAATAAGATGGAGAATCCGGAGGTTCCGGAGGAGGAAGATAGAAAAGGGCGCGATGCCCTGGGAGGAAGGAAAGAGAGTCTGGTGGTTCCGGAGGGAGAAAATACCATGGGATGCGATGCCCAAGGAGAAGAGAAAGATCCGGAGGTTCCGGAGGAAGAAGACGAAAAGGGGCGCGATGCCCAAGGGATAAAGAGAGGGATGAAGGATCCGGAGGTTCCGGAGGAAGGAAATACCAAGGTACGCGATGCCCTGGGAGAATCAGTAAGAAGCCCAGAAGATCCGGACTTGAGGGTGTGTAGGGGCGCGATGCCCAAAGAGCAAGATCCGGAGGTTCCGGAGGGATAAGACACCATGAGGCATGATGCCCCAAGAGGACGGGAGAAAAATCCGGAGGATCCGGATATGGAGGTGTAGAGGGGCGCGATGCCCTAAAAGGGAGGTCTGGAGGTTCCGGAGGAAGCAAATATCGAGGGACGCGGTGCCCCGGGAGAAGAGAAATATCCGGAGGTTCCGGAGGAGTGGAATCAGAAAGGGCGTGATGCCCTAAAAGGAGGGATAAAACACCTGGAGGTTCCAGGGAAATAGCAGGAAAGGGGGAGTGATGCCCCGGGAGACTTAGGGGGGAAAAACTTGGAAGGACGCGAGGCCCTGGGGGGAGTGGATTAGAAGAGGATGGAGGATCCGGAGGTTCCAGAGGAATGAGACACCATGGGGCGTGATGCCCCAAGAGGACAAGAGAGAAATTCGGGGAGTTCGGATGCAATAGTTGGAAAAGGGCGCGATGCCCTGAGGGAAGATCGGAGGGGGCACAATGCCCGGCGAGTGTAAGGGGACCTGGAGATCCCAAAGATAGAGGCGGAAGATATAGGAAATGCGGGGGATCCGGAGATTTTGGAAGGCGGGGAAGATACGAGTTTGGAAACTCGGGAAAGAAGAAGTGCAAATGCATGTGGATGCAATGCAACAGATGCGATAAAGACATGGATGCAACAGAATGCATGAGACGCAAAGAATATGAAGGGCGAGAGGATGAGATCCTCCTCCTTACCCCTGGAGTGGCCCATGAAGAATTGATGATAAACAAAAATATGGGTGGAGTTGAATGGAAGGTAGGTATAATAGTGGAAAGCCCTTTGGCACCAAGGTAACCGCCCCTCCATGGCAGTGAAAGTGTATAGCCAATTGGCCCAATGAATAAGGCACAAGCCCATGATGAAGCTTCAATGGTAAATGACAACTCTCTTGGAGGGCAAAGAACAACAGTGCGAGGGAGTTGAAGAGTTAGAACATGAAGCATCGTGTTGCCCAGGGATTGTGACATATAAAGAGTGTTGAACAGAATGGGCATTCGCCCCTTGTATGGAAGAAAAGGATCAAGATTTGAAAGTTGGAACAAGGGGTGCCTTGCCCGGCCTTGGGTCATAGACTTATACGGCATCAGTGTTTAACATTCTCTTTTAGTGAGCAGTGGCGGGGACTTGGCCTCTTCGACCATGCTTGGCACAACAACCCGGATTGGCATCCGGCAAATAAACTATTGCATCTTGAACAGCATGGCCGTGGCCAAATCTTTCTTTCCCAGCTCTTGATCATCTTCGGCACAAGTACTTACAGAAGGACGCCCGTTCTGAGTAGTAAAGGGGGGTGAAGCGGAGGCGGAAGGTTCCATGGATGGTGGAGGTGTAATGGAAGGTGTTGGAGGAAGGGTGAGTGGAAGCAAAGGTTCAAACACGTCAAGCTTCTCCCTTTGCTCGGAAGCAGTCGGGGTTGGCTCGAGTGCAAAAAGGGGTGGATCCTGCTCAGGACTAGCCACGGGTAAGGGTGAAGGGTTAAGTAGTGGAGTAGGGGTTATAGGCATAGTGGGTTTTGGGGTTAAAGGGATAATGGAGGGTTGAGGTGGCGAACAAAGAGGATTAGTAATAGAAGGCTTGGTGGAGACCGGCGTAGTGGAGGGTGATGGAGGCTCGGCGGAGGCTGATGGAATGGAGGCTACTGGTGTGGTTACGGGAGGTGCGAACGGAGAAGGTTTAGTGCATTGAAAATGCCGGATGGGGCGAGAGGTGTTAGGGATAGGATGAGACCCATGGTGTGGCGGTATGGGTGATTGAAATGTCGACCCATCATCGTAACACCAAGTATTGGGGAGAGGAGGAGACTCATGGTGCAGCGGTATGGGTGATTGGAGTATCGACCCATCATCGTAACACCAAGAGGTCTCATAAATGGGGGTTGGATCGGGGACTGTGGCATAGTCCTGAGCATAGGGGTCTTCTGGCAGTGGAGGAAGAGGACGGCGAAGGAAACTCGGAAGGGGTGCATCCCGAGGAGCTTCAAATTCTTGTACCATCTCCAAATCTTCATCATTAAATAAATCCAACGGACGCCGTGGTGGAGGCGAAATGATAAGTGGTGGAGTATGGTGTTGTGGGGAATTTTGAGGAGGCGAATATGTGTATGGAGGCGGAGAGCCATGTAAATGCGTAGTGCGGATGAGTGGAGGGCGGACGGCGTCCACAAAACTTGTAACATCTTCTCGCTCACATATATCGTTGATGTCATTCTCTCTTATCTCCTTCCAGTCTTTTTCTAACTTAGCGATGTTATTCATGAAATCATGAAGAGGATTGACTTGAGATGGAGGAGGAGCGGGCTGCGGGCTGGTGAGCCTCTTAAGTTGTTCCTCCATGGAAGCAATTCTATCAAAGATACTTTGCTGGAGGGGTGTAGCATGAACATTGGAAGGTTGGCATGATTGCCTTGGAGGGGTGGCTTGATATGACGGCCGTGGAGGGGGATTAATGGACCGACCCATAGAAGGACCCGGATGGGCCGGGTTGCAAAGAATAAATGGGCCTTGGGGCCGTGAAGGATGAGAAATAGAAGGAGGCGGGTGATGGGTTACCCGAATAGGAGTAGGTGTGGATGAAGGAGACGGGTGATGGGCCACCCGAATAGGAGTAGGTGTGGATGAAAGAAGCGGGTGATGGGCTACCCGAATAAGAGTAGGTGTGGATGAAGGAGGCGGGTGATGGGCTACCCGAATAAGAGTAGGTGTGGATGAAGGAGGCGGGTGATGGGCCACCCGTGTAGGAGTGGAAGGAGGATGAGGATAGGATGTGCCCTCAACAATAGCCTGAAGGGCTTGGATTTGTTGAGGGGTGAGACGATCTAATGCACGGATGAATTGAGAGAGCTTCTCGTCGTTGGGAGGAGACGCTCCCGAAGGAGTAGTGGCTCGCGATTGAAGTGAGGGACCATGAGATTGGACATTGCCCATGGGTTGGGCAATACCATAGGAATGAGGGTGTGGTCCCTTGAAAATATGGTGAGAATTATGATGAACATGTTGAGATTGAGGAGTATAGGATGTACTAGGTTGTGCATCCTCATGAACATAATTAAGATTAAACATGTTATTTTGTCTATCAAGGTAAGCCATTATGCAACCAAAGTTCAAGCAAAATAATTTGCAAAGAAGCACACAAGTTGGAATGGTTACCGTTGATTTTTATTTATTTATTTGAACCTTGGTGAATTAATGACTTTTAACAAACTTTCGGAGTGATTCACACAAGGGAGGAACCTAGTTTCAATGTAAGTTCACTTCGATGCCAACTAGGAACACTCTCTCACCATGCATAGGCCAACTAAATCCAGGACTTCAAAGGTACAAACTGTCCGGCGTCCGTGAGGGAATCCACGGGTGCGGGGACTTACGGAGGTTTGGCTTAGGAATTTCCAATCCAATGAGACGAAATGCTCAAAGGAGGGTCCTTCCTTTACCAAGAGGGTGTAAGATCTCCTAAAAGGTGTAGGGAGGGGAGGCCTCCCAAACCAATGCAAATGGCAATGCAAAAAAGAAAAATAAAGAACACAAAATGATGATATGATATTTATAAATGCCAATGCAAATACCAATGCACCAAATCCACAGAAGAAGCACAGGATATATATATGATATCCACAGGCTAAATATGATATGCACAGGATGTATATAGAAAACAGAAGATGATACTCAAAATATGATACGCGATGTGCAAACAGGATGTGAATGATGCTAATGGTCTGTGAAAGATAATGGTATGATAAAACAGAAACTGTGAAATCTGAGACCACCAACGTATGCAACAGGGAATTGGCGCCCTCCCCCTTGACTTCAATTCTTAAAAAGGGCGCCCCCTCCATGGGCGTCAATTGTTCCAGTGGACAAGAACCTTAATGGCGAGAGAGCTTTAAACAGTGAGGGAAATCAACAGGAAAAGACCTCACAAACTCCACAAATGGCAATCATAAAATAAGAACAAAGCACCACATGCACTTCCTTTCTTAGAGATGGATAGATAAATGAAATTCTAAATAAATCTATCAAACTAACAAATCACATAGGGAGTATAGGGAGTGAGAAGGAGGGAGTGTGCTACGTGGAGCACTAACGGAGGTGCACACGTGGGTGCAAAAGGGAGGTGGCACACGTGGGCGCCCAAAGAAAATGGTAATCAAAGAAAAACAAGAGAAGTCCCACCGTGATCGCCAATTTGTAGATTCCAAGAAATCCATTTAAGGAAAAATTAAGAAGAATTAAAAGGGAAAAAGAAGAAGAAGAATGAGATAAAGGGGAGAAAAGGGGAGCATGCGAGGATGCTAATGGGAATGTGATCGCCAGAGACGCGAGGGCCTCAAAGGATATAACAAATAATCAATGGAGGGGTCGCGAATATAAATACCTCAAAAGGATGCAGAGGAGATTGTGAGTGCACCTTCTCTTCCGATCGGCCGGCCGATGAAGAGAGTTCTTCTTGTTGATTACCCTTGCAAAGAATCAAAGACAACAACCAATAAAAATAGGAATTAGAAATCAAGGTGAGTGTAGCATCAAATTCATAATAAAGATGAGGATGAAAATCATGTATAAGAACACACCTTATTGGGTGTTGGCCCTTAAACCCCTATGCAATGGGTAGGAGGTATAACATGATGCATGTAAAATATGAAAATAAAAGGAAGGAGTAAGTGTTGCACTAAAAGGAGCTCTTCTCAACGTGGTGAGATTGGGATATGTGTAATAACAATATAACAAAGGGGCAAAGTGCAAGTGATGCACTGTAGGAATTGCTCTCAACGCGGTTGAGAAAATAGATAGGGATCAAAAGGAGGTATATGCATATGCATGCGTTCACGAACTAATGTAATAACAGAAGAAAGAATGAATAGAGTAAAACAATAGAAGAGGAAAACAGAAAAGGAAATAGAAGAGATAAAAAGAGCCTGGGCAATTTCTCCTGTGCATTGGCTTTGAAGAACGTTCGTGAGGAAGCTCAAACGGATGGAACTTGCACGCCCGGAGCCCTCCTCCTAGCAGCACCTCCTCTGTAATGAAAACAGAAAAAAAAATCCCCCATTCGACAGAGTCGCAGGGGCTCTATTTATAGTGGAGAATGGAGTTTAAATCCAAGAACAATTAGGATACCCCGATTTTAGTAAGAGATAAACATTGGAAGGAGTTCCTCCAGTCATGGAAAGTCATTGGGGTCCTTTCCGAAGTGAAAAGGGGGCTCAAAATGAGGAAAGAAGAGGGTCTGGGAAAATTCGGAATTCATCAAGAATTGACGACTGTATAGACGGTCGCTATTTAAAATGACGCCCGAAGAGGCATCGTCATTTAATAAATTGACGACTTGCAGAGGGGCGCTATTTAGAATTTAATACGAATTTCGATCGGATTCAAAATCTCAAAATATGGCAATGAAAATGACGACCTGACTAGGGGCGTCAATTGAAAATGACGACTTGCACAGTGCCGTGAATCAAAAATAATAAAAAGCCAAAATGAATGGACGACCGGAAATTCGGGCGTCAATTAAATTGACGTCCGATTTAGGGTCGTTATTTCAAAATATGCAAAACAGGGCTATTTTTCATTTCTCAATATTATTTTCTCATTTTTTAGGTGGAGGTGCACCTAACTGTGTTGATTCCAATTACTATTTTTTCGTATTTTTCAGAGATCCGGAAGGCCACCAAATCACCCCTGAAAGAGAGGCAGAAATAATATTAAAATATTCCAAATTGAAAATGACGACCGTTCAAATGTCGTTAATTCCCTTTTTTTTCAATTTTTATTTTATTTAAAATCAAACAAACGCCCCTTAACATGTCTTCAATTGATAAAAAAAATCCAAAAAATTTTCAAAAAAATCCAGAAAATGGGAAAATGAATGTAATTGACGCCTCTTCAAAGTGGCATTATTTTCCTTTTTATTTTCTTAAATTTCCTTAAAAACAAATGATGCCCCCCCTCACGCCGTTAATTCTGAAAAATTCAAAAAAATGGAGAAAAATACCCAGAGAATCCAGAAAAATAGGGGAAAATAAGAAAAGGGAGAAAAAGGGAGAAATCTAAGAAAAGTGAGAAAAACCACTCAAATAAAGTTTATTTGAGGGTCAAATTGAGATATTACAAGGTAATATGAGATGCACTCACAGTAACGTCAATTTTGGCGTGTCTACATATGGATGTGCACCGACCTGTATAAACATGCTTTGACTTGAACCCTGAGTGCACTGACGTAAATCCCACAAATGCGAGACAGGACATTAGCACCAAAAATGAGTTATATCACTTCATATCAAATGATGATTCAGTTCTAAACATGAAACACCCATTTCCAAATTATTCAGTCAAATCACACATGAAATGCCAATTCAGTCCACAATATTGAAGCATTAATCTCTTACTTAAATAGCATGATGTGAATACATGATACCCAAATTTAACAAGGGACAATTAAACAAGTTGTAAACCATTCAGCCCTTTATATTGCCAAGCATCCATATACAATTAACATTAAAGGTCATTCATGATTTTTAGAACTAAGAGTATATGTAACCATGAAAAAACATGTTGAGGTCGACACTAAGGCATGGTGAGGTTGACACCATAGAACAATATTGTAACTGTAAATGATATCCATGAAGCATTTCAACCCTGCAAAGCATTATATCAACATGTGAGCTCATTTGCCACAACATTTATACATACGGATGTTACTCTATACACATCCAACGCACACAATATTTTGTTATCATCAAAACCATTATCAAAGATAAAGAGGGAGTGCAACGAACCCAACAATCTCCCCCTTTTTGATGATGACAAAATATTATGGCCACTCAACTCTCTCTCTCCCCCTTTGGTATTATCAAAAAGTGGGGGTCTAGAAGAAAAGATGTGACATACCAAAAATGAATGAGACAAAAATGTAAAGCCATTGGCGCACGAACCCAGCAATATGCAAGATGTTTGAAATATGTCCAGATGCTCAATTTTTGAGATATGTTCAAAAAGTATAACCAAACTATGCACAGAAAGTGTAACGAAAATAACTATATGCAAGTGTTATGCTAAAGAGCATATTATTTTCCCCCTATTGTCATGAAAAAAAATCAACTGACAATGAGATTATTTAACCTGTTATTTACATGTATAACCTAAAGATGCATATGTGCAAGCTGAAGTATGGAATGAGGTATGCAAGCAAGCAGACAAGCAAGCAAGCATTCATGCACGTAGCAAGCATGTAGAAGCTATAGCTCCCCCTCAGTGGGGTAAAAAGGATAAGAACTGAACAGTTCATTCAAAATCAAAATGTGAGACATGAAGCATTATCAAAAAGGTAGTGCATGCATATGCTAAAGGTTTTGCATAAACCATGATAAGAACAAATTCAAGATATACAGTCATCACAATAGTATCCAAAGTTGAAATTTGTGTAAATGAGCAATGAACTTCAAAATTATGGATATGAACAGAATTTCTAGAAAACACTAGATGCTTATTTCCTTCCATACACTTCCATTTAGATCCTAGACTTTTGGTAGCTTCACACAACCCCTTTTTGTTTACTTTTCTTTTATTGGATTTCACCGTTCAATGCGAGTCACCTCATATGTCTTAATGGGGTTTCCCGGCTACTAGGATTCATCACGCAATGTGAATTTTGTTTCACCTTTCGACTCGAGTTTCCTCATTTATTTCAGTGGAGATTCCCGACTACTTGGTTAGACATTCCACTTATTGAAGCTTGCAGGGTAGGCAGCTTTTTCCTCACAATTCTCTTAATTTCCATGTAGAAATTTATTTCCCTTGAAGTGTTAAAAGGAATTTCTGAAATCCTTATCAATCAATGTCATATGCATCATTTTTGAACAAGTATGTGGGTAATTACTTTGTATGTAGAAAATGAATTTGCCAAGACATAGTTATGACTCCCCCTGAATGTATGCACAGTTAGAAATAAATCCTCCTCCTTTATATATACCATGGTTCACAAAAGATCGAGAACATTGTGTCTTATTTATCAAGGAGGTAAGGTCTTAGAAGATTTTCAAGAAATGATTTTCTTAAAATATATACAAGCAATCAAACAAGGATCTTTCAAATATTTCAAGCAAATTGATTATCGGTACTTGGCGGAGAACGTAGGTCCGAAGACCACCATCATGCGTGAAGAAAGATTTCAGTTGGACATAATCCAACCTTCCACAATCGCCATTTGATATACCGGATAATCATGGAATTCAAGCACACAAGTATGTCAAGTGTATGCAAATATATGCATGGAAATAAGAAGATGATTGAAAATTATTCATATTTACAAGTATGCAAAGACATGCATGATATGAGCATGAAAGCAAGTATGCAACTTGTGTATGCATAAGTCAACTATATATGAACATGTGAACTGTTATTTACAAAAAGTGATTAAAAGTGTGAAAAACTTTATGCACGGTGTAAAGCATTTAAAAACTAAAGTTATTCACAAGATGTCTAGAGAAGAGTGTTCAACTCATCTAAAACTGAAGCTCACAAGATCTCATGATTTCAGAAGTTGCCAAAATCAATGAAGCAAAAATGTAACTTTTTAATTGCAAGATTTTTCTTCAAACTCACATTGCACCTTTTCAGAGTTTTTCAAAATGACCTAGCCAAGGTAAGTTCTCAAGATCAAACCATTTTCTTCATAACTACCAAGGTCAACAGAGGGTAACGTAAAATTTAGATGAATGTCAGATTTGACTTTATTTACAAGTGTGCAAGCTAACAAACATGGATGATCAATCATGACAATAGATTTGCAATTTGAAGCAATATGTTTTTCTCAAAATTCAACTCTTACCAAAGTTGAGTAATCCAAAAGCAAATACTATACCAAATTCATTACCTGATAAGCTCATCATTTTTCTTGCCTTGAAGGATATTTATTTATCAACAAATTCTTCTTCCTCAAGGCACCCCTACAAAACAGATTCTCATTTTCGAGATTTGGGTACCCAAGCCATCTTGTGTCCTGAGGGGTTAGTTCTAGCATGAGTAAAACATATCTTATTTTTTCTTTCAAACCATCATCGTTGGCCCTCATTAAGGTACAATCATCCATTGAATGACCACTCTGGCCACAATAAAAATAATGAGAAGATTTTCTTTTCATAAACTATTTATCATCATTTTTCATTACAAAACAATCATTCATAACATGTCCAAAACTGCCACAGTAATGGCATGAAAAGTTTCTTTTGATGGACCATTCATCATCGCTTTTCTTTGTAAAATAATCTTCAAAAATATGACCATTTAATCCACAATAAAAGCAATGAGTGTTGTGATTTTTCTTTGTGGGTTTTTCATGATTTTTGGAACAAACAACCACATTCACTCTTGACTTTAAGGCCTCATCATCATCAAGTTTCATCACAAAGCAGTCATACATATCATGACCAAATTTTTCGCAGTAATAATATGAAACATTCCTTCTTTTTCTTGAAGCATGAGCATGTTTAACAGATGGAAGTTTTTCATGCACACAAGAGCAATCATCAACATTCTTCAATTTTTGATTTCCTTTGTTACAACTGTAGAAAGACTCATTCAAATTCTTGATTTGACTTTCAAAAGATGAAATATGCATTTCAAGATCATCAATCTCTTTTTCACATGAAGCAACTTTTTCATTCAATAAGACATTGATAGCTTTATGACTCTCAATTTCATGCAACAATAAATGCACTCTCTCAGATTGATCAACAAACATGCATTTTCCATTTTCAAGGGCAAGCAACTTTTCAGACATTGTAGTGTTTAAATGCTTCAACTCTTCATTTTCCTTAGCAAATTTTTCATTCATAATCAATTCATTGCACAAGTCATGATCAACAGAATTCATCTCTATTTTGTTTCTTAGCTCATTTTCAATTTTCTCCATTTGAGTGATTTTGTTCTTAATAGTAGAATTTTTATTCTTCAAATAAATAATTGTTTCTTTGTGAACATCAACCTCAAGCATGGAAGATTTACTCAATTCCTTAAGCTTAGCACATTTTCCACATGAAGAAATGTCAACACAAGCATTTTCAATTTCAGAACACTTGGCACATGGAGAGTTAACATGAGAAGAATCATCAAGTTTCTTTTTCAATTTTTTGTTTTCAGATATTAATGCTTTGTATCTATCAACCAACTCATCATAAGCATTTATTAACTCATTATAACTCAATTCATCTTCCTCCTCGGAATTGGAGTTTACCTTAGAGCTTTCCTTACTTTGACTATCACTGTTGTTTGCCACGAGACATTCACTCTTCCAACTTTCTTCTTGGGCTTCGCTTATCCCATCCCAAATTTCTTTGGATGACCTACAAGATGAGATAAATGGAAATTGATTAGTGTCCAAGGCAGCCTTAAGAGTATTCAAAACAAACAAGTTATCAGAATTCATTCTCTTATGTTCATCAGTCCATCTTAACTCATTTTTAGGTAAAACATGAGGACCATGAGTGACTAATTTCATTAGCTTCGGATCAACATTAGAAATCAAAACACAGAATTTTCCAAGATATAGAGCATAATCAAAACCATCAAAGACAGGAATTGAATGCACACTAGTCATCATGAATAGATCTTATCTCCTAGACCGTGAGGTCCGCAGAATAAAAATCAGAGACAAGGCTCTGATACCAATTGCTGGCCCAGACTAGATGGCGGATAAGAAGGGGGGGTTGAATTGTCCCCTTGCCGAGATGGCGGATTTTAAAAATTTACTCAACTAAACACAACGGAATTAAAATTAACTACGTTAATTCACCCAATCAGAACTAAAGTGAGATTTAGGTTCACTCAGTCTTTCCGATCTCACTCGAACAATCTATGCACTAAACGATTAAGCGTAAACTAAACATGAATAGCAGGGTAGCAAGGTGTAGTGGTGTAGTGAATAAAAATCAACAAGTTGACCTGTGAATGGAGATAGAAGAAATGGACAAACACACAGGCATGCCACAAAGAATACAGAGATTTTTAGGTAGTTCGGGACCACGACGATCTCCCTACGTCCACCCCTCACCAAACCCGGTGAGGCTCCACTAACACGTTACAAACCGTAGCAAGACGGGGACGAGCCCCAACACCACACACGCTGCGTCTGCAGTAAATCACCCACATGGGGCCTGGCCCCAACACGCTGCCACGGCAGCACACACCCACACGCTTGGGCAACACACCCCGCACACAAATCCCACATGGAGACACAACTCTGTACATACACAGAGATATTCTGAGGTTCAGAGATATACAAAGATTATCAATAAATGCTCACAGCAAGATATAGATCAATGAATACAAGCTCAAGCTAAAGGGTGACAAATATAGAATGTTTCCCCTTCAATTTCCAATGGCCATAAGAAGATGTTCCTTGAAGCGTAGGTTAGAGGGAGTCGAATCCGTAGGATGTTGGAGCAGCCAGTCCTTCTTCTTGAAAATCCAATGTATGTTCCTTCAAATCCAAGCTCCAATCGTACCTGCAAAAACCACGAACAAATGAGTCAATATGCTCACAACTATGTATTAGTCAAAAGGGACATCACAAACAAATTAATAGCAGATATATAGTATTTCCCCTTTGAATATCCCATGAATCCCTTCAATCAGAAGGTAGGGTGCATTGAAAATGATGAACCATAGAGTGGAAGCAGCCGAGCTTGTAGGATAAAATGCCCAAACCCCAGACAGTGGAGAGCAGCAGCTGCAACTTCCAGATCGAGGCTAAGGCTCGTGGAAGGTGACCTCTGCGGCTTCTTCCTACTCCTCCTCGATGTTGCAACACCCCTTTCCTCATTCTTCCTCTCCTGCAAGAACAGATATGCAAAATAAGCCCCAATTAATTTCCGTCGATCAAAACACGGCTTCATATAGCAAGGAGAAACCAGCAACAAATGACCACAAAACACCCTCTAAAAACCCTTCAAAAGTCACCCAATAGATGGGAGAAACCCTAAGGGTATTAGGGTAAAAACCCCAAGCAAATCGGATCTCAAAACGTGGGGTTCGAAATCAAAACCGCAAATCCAATACGGGCACAGGAGAAAAAGTGTCGACTCTAAGAGTCGACACTTTTTGCAGCCCATTCTGTTTGCTACAAAAAAACAACACCCAGGGAAAAAGTGTCGACTCTTAGAGTCGACACTTTTTGCCAATACACAAGAAAACAAGGCACTGATAAAAAAGTGTCGACTCTTAGAGTCGACACTTTTTCACTTGTGTTCTGGAAATGCCAAAACCAGCACATAGAGAAATAAGTGTCGACTCTAAGAGTCGACACTTTTACTGACATGAACAAAAACTCAATTAAACTCAATTGAAACCCCAGATTTCCTCATCCAAACATTGAAAACAAATTACCATGCATTAAAACAAGGTATTGACATATATTAAACCACATTCCATCAAGATTCTCAAGAACACAATCACCCATTTGAAATCTCAAGACTTTCATGAAAATCACTATGTTAAAAAGTAGTTTTCTTACCAAGAATGATGTGCACTTATACAGCAACCATGACCCAAATGAAAACCTCCTTATGAATATACATTAAGCACATTGAAGGCTTTAACACTCCAAGAATCATATGCATAAGAGACACTGTCAAACCATACAATCCTCAACAAGTAACAACCCAAATTGAAATGCATTCAAATATAGAATCTTACCATGACTCCAATGGATTGAGAGCAACACCCATATAAAACCTGCACTAGTGCAACCAGTCATTCATGAAGAAACTAACTTCAAGGCATTTGAGCACACAAGGGTGCCTATTTAAAAATTCAAGTTGGTATCTTAAATTCCAGCTATATGAACAGAAGATTCACACATTACTAATCCAAATACTTCAAAGGCTCAAATGTCAGAAACTGTTGCATCCATGGAAAAACCAATTCCAACTGGATTCTATCAAACCATTTGTGAATACAAATTCAATCCAACTGAATATGAGTACTCATATGACATATGCATGAGTTCTTCTATGAAATATGAAAATTTGGAAACCTCATTCATGTTCTTACCCTTTCAATCTCTCACAGCCCTATTAACCTGTGTGCATTAACATGCATTGAGACCAACATGGAAACCAGATCCATGCTTAAAAACATAGCACACATGAAATCCATATTTAGTTTACGAATGTTAAAATCAGTCCAATTATAACCCATTCATGAATGCCAACCTTAAATCACAAATGAGTGATATGCATGAGAACTCAATGTTAGAACTTCATTAAGTGTGAGCATAAAATCCCATTCAGAACTTGAAGAGTCAAGTGTATATGTTCATGAAAACACCAAGCATTGAAGAACCAAGAGGATATGCTCATGAAAACATCATGTGCACCGACCTGTATGGATGTGCACTGACCTATATAAACATGCTCTGACTTGAACCTTGAGTGCACTGACGTAAATCCCACGAATGCGAGACAGGACATTAGCACCAAAATGAGTTATATCACTTCATATCAAATGATGATTCAGTTCTAAACATGAAACACCCATTTCCAAATTATTCAGTCAAATCACACATGAAATGCAAATTCAGTCCACAATATTGAAGCATTAATCTCTTACTTAAATAGCATGATGTGAATACATGATACCCAAATTTAACAAGGGACAATTAAACAAGTTGTAAACCATTCAGCCCTTTATATTGCCAAGCATCCATATACAATTAACATTAAAGGTCATTCATGATTTGTAGAACTAAGAGAATATGTAACCATGAAAAAACATGTTGAGGTCGACACCATATAACAGTATTGAAACTGTAAATGATATCCACCAAGCATTTCAACCCTGCAAAGCATTATATCAACATGTGAGCTCATTTGCTATAACATTTATACATACAGATGTTACTCTATACACATCCAACACACACAATATTTTGTTATCATCAAAACCATTATCAAAGATAAAGAGGGAGTGCAACGAACCCAACATACTGCATCTAGACCGGAAATCCAGTTTAGTGTATGCCTTTGTGCTAGATTTGAAGCTGGTCCTAGACAATCTCACTTGATTGTCATCAAGCGTATCCTTAGATATCTTGCCGGGACTCAAGATTTGGGGTTGTGGTATCCGTCACCTTGTGCTCTTTCTCTTGTCTCTTATTCAGATGCGGACTATGCTAGTTGCAAGCTACATCGCAAGAGCACAAGTGGCTATTACCAATTTCTAGGTGTGTGTTTAGTTTCTTGGGCCTCCAAGAAACAACACTCGGTTGCCCTCTCTACTGCAGAGGCAGAATATGTTGCTGCGGGGAGTTGTGGCACCCAAGTGTTGTGAATTAAACACCAACTCTAAGACTACTTAGTGGATCTTGGATGTGTCTCGATTCTATGTGATAACACAAGTGTAATCATTCTTACTAAAAATCCAATCCAGCACTCCAGGACAAAGCACATTGAAATTTGGTATCATTTATTTAGAGATCAGGTCCTTAAGAAAAATTTTGAATTGCATTTTGTTGATACCTTGATTCAAGTTGCTGACATTTTTACTAAACCTCTGTGTAATGACAGGTTTTCCACTCTTAGAAGAGAGCTTGGTCTATGCCAACCTCAAATTGACAAGGCTTAAACTGTTCAACATATCTCTTACTATCAATGCCTATTAAGTGTAATGGAAAGCAAAAATAATTTGGTGCAAAAAATCTGATGCATACATTTTTTTCTACATTGCCATGCATAGTTTAATGGGTCACTGTTCATGGTGCACTTCATTGGTTGATGCATTTTCATGCTTGACCATGGTATATAAAATGGTGATTTGTCAAAGGGCAGGTTAGGCCTGTCTGGCTACATTCACTATGCGTGAGGACATACCTCCGCCCAATATCATGAGTCCATGTTGCATTTAGGCCATATAGGTAGGGGGAGCTAATGCATCTTTTGAATTGATCATGCATACGTGGGTTGTAGAATAACTTGCATATCACTAAAGTCAAAAATTACAAAAACATTATTTGAAATGCATGCACGGGTTTAGGGGGAGTAAGAGTAGAATTGCACTTCTTTATAACCCTTTGTCTGGAACAAACTGTTCTTGGTGTCGACGCTTTGAGCATATGGTGTCGACACACTGGTCCATGTCAAGTCTGTGTATGTAAGACTTCATTGGTTCATCATTCAATTAACCAGTTTCACATGATATTCACACTCATCTTCTCTGACATATCTCAATCTACATGAACTCAATGGAACATGGTTTTAACTATTCATCTTAATTTCTTGAGAAGCCTTCCTGAAAATTCTCTAGGTCATTTCTGATTGCCACTCATTCTGGCTATTTTGATCACATTCTTGAACTTCTGAAATATCGGTAGCTTCCAATCTGGATACCATGATCATAAAACAGAGTGCACTTCAAAGTAAGAATCTTCTATTATGTGATCTCATGTTCATCCAAATAATAAGATGGTTCAGGTTTAATGACTTCATTGAGTTTTGATATAAATGACTTCTTGAAATCATATGTGTTCAACTTTTAATAGACCTTAACCAGTGTTTACATGTTGTGCCCTGCATGATTCTTTCTGAAATCAGCAAATTCTAATTTCATGGCTATTTTGATTGAGACATGGAAATTGACTATTATTTTTAAACATAATGATAATATGAAATTATAAATAGCTAAGTGTGACAGAGCAATGACATTGGGTTATTGAGAAACCATGCCCCTTCACCTCGACGAAAAGTGGGCTGTGTCATGAGGTACCTTTGTTAACTCTGCAGAAAATTGGAGTAACATTCAAGGCAGAGCAATGGCAAGCTTGCTGAGAAATATGTCCCCTCATCAATGAAATGAGGTCCGATATGTCATGAGGTGACAATGCTATCTCTGTTCAAATTTGAGGCATGACAATCAATCATACCAAGTACCTAGGGATACTGACGTCTAAACAACGTGTGTCCTCAAGATACAAGGCATGCACTGGACTTAATTGCTCATAAAAATCTTCTTGTGCTTAAAGAAAATTATGTGCTTGATAGCTAATGATAAAAGGAAAATTGCTGAAACTATGGAAATCCATAAGAACTTCATGCTTGTTTAACCTTAATACTAGTTTGTGTGACTCTCGAAGGAGTCATTGAAATTGAGTGAGTATGACTATCATGGTTTTGAGATGCAATTCTGGTTCATTTCTATTAAAACAAGAATGTAGATGTCTTTCAAGCAAACTCCATTGACAAACTCAGATATCATTAGATTTGAACCATGCAAATTGAATAGGGATCATGTCATTGGATGCACATAATGGGCGACTCTGAACATACTTCTTCTTAGTGTTATGAAATTAGTATCAGATTGTGAATCTCCTTGTATCATCAATCCTCAACTCATCTGATAGGTTGTATTTCTCCAAAATTCCTCCTCATGCATCTCTGTTCCTCCTTTTTACTAATGTCAAAGGGGGAGAGCTGTTTGGTGAGTCATTCATAGTGGTGAGTCATTCAGAGAGAGAGCGTAGTTGAGTTATTTAAGGGAGCTGAGTCATTTGAAGGAGAGAGCATGTGTATTTCTTTATGCATATGTATTAAAATTACTTTAATTGGGTCATATTGACATATAATGACTCACAATGTTGCTATCATCAAAAAGGGAGAGAATGTTGTGTCCCTACAATTTTGATGCTATCTAACACCATGAGTCATTGATACTCTACGATTTCGATGCTATCTAACACCATGAGTCATTGACTTTCTAATGATACTTTGATATTCTCATTGCAGATCGAGTAAAAGGCTCAAATGAATCTAAGACTCACAATATGTGCCAGCAAAGATTGAAAGAAATCAAGTGCATAAAAATCGAGGTAATTGGTTGCACAAAATTCAAGGCAGATGATGAAAAATAGGTGGCCAGGCTGAAAACATGAAAAGTGAAGAAGAAGTGTCGACCTCATGGAGCCACTGCATCGACCTCACAACTTAACTGTGACGACCCAAGATCCGGATACCGGGAAGAATCCGATATCATTCGAATCCTGGCCCGCCGCCCACGAACCGGGAGGGCTCGGAAGGGCTAAAAGGAGTGTGGAGCTACAAAGAAATAGGAATTAAGACATGACAATCCAACAATTAACAGAAATAAATAAACAACTACTACAACAGAGTCCAGTCCAACAGAAAGTACAATCTAAAGTAGTAAAATGTACCACATGCCAAATGAACACTCGGCCCGGCGAGCTGGCAACTCACAACCTCCTAACAGCAACCTCGAACCTCGAGGAAGAACCGCCGCATCTGAAAAGCAAGGATGAGTCTCCAAATAGAGACTCAGCAGGGGTCCCGCAGAACCCCAACAGGAAACAACGACGGTAGCGGAAAGGAAAGCTACAACTACAGCAGGAACAATGAACCGGTGGCCGGTCAAAACTTGGCACTACAGCTACTCCTACTGTACCAGAAAAATACACCCCGATCTCACGGTCAGGACTACCGAACCACACTAGCACCACTTACCGAAGTAAAAACCCACGGCAACCCTGTAACGACCCGGATTCCAGATACCCGGTGCACCCGGTATAAATACCGAATACACGTGATACCATGAGGGACCCGCGAGGCCTCCCAAGCGCGGGAAAGAGCCGAAGGGATAAAAGGCATGTGTAGAGTACATTGAAGCCACAGAGATATAACAGAAAGCAATTTCATTAGATTGGATTGCTAAAATAGTAGAAATAAAATTACCTTTTCATTAAAATTTCAACAGTTACAATTATACACAGAGTCCAGCCCAAAGGAGAGACAACAAGTCTAGCACAGTACAGTACGACAGAAAGAAACGTACACAGAAGTCGGGAGAAGCCCGACGCAGGTACGGCTGGCAGCTACAACAGCAAGAGAGCGCTCCACCAAGAACAACAGAGGCAGACGGCGAAACCCACCTGAAAAGCAGCAGGGGTGAGCCTCAACAGAAACTCAGTAGGGGTCACGCGGATCCCCACTGGACAGCGCACAAAGCGAAGGCAACGGAAGCAACAACAAAGCAGCAAGAACAGCATGTGTAGCAAAGCAGGAAAAGCTACACTACAAAGCTGTAAAGGAACAGACGGGAAATAGGAGTAGGGAACACACAGGAGAGGGTGAGAACCCGCACCAAACAAGCGGCTACCGAACTAACCTCGGCATCCCAAACTACTCCAAACAAAAAGGCAACAGGTGGATGACCCTAAACTCACACAGAAGGGTACACCAGCCTGTCAACCAGCCCCAAACAAAGGCGAAGGCGAACGCCGACACCGGGAAACAGACAAAACACGACAGAGAACGTCGTGCACAAAGCCCCACGCACGATCAGAACATCGTGCAGACGGCAGAACACTGACCTCGAGCACTGCCACGAACGGACAACTCGCAAAGGTCACAACGCGTAAGAAAACGCGAGAGCTACGCGTCACGTGACGGAAGCACCCCCTTAAAAAGCCAGCTGCGTCCACTGACGTCTTACGCCGCACCTCAAGCGTCTCGCCTACAGCACTGCTGTAACAACAGCAGAGACAGAGACACAAGCTGAACCAAACAGGAACAACAAACAAGTAACTAGTCAGGGTCATGCCCGTCGACGTAAGTCCTCCGTCCCTGACCACGTGTGCACACACTGGCTATAGTCTAAGCCAGGTCCTCTAGCTAGTATTCTCCCTCGGTAGGATGCTACCGTTGACTAGGAGCCCGCGGAACTAACTACAAACCGCTCACCGGGAATAACCCTCCGCCATCCGCTAGCGGGTCGGCACTCAACAGACCTTAGGCAACAACAAGTGGAGGCTTCACACGACACAGAAGCTCAAACACAAGTGCCAAAGTACAAACGGGCGACCACGCCCCTCAACACGTACTTCGAGGCACCAAATGGCAGCATCGCCACTGCCGACAACTCAGGGCAAGCAACTAGACCTCCTATGTAACGATCCTGAGTCGAACGACTCAAGGCAAGATCGTCACAAACAGCGGAACAAGCCGCCAATCGGTCTAATCCTAAGCCAGAGAAACCACGCTCCGCAGAAAACAACACACGGAGACCTGAGGGAAACATCAAGAACCCTCAGCACAGCTGGACACGCAAACCGAGGTAGAACAACACCTCGAAGCATCCAGAAGCAGTGTCTTGGACAGGACAGAACCACCAAGACACGCACAAACAAGGTCACATGTCAACCACTGGGTCACACCGGGTTGACCGAAACCAAACAACAAAAGCATACAAGAGTAGGATCAAGAATCCTATCACAAGTAAGAAGACTCCTGGCTACCTCACAACGTAGTCTTAACCCTCATAGGACGTCAGGAGACATCCATAGGACAACGGGCAGACCATAAGGACAAGCCAAGACACACAGAATCATCGGGCGGAAAACCAAGGCACAAAGGAAGTAACGCACAGGCCCTAGACCGTTATTAGCAAGTGACGGTCTAGCTCAGGGGCGTTATTTCCCAAACGACGGACGGACACAGGCCGTCACACACACCACCCTAACAACCTACAAAGCACACAAAAGCCAAGTAACGCACGGGACCAGGGGCGTTACAAGCAAACGGCGCACAGGGGCTCCACCGTTACCCCCAACGGCATAGCCACCCAAACCCAAAACGAAGCAACGCACTAAGCCAGGCGCGTCACTCACGAAACAGCGCGGCAGGGGAGGGCCGTCAGAACCAAACGACGCACGGGGGCCTATCCGTTACTCACAACGGCATAGCCACCCTCAACCCAACACCACAGCAAACGACGGACAGGGGTGAGCGCGTTACTCTCTAACGACGCACAGGGGCTCCACCGTCGCTTCCAACGGGACAGCCACCCAACCTCGTCCACGCAGAATATAACGGCCAGGGGCAGGCACGTTATACTCAAAACAACAGATGGGAACACATCCGTCGGAGGAACCGCCTCAACAGGTCAAAGTCAGTCAACGGAAAGTAACGGCCAGGGCAAGGCGCGTTATTTCCATCTAACGCGCTGGGTCAAGCGTGTTAGATCAGCTGACTTAACCCCAAGGAAAAACGGTGAAAGCACAATAACGGCCAGGCACCGGCGTGTTACACGGGAACGACGCTCCAAGCTAGGGCCGTCGCTTACCCAGAAACAAAAGGGCTAATAAACCCTCAAACCAAATAACGGTCCATCGTAGGGCCGTCAAAAGAAAGTGACGGTCGCTGGCTAGACCGCTACTTCGGTTACGGCGGAAAAATAAGGGAATGGCCGGATCGGCCCATTCCACGCCCCATTCACGCCGAAACGCAGGGGAAACACACCGCAACGACAAAAGACAACACCAAGGGGCTCCAAACCCCACATGCAACATCAAAGACGCAAGATTCGGGCGATTTTACCAAATCAACCCTAAATGGGTCACCGAGGTTCCCGGGCTTCTACCGGCCTCGAATGAACACCAAATCGCACGAAACCAACGTGGATGGGATTCTAACATCCCTGCGGTCATTTAGAAACTAACTGAACCGCAAACGGTCACCGTTTACCGGCCGACCCTAAAAACCACGAAAATCACGGTTTAGGCAAAACAAGCCCAAACACGCTCGTTTCCTAGCCGAACGCCGTGCAATGGTAGGGAAAACGAAGATGAAGAAGCAAGGATCCGTCACCCTACCTCCACCGAAGAAACCGCGCCCCGAAAGGACTAAACCACGCCGAAAACCACTCGCGAATCAATTTCACCGGCTTTGAATCCACCGATCGGGATCGCGCCAGAATCGATCCGATCCTCTCTCCATCGCGCATCCAACCAGCTCCACGGCTTCACCGCCTCGCCCACCTACGCCTCCGTCTGCAGCCGGAGCCGGAAAGGGGAGAGAACGAGAGAGAACGGGAGAGAGAGAGACGGTCGCGCGAATGAGAAGGAGAGAGAGAAAGAGAAAAGAAAAAGGAAAAGAAATTAGGAAATTTTCCTAATTTCCGAAAATTCCGAAAATGCGCCGAAAATGCACAAATTCAGAAAAATACGCAAAAATAGCCGAAACGACCGGCTCGACGAGTACATCGTCGCTGCAACATCCACGAGCTCGAGAATTGACAAACAAACTCACCGTAGGGTTCCGTAACTAGTACGTGAGAAAAACCCACACAGCTCGTCAAACTCAACTCGGAAGCCACCAAAGCGAACCGAAACTCAACGAAACCAATCCGAAAGAGGTCCGAAAGATCCAACAAAGATCCAACAAGATCCAGGGCATTACATCCTCCCCTCCTTTAAGAAATTTCGCCCTCGAAATTAAGGACTAACAAAGGAGAAGCAGGGATAAACAACCCAACAACACAAATCTTGAAAAAATACAGCTCAGAGGAACAGTGTCAGACCACAATTACAGGTACACACTCTAGCTTCCAGGACAGCAAGTCTACAGCACGAGTACGGCACCAAAGTGAACACATCTGACACCTCCGAAGCAAGGGCAACGTCGTTTACGTCTCACAGAGCAGGAGACACGACAGCCACAACAATCGAGAACCAACACCGAAAACACAACAACAACACGGCAAGCAGCAGCTTACACAAGGAGACACAGTCCTCACAGCTGACAGCTCGACCACATCATCGGCTCCAGTGCCAAAGGCAACAGGGGACACCTGGCACACAGGACACCAACGACAACAACACCACTGGACCACAAACACCATCACGTCAGCACTCACTCAGATATCACATCTGATCAAGTCACAAGCTAACTCCACTAAGGAAAAGGGAGCACAACAAAGCTAACTGACAAGACAATGGTCCAAGACGAGAACGCAAAATCATAAAGAAACAGCGCCAAAGCAACACAACGGCAGCACCTGCAGAATTTCGGCTCCGCACAACACGCAGTGCCAAGAAACACGTCTGCAAGCAGGGTCACAACAAGGCACAAGAACAGCTGAGCACACGACCACTAAAGTTAGGTCACGCATCAAACTGCTCACCAAGAGAAGACCCACAACAACAAGAAACGACAACAATCTCGGGGAACGCAACTCAAGGACTAGCAACACGCCTCAAGAGCACAACACCCAAGAAGGAAAAAGCAGAGCAAAGGGTACTTAATCAGCAAGGAATGCCAACCAATTCCCCAACACTTACACAATTGCCAATGCCAACACAAGAAAAACCACAAACAAAGGCACGGCAACTGACGACATCAAGGCACGAGAAGCCAAGACGGAGTCACATCGAGAAAGAAAGAACCTCTCGACAAGTGGGTAGCCAACCCACACACAACAGCTGTACTCTCAACAACGTGCACAGGCAACAGAACAATATCGGAAATCGCATCTCAGCACACACCAGCGCCATCGCAATCAACAAGATCGCAATTCACACGCCACGAGCACCAATCCAGCGAATAACCGAACACAAAGAGCCTAAGTGCAATAAGAAAAGAGCACCAGCTTCAGCACAAAGCACAAGGAAAGCATCAGTCTCAGTTTACCTTCACGTCCTAAAACAACAAATGAGCCTTCACAACGCATCGGCTGTTAGACACAGCACGACAACTACGGTGCACAACAGCTCTTAACACCATTACGGAGTCCAAAGCCAAGCAACCGTACAACAAGGAGCAGATCAGGCTCAACACAGAGCTGTCTACGCTTAAGCAGACATAGGACAAGGCAGCACTAAGACAACAATTCCAAGGCTAACCTCGAAAAAACTTCACCAAGAAGGGACGAGAAGCAACAAGCTCTACAACAACAGCTCACCAGGAAGGGAAAATCCTAGGTTCGCTCGAGCAACTTCTCAATCGAGGCAACACGACAACCGAAATAACGAAAACAACAATGCATCAGAAGCTAAGCAGACTCAAGCCGGGATAACCAAAGCAACGTAAGAACGTGCATGGCCATCACACCAACGCTAAAAAGTCACAAGCCACCTGAGCAAAATACAGAAAACAGCTCGAACAATGCACTACAGGTTCATGCCAACCGACAAACACTGCCAAGCGCAACACGATCGAGACCAACTTCAAAACGAACGAAGCACATCGTCACATCCAGACGAGAGCAAAAACCATCTCGTACAGTGCCAACCAAGCACGTACAAGACCACACGCGAGAAGCACTGCGATAAACCATCGCAACACCTACGCCAGCAAGAAACTGTACTGGGCCTAAGGACTCTGGAAACTGTATATCTTGGATTCCCATGTACTTCACACAACAACGCTCTGATAGCTCGGAAAAGAAAAACTCCGAACATCTCAGAACACTGCTCTGATACCATCTGTAACGACCCGGATTCCAGATACCCGGTGCACCCGGTATAAATACCGAATACACGTGATACCATGAGGGACCCGCGAGGCCTCCCAAGCGCGGGAAAGCGCCGAAGGGATAAAAGGCATGTGTAGAGTACATTGAAGCCACAGAGATATAACAGAAAGCAATTTCATTAGATTGGATTGCTAAAATAGCAGAAATAAAATTACCTTTTCATTAAAATTTCAACAGTTACAATTATACACAGAGTCCAGCCCAAAGGAGAGACAACAAGTCTAGCACAGTACAGTACGACAGAAAGAAACGTACACAGAAGTAGGGAGAAGCCCGACGCAGGTACGGCTGGCAGCTACAACAGCAAGAGAGCGCTCCACCAAGAACAGCAGAGGCAGACGACGAAACCCACCTGAAAAGCAGCAGGGGTGAGCCTCAACAGAAACTCAGTAGGGGTCACGCGGATCCCCACTGGACAGCGCACAAAGCGAAGGCAACGGAAGCAACAACAAAGCAGCAAGAACAGCAGGTGTAGCAAAGCAGGAAAAGCTACACTACAAAGCTGTAAAGGAATAGACGGGAAATATGAGTAGGGAACGCACAGGAGAGGGTGAGAACCCGCACCAAACAAGCGGATACCGAACTAACCTCGGCATCCCAAACTACTCCAAACAAAAAGGCAACAGGTGGATGACCCTAAACTCACACAGAAGGGTACACCAGCCTGTCAACCAGCCCCAAACAAAGGTGAAGGCGAACGCCGACACCGGGAAATAGACAAAACACGACAGAGAACGTCGTGCACAAAGCCCCATGCACGATCAGAACATCGTGCAGACGGCAGAACACTGACCTCGAGCACAGCCACGAACGGACAACTCGCAAAGGTCACAACGCGTAAGAAAACGCGAGAGCTACGCGTCACGTGACGGAAGCACCCCCTTAAAAAGCCAGCTGCGTCCACTGACGTCTTACGCCGCACCTCAAGCGTCTCGCCTACAGCACTGCTGTAACAATAGCAGAGACAGAGACACAAGCTGAACCAAACAGGAACAACAAACAAGTAACTAGTCAGGGTCACGCCCGTCGACGTAAGTCCTCCGTCCCTGACCACGTGTGCACACACTGGCTATAGTCTAAGCCAGGTCCTCTAGCTAGTATTCTCCCTTGGTAGGACGCTACCGTTGACTAGGAGCCCGCGGAACTAACTACAAACCGCTCACCGGGAATAACCCTCCGCCATCCGCTAGCGGGTCAGCACTCAACAGACCTTAGGCAACAACAAGTGGAGGCTTCACACGACACAGAAGCTCAAACACAAGTGCCGAAGTACAAACGGGCGACCACGCCCCTCAACACGTACTTCGAGGCACCAAATGGCAGCATCGCCACTGCCGACAACTCAGGACAAGCAACTAGACCTCCTATGTAACGATCCTGAGTCGAACGACTCAAGGCAAGATCATCACAAACAGCGGAACAAGCCGCCAATCGGTCTAATCCTAAGCCAGAGAAACCACGCTCCGCAGAAAACAACACACGGAGACCTGAGGGAAACATCAAGAACCCTCAGCACAGCTGGACACGCAAACCGAGGTAGAACAACACCTCGAAGCATCCAGAAGCAGTGTCTTGGACAGGACAGAACCGCCAAGACACGCACAAACAAGGTCACATGTCAACCACTGGGTCACACCGGGTTGACCAAAACCAAACAACAAAAGCATACAAGAGTAGGATCAAGAATCCTACCACAAGTAAGAAGACTCCTGGCTACCTCACAACGTAGTCTTAACCCTCATAGGACGTCAGGAGACATCCACAGGACAACGGGCAGACCATAAGGACAAGCCAAGACACACAGAATCATCGGGCGGAAAACCAAGGCACAAAGGAAGTAACGCACAGGCCCTAGACCGTTATTAGCAAGTGACGGTCTAGCTCAGGGGCGTTATTTCCCAAACGACGGACGGACACAGGCCGTCACACACACCACCCTAACAACCTACAAAGCACACAAAAGCCAAGTAACGCACGGGACCAGGGGCGTTACAAGCAAACGGCGCACAGGGGCTCCACCGTTACCCCCAACGGCATAGCCACCCAAACCCAAAACGAAGCAACGCGCTAAGCCAGGCGCGTCACTCACGAAACAGCGCGGCATGGGAGGGCCGTCAGAACCAAACGACACACGGGGGCCTATCCGTTACTCACAACGGCATAGCCACCCTCAACCCAACACCACAGCAAACGACGGACAGGGGTGAGCGCGTTACTCTCTAACGACGCACAGGGGCTCCACCGTCGCTTCCAACGGGACAGCCACCCAACCTCGTCCACGCAGAATATAACGGCCAGGGGCAGGCACGTTATACTCAAAACAACGGATGGGAACACATCCGTCGGAGGAACCGCCTCAACATGTCAAAGTCAGTCAACGGAAAGTAACGGCCAGGGCAAGGCGCGTTATTTCCATCTAACGCGCTGGGTCAAGCCCGTTAGATCAGCTGACTTAACCCCAAGGAAAAACGGTGAAAGCACAATAACGGCCAGGCACCGACGCGTTACACGGGAACGACGCTCCAAGCTAGGGCCGTCGCTTACCCAGAAACAAAAGGGCTAATAAACCCTCAAACCAAATAACGGTCCATCGTAGGGCCGTCAAAAGAAAGTGACGGTCGCTGGTTAGACCGCTACTTCGGTTACGGCGGAAAAACAAGGGAATGGCCGGATCGGCCCATTCCACGCCCCATTCACGCCGAAACGCAGGGGAAACACACCGCAACGACAAAAGACAACACCAAGGGGCTCCAAACCCCACATGCAACATCAAAGACGCAAGATTCAGGCGATTTTACCAAATCAACCCTAAATGGGTCACCGAGGTTCCCGGGCTTCTACCGGCCTCGAATGAACACCAAATCGCACGAAACCAACGTGGATGGGATTCTAACATCCCTGCGGTCATTTAGAAACTAACTGAACCGCAAACGGTCACCGTTTACCGGCCGACCCTAAAAACCACGAAAATCACGGTTTAGGCAAAACAAGCCCAAACACGCTCGTTTCCTAGCCGAACGCCGTGCAATGGCAGGGAAAACGAAGATGAAGAAGCAAGGATCCGTCACCCTACCTCCACCGAAGAAACCGCGCCCCGAAAGGACTAAACCACGCCGAAAACCACTCGCGAATCAATTTCACCGGCTTTGAATCCACCGATCGGGATCGCGCCAGAATCGATCCGATCCTCGCTCCATCGCCCATCCAACCAGCTCCACGGCTTCACCGCCTCGCCCACCTACGCCTCCGTCTGCAGCCGGAGCCGGAAAGGGGAGAGAACGAGAGAGAACGGGAGAGAGAGAGACGGTCGCGCGAATGAGAAGGAGAGAGAGAAAGAGAAAAGAAAAAGGAAAAGAAATTAGGAAATTTTCCTAATTTCCAAAAATTCCGAAAATGCGCCGAAAATGCACAAATTCAGAAAAATACGCAAAAATAGCCGAAACGACCGGCTCGACAAGTACATCGTCGCTGCAGCATCCACGAGCTCGAGAATTGACAAACAAACTCACCATAGGGTTCCGTAACTAGTACGTGAGAAAAACCCACACGGCTCGTCAAACTCAACTCGGAAGCCACCAAAGCGAACCGAAACTCAACGAAACCAATCCGAAAGAGGTCCGAAAGATCCAACAAAGATCCAACAAGATCCAGGGCATTACAAACCCCGCCGTAGAGGCCTGTCTCCCAGGACACAGCCAACCTGGACACGCTGTCAAAGGTGCAACCCCGACCACCCGGTCGCGGACACCGCACCAACAAGACGCAACCTCGGTAAAGCTACTAGCACCCTGGCCACTAACTCGGAAACACCAGACGTTCCAGAAAACCACGTCTCGCAGATGGGAAACGAAACCCGAAAACAAGAGAGTCACATTTCACGTGACAGGAGTACCCGCCCACCAGAAACAAGGCCGGATGCGTCCACTGACATCTTAGTCCGTGCCTCAAGTGTCCCTCTCGACCCCTGGTGGAACGGGGACATCGTACTAGTAACCACAGAACAAGTGACAAGCTTGGGTCAAGCTCGTCAGTGCGGGTCCAACCGCCCCCAACCACGTGTGCACACACAGACCGTTCGTCTCTGGTCTGGCCCTCTAACCGGTTTTACCCTCAGCCGGACACTGGCTGGAAGACGTGGGGCCCGACAAAAACCAGTCTAAAACCGTCTCTCTCTTGGGTAGCCTCGCCACCACTCCCTGGTGGGACCACTCGCGTGTCGGAAGGCTACGAATAGTGGGGAGTCACTGGTGTGACCACTCTCCAAGGAGAAACTCCGAGAAACACGCATGCACCCTGTGCCAAAGTCGAGAAGGACCAAGTGGCATCGAGCCACTGGACTCTGGACAGTCCTCTAGACTCACTAAATCCAATGGTCCTTGAGTCACAAGACTCGGGGTCAAGACCGTCGTATGCAACGGCACAATGCCGTTAATCTAGCCTAATCCTTAGGTCTAAAACCACGGTAGCACGAATACTGAGGTAGCTCACGAGCCACCGAGACCATCCCCTCAAAATGGAACTCAAGGGACTAAGGCCACACACATGGCCCATGCGGAAAGCACAGAAGCATGATTCTTGAGGCATCTCATAAGCCGCCACGCCGATTCCCCATCCCAGGGAAAAGTGGGAAGCCTCCAGCCCTAGGCTGAGAAATTGGACTCGCAGTCCAAGGCCAAACACTTGGCCCACTCGGGAACCATCTTCCGTAGAAACCTACGACATGCGGGGGAACCCCACCGCACTCACACCGATACACGGTGACTCGATCGAGCGTAATACGAAGCCCAGAACACACAACTACGGGCACGCTAGTCGAGGTAACACGGCACCTCCAGAGACCCCAGAAACATGGACACGGAACCCACGGGATTTTTGGGACACTCACGAGGCCGAAGGTTAACCACTAGGTCACAACCGGGTCGACCGGAGACCAACACAATGCGAACCCGACATCGCGAGCTTGGAAAACTCATAGCGGTCTAGCCTTAAACTGCCACAGCGTATGGCGGTCTAACCTTGGACCGCCACATGCTGAAAACCCTGTATTATAGCTGTCCAACCTTGGTCCGCCACAATCCCTCTGGCGGTCGAACCCACGGCCGCCAGGGGCGCGATCAAAACGGAGTAGCAGTCGAAGTCTCGGCCGCCACCAAGTCTGGCGGTTTATCGTGCAACCGCCAGACGTCAGAAACCCCTTCCGAAAAAATAGTGCCCTGTGGTGCACCCGCCTTGGGCCGCCACAGCGTCTGGCGCTCCTACCCTGGACCGCCAGAGACTCTGGCGGTCTCTGGAAGGACCGCCACACCAGCCCAAGAACGGGCCGGTGAGAAAACCCCAAAAATCTAAACCACGCCCCCAAACATCCATGGATGAGGGGGAAAACAAGGGGGAAGCTCCCCTATAGCCCCTAGCATGCATCTACGCCCTCGAATCGGTCCGAAACGCGACGAAACGGTAGATCGGTCGACCACTCCCCAAAACATGGATTTTCCCCAAAAAGCTCAAATAGGCCCTCTCGGCTCACCACGGCCTACAAAACTCGCGGGAAAGGAAGAGCATGAGCTGGGGGTCCATCTCCCTAACTCCACCGAAGATTTCGCGCCCCGAGCTCGCCGATCCACGAACAAATCGCCATGAAACCCTCACCGTTCCACGAACCCGCAGTCGAGCTTCACCGCGCCTCCACCGCCTCGATCCTCACCCATCCTCGCCCATGCCTCGCCCACACCATCCCCGCCTCTCCCGCACTCCGCTCCATCGGCCGTCGGAGAGAGAGGGAGAGAGGAGAGAGCGTGAGAAGAGAGAGAGGGAGAGAGTGAGAAATGAGAGATGGGGAGAGAGAGAAAAGGGGGTTATATATATATATATAGGAAAATTTAGAAATTACCAAAAATATGAAAAATGGGGAAAAATAACCCTTATGATCCTCGGAAGATGCACAACGCAGTGGTAATGTCCTGGAGTCGGAGAATGCAACGGTTCACCCTACACGGGGTTCCGAAGGTCCGACAGACAAAAACATACGTAAAACCTACAACGCAACCCGGGACCCACACATGCGCTCCGAAAAATCCAGAAAAATACCGGCGTGCTCCTCACAACACCATGGACCCAAGGAAACTCACGGGCACACCACCAATGGGTCTGAAAATCTGGTAAAAATAGTCCGAAGCTCAATCGGACAGGATCCGCAATCCACGAAAAGTGATCCGAAACCCACGGATCCAGATCCAAAAAACCCGGGGCATTACAGCCCTCCCCCCTTAAAGGAATTTCATCCTCGAAATTCAGGACTAGCACCAAGACACAGGGGAAGAACACCTTGACCAACTGACAACGCTATCAGAGCCCCAACACAGAAAATCTCGATTCTTACGAAAACACCGATCCTGAGGTACACAGCCAGACTACAACCACGAACGACACCTCACTCCGCATGCCGCGCACACCGGCCATCAGAGCAGGCACAACACCACAGCACACATCTGGCACCACCTCAGACAACGCAAAAGGCAATCATGGCACCGTTGCCACCATCTCACTCGCCAGGAGACACAACCCTCGTCACGAGAAACAGCTACTGATCCATCCAATGGTCAGCAGACAAATCGCACATCAGCTTCATAGCCAGCTGACAGATCCATGCCCTGCTCAAGGGAACAACCAATATAGAGCCTCCATCAGCTCACAACAGCATCTTCTGTCTGTGAAAGACCACACGACGGTCACCAACTGCTCGTCAACGGGAAACCTCCATCGGCCCAATGGGCACGATCCAACTCACAACAGCCCATCCGCTGACTTACACACAGACAATTACCACATCACGAGCTGAACTCCTCTCGGACTCCACACCCAAACTCAATCATCGCGCCAATTTGACCCTTTCGGGGAGCATGATGAAACCAAATGACAAGATCCTGGTGTCTTTAGTCATCACCTCACTCGACTCAGACTTACAGGGAAACCATCTCATGCTGGTCACCAAACTAGGGATAACCATTGCAACACCAACGTTCCATCAAGGACCACCATTCCGACGCCAATCTCACTGAAAGGCCTCCGCCCACAGGCGTCACTCTTCCGTCTTGTCTCATCACATCCCTCGACTCAATTAATCTAAGTGTACACCTGTCAATCCCGATTCCGCCCTCACCACAGAACCACGGGACACCGCCGGAACAATCCAAGGCACACATCTCTAGGAGAGAACAAGTGCCACCCAAAATTACAGTAACCTAGTCACCAACGCCGCAACCAATGCACCCTAGGTCCCCAACGATACACATCTTACCATGGTCGGCTACGAGACTAGCCTTACCAGTCACTCGCAGCTAGCAATAGGAACCCACAGCCTGTCAGAGATCACGTCTCTAAAAATGATCTCATCCGAGGACACAACCTCCCATACAAGTCGAGCACCAAGCCACCGACTCTGACCAACAAGTCCTCGACCTCCGTCAGGCAACATCCTCAACAACCCCATCCAGGTCACACCAACGCCTAACACGGTTCCCATCACAGGAATAGGGCACTCATGCGGCACACTTGATAACATTTTTCCCAACGCTCCATCCTGCCAGTGCCAAGAACCGCGACATCTCAAGCAACGACACGGCAATAACACGTCTCGTAGCAACGCAAACTCAAGAAATCTACCCGTAAACTCAAGAACCAATCGTCACACTCTCAACGCAAACTCAAGAAATCTACCCGTAGCAACCAACGCTACGATGCTGAACCAGTGGGTTACAGGCCCAGCACGGTTCCGCTGGGCACTCTAATCCACGCGCACACAGCCAAGAACACGAACACCACCCAACCAGCACTCGTCCTTCCAGAACAGCATCGGCACCCAAACATAGCAAGAGAATTGGGCACAGCTTCTCACAGGCAACCACCTTGCCAAGACATAGGACACGTCTCGCACGGATTTCAAGGCACACAGAGGCCAACCAATCCGAACACACAATGTAAGATGACAAACCTTAGCCAAACACAACCCTCTCCAACCAAAGGAGAAACCGACACTCCTCTGACCAATCGGAAAAATTCCACGCTCTATCTGACCTCGAACCTCGCACATGCAGGGAACAGCACCTTCCAGCACCGAGAAAACCATCGCTTCCATCAGGTCATCGCCTCCGACACACTCGATGAGTGTCATGACAGACCACGATCACAGGATATCTCGATGCACCACCACTACAATTCCTCAAACTGCAACACGCCACGCCAAGAGCCACAATATGAGCCATAATCGACAATTGTCAACACTCATCCTCGAGTCCCGAACTCGCCACGAAACCTTCATATCTCAAACCAAATCCAAGGCAAACACAACCCATTCACGCACAAGAGCGCAGGAGCAAGAACTTACTCGGACAACTCCGGCCAATCTTGCCTCGAAATCCGCAAAGATAATCGGGACCGACATGTCATTTCTGACGCCACAGAGCATGACAAGAACATCAGGCTCGATGAAATAGTAGCTCACCGAGAAGATCCTCCGCTCACCCGAGCACACTTCTCGATTAGAGCACTCGCTCCAACACCTCAAGCCACAACTTTAACACATCAGGGGCTGGATGAACCTCAAGCTAAAGTGGCCAACCTTGACAACAGCTCCCTCAGAGCACGCTCACGGCCACTTAACCACAACCAATCCTCGCCAGCCACCTGACATCACGGTAAACGCCTCGAACGCAGCACCGTAGCAATGCACCTGCCGGCAACCTCTACCCAACGCAGCAGAACCGGGATCACCACCGATGTGGGAGAAGCTCTCAACCTCGATCCTTAGGTCCCACGTCGGTACAAAAGCCGCGAACAACAACAGCCTTCATAGTGCCACATAGTGCACTCAAGAACTCAAGCGATAAATCTAGCGGAAAATAAACACAAAACCCTAGGTCAACTATCGACTGTATTGGACCTTATGGACTCTGATCACTGCAATATCTCGAATTCCTATGTACGTCCACAACCACTGCCCTGATACCAGCTGTGACGACCCAAGATCTAGATACCAGGAAGAACCCGATACCATTCGAATCCTGGCCCGCCGCCCACGAACCGGGAGGGCTCGGAAGGGCTAAAAGGAGTGTAGAGGTACAAAGAAATAGGAAATAAGGTAGGACAATCTAACAATTAATAGAAATAAATAAACAACTACAACAACAGAGTCCAGTCCAATAGAAAGTACAGTCTAAAGCAGTAAAATGTACCACATGCCAAATGAACACTCGGTGTAACACCCGAGGATTTTAAAACAGGAATATACAAAAAAGATTATATATATATATATTTAATTATTAAACTCATATTCTAATTCTATTGATTTAACCATTTGAAATATTTAATTACCAATAGATGCTTTAGAAGATGCCAAATTATATTTTAGGAAATGCCAATTTATATTTTCAATCACTTAGAAAATTAATATTACACTATTCCAAAGAAATAGGAAATAGGTTATATAGATAGTGTTTTAAAGGTTAAACATCACTTTTACAAGATGCCAATTCATATTTTCATAATTTAGAAAATTTCATATTTCAACTTTTACATTATATCATTATTTTGAAGAAATAAGGGTATATAGATGAAGTGTTAAAGGATAAACATAATTTAGAAAGTGAGAAAGGGTATATAGACAATTTTAGTTAGTGTAGAGTGAATACAAAAAATCTCTGTTCAAAATAACGACATATGCTAAGTCGTTATTTCCTAAATATGAATAGTGACGTGAATAGTGTCACTTTTTATTTAAAAAGAATTTTTTAAAAAATTTATATGTAAAAATAGAGAAAAATGTAAGGGTCTCACCCCTGAAATTTCACAAATAAATTCCCTCAATTTTTAAAGATAAAAATCTTTGAAGTTAACATGGAAATCTTAACTTATGAAATACGTAACCTACTCTTCTTAATAAAATTCTAGGTTTTATTTAAGAAATTAAATTATATGAGGACTAGAATACAAATGTACATTCCAACTTTATGCATATGGGTAAGGAATCTTACTTAGGAGGTCTTATACAAAGAAATAAATCATGAAAGGGTTAGTATATAAATTTACAAAACACCTTTAAACAGATGGGCCATGATTTGTACGTAAGTGGACTTCCACATTGTCCACTTAGTGAATTGACGCCCCTCACTAGGGTGTCAATTGAAAAATTGAAGACCATGTATACACGCGTCAATTTGAATAGGACCCCATTCTATTAAAGTATTAATATATATATACAGAACACGTGAGTGGGGCAGAGTTGTCTAACAAATGACGCCCTCTTGCAAGGCGTCATTTCCATTAATAATGACACAATAATGCTACCCAAATAAATGACGCCCTCATGCAAGGCGTCATTTATTAAATGAACGACCCTTTACACGGGTGTCATTTAAACATGTGACTCTAGAAGATTGAGACACGAGCAACCCATTCGAGCTGGCAAAAATAATGCCCACTCAGCATGACCCACACGGCATTAACCAATGCCTTATCATTCCCTATAACTAATCCCATCCGTAGCACTGTCAGAGGCTACTGCTGTGCTGCAGGAGCGTCTTCCTCCCGAGACTACATCCTGCTGCGATCCTGCTGCAGCTCTGAACCTCGTATCACACGTCAAAAGGTAGGTGTTCTCAAATTCTTGCCTAACCAGTAGCTAAATAGGTTAACTGATTCATGCTTAGAGTTTCGATTAAATAGTCAACCATGCTATATATCATCCGAATCAAGTAATAATCATGTATATATCATGCTAGTTCAATAGCCTGATACATATTATCATGATCTTTATGAGTTGAACATAGTCTGTTAAGCATGATTTCATTAGTTTCACGAGTTTTTGAGCATATTAGTTTTTTTTATTATTAACCATATTTTCAAACCTTAATATATAGCCTCTGTTACACTAGTACATTCATGTTTAAAAATTCGGAGGGCCCTAGCCCTTTTTGTAAATGACGCCCCTGACCAGGGCGTCCATTTTAAAATTGAAGACTGTTCTCACAGTCGTCATTTAAATGAAGACACCTCCAGTGTCGTCATTTTAATTTCTAAAATTTCATGAATAGTGATGAATAGTGTACCACCTTCTGTAAGAGACGCCCCTGACAAGGGCGTCAATTTAGAAATTGAAGACTGTTTATACAGTCGTCATTTAAATGAAGACATGCATCATGGCGTCAATTCAATTTCTTGGAATTTTTGGGAATCAGTAAATTAAAACATTCAAAAATCCATAACTATTGAACTAAAGCACGAAATTTTAAAATGAACGCATTTCTGGAATCGTGACATTTTTCTCAACATATTCGTATCATTACTTCCTGATTTAGAATATTTTTATACGGATGAATAGTACATGAATAGTGTGTGAGTAGTGAAACAGTTTTGTAAATGACGCCCATGACCAGGGCGTCAATTAGCAAATTAAAGATTGTGCGAATAGTCGTCAATTAATTAACGACATGACCAATGTCGTCAATTTAATTTCCTAGATTTTGAGTAATTGATAATTCAAGACATTCAAAAATCTATACCAATTAAACTAAAGCACTAAATTTTTGCATGAACATGTTTCTGGAATCCTGACATTTTTCTCGACATATTCGTATCATTACTTCCTGATTTAGAATATTTTTATACAGATGAATAGTGCATGAATAGTGTGTGAATAGTGAAATAGTTTTGTAAATGACGTCCCTGACTAGGGCGTCAATTACTAAATTGAAGACTGCGTGAACAGTCGTCAATTAATTAACGACATGACCAATGTCGTCAATTCATTTTCATGAAATTTTTAGAAACCAGTAAATCAAAGCATTCAAAAATATATAACTAATAAACTGGACAATGAAAATTTTGGATGACTATAATTCTGTGATCCTGGGATTTTTCTCTACCTGTCCATGTCTTCGATTTCTGATTTACTGGAAGAATTAAAAACGAATAGTGTTTAAATAGTAAACTGTGACTCATAATATAGAGCCACCATGTTCAGACTTAATTTTTTTAACCTAATCACGAAACTCCTGCGTGAATATGGTTATGGAACCCTCATAATTTTCTCTATTTAACTATGTACTTAATTCCTGATTTAATGAAAGTATTAAAAACAAATAGTATTTGAATAGTATTTTGAGTCACGAAATGTACCTTCTCGGCGTAAATCACCCCAATTTATTAAATATCAAAATCTAACAATTTCGCATGAGCATGATTCTGAACTCCCGAGAATGTCCTCTACCTGTCCATATCCTTACTTTCTATTTTTGAGAAATTTTTACCGTATGAATAGTGTATAAAAGTCACTATTTCAATGAATAGTATCAATTTTCCAAATAAAATAATTTTTTTGATATAGACATGTAGATAGGTAGAGAAAAATATAAGGAATCTAACGGTATGCTCATGCATTAGATTAGGTATCATGATTCACATTTATTAAATTTTTCACATGGATGATTAATATATTAAACTATTAATATATACATAAACTGACGACTCAGTGAAGGGCGTTATTTGTGTGAATAGTAAGTGAATAGTAATGAATAGTAATAAATAGTATTCATAAATAGTAAACTGGCATAATTGCATAATGGCCCTTATGGGATGTTCTAACTTTTGTTTAACCTTACTATAGAGTTATCTAGAGTTTTTGTTTAGGAAAAAGTATATAAATTGATACTTTTCCCCTCATTTCTATCGTGGTTTGTACGGACGCAACCCTAAGTTATTTTCTTGCATATTATGAGTCTTTGAATTCCATTCCATAAAAATCTACCTTGTATATCCTACTAAGGTAACTCTTGAAACTCCATATTGGCTATAAATGAGAGTGGATGTCAAAGGTAGTACATGAAATGCTGTGCATATAGGGCCCGGTCTGGTCCTAGGAGGAGCACCCGAAGGTACTTGTGCCCATGGGAGTTTATTGACCACGGTGTTTAGCGTTGCACCGGAGTACTTGCTTGACTTGAGACACTCCACCCTACTTTCTCTTTACTCACTTGACTTGACTTGCATGGCCCGGAACGGACAATACTTGACTTGTGGCCCGAGAAAGGGCGAAATACTTGCTTGATTGAAATAGCCAATTCTACTGATACGTACTTAACTTTACTTGCTTGAATTAAATTTTACTTGCTCATACCTGAGATATACTTGTACAAGAGTACATACTCGCACTTGAATTCGTAATCGTACATGAATCCCTGCTAGACCCGAAGTGGCATTTACATCTATAATTCTTGAAATACTGCTTGTCAAATACTTGAAATCTTGATATACTCTCTGTATACAGCTCTTGATCTCTTATTGTTCATCATGTATAGATATACCTGCATATCCGATTCTTTTATACGTACGTCATGCATAGCCATACTAATAATACATGTAAATTGTAATTCACGTAAAGATTGCTCGAATGTGAGTTGTAATTCCTACTGAGCGATTCGCTCATCCAGTTGCTTCCTAACATTTTCTGGTGATTTGGATAGCGACAAGAATGGGTTTGAGACCGAGTGAAGAGTGCTAGAACGCCATCCATTTATCATTAGCTAGTCGAGTCTTTGAATTTATTTGAGTCTACCTTGTATTCCCAGTTATGTAAGTTAGTGGTATAAACTTTGTGTTAAGTCGTGTAGCCTAATGTTTAGCTTTTTTTAAAATTTAAAAATTTGTCATGGAATATCTTTATTTCCTTTGATTAATCAAATAAACATCACTTGGACTATTGAAATTTATTAGATTTTTAGTCATTTGCGCACTCTGAAATTTTGTATGTTAAAATTCTTATCGCTCTAATGACACGATCTATATAGACGTGTCACGCATCCGAGTATCTTCCGCGCTCGGGACGTGACAGTCTTCGTGGTATCAGAGCCTAGGTTTTTAAACCTAGGGAACTAGAAGAAATAAAAGGTTAGAATTTGAAATCTAAGTAAAAACTTGAGTCCAAGGATAGGTAAAACCCAAGTTCAAGGATAGATATACCTTATCCGGTGAGATGGATAGAGCCATAGGTTAAGTTCTACAATGACTTTCAACCTTACAAGTAAACCTGATCTTTATCATACTTAACTCTTTTATAGGATCATGGCTGCGGAAAGAGCACAATGGCGGGAGATGCAGCGCACCGTGCAAGGCCTCACACTGGCACTACAGCAAGTGGCCCAAGGCGGAGCAAACCGTGGAGCGGGAGATCTCCACCGAAGTTTCCGTAACATGAAACCACCGAGGTTCACAGGTTCGTCCGACCCCGAGGATGCCGATAATTGGCTAAAGGAGATGGAACGAATCTTCCGTGTGATGCAATGCACGGATGAAGAGAAGGTTTTACTGGCCGTATTCCAACTAGAGCGGGACGCTCGATGCTGGTGGGAATCTATAGAAGCAACACTTCCAGAATACCATGTCACATGGGATGAATTCACGGAGCATTTCAACAACAAGTACTTCTCCGATCATATCCAAGAAAAGAAGGCCACAGAATTCGCCGTTCTAAAATAACGGGGCTTGAAAGTGGCTGAGTACGAGGCCCAGTTCTCCAGATTATCTAGGTATGCACCCCACTTGGTGTGTACGGAGAAAATGAAGGTGAGAAGATTCCTCAACGGGCTTCGGCCCCATTATATCACACAACTTGCCCCGATGGACATCCAAGTCTATTCGGAGATGGTTCGGCATGCTCAACTGTTGGAAGACGCCACCGAATTATCTGAGAGAATCCGAGGAAGAGACAAGAAGGAACCCGTCACAAGCCTGGGAAAATTCAAACAATCCTTCAATAAGAAGCGGTTCTTCATGGGAGGGGAGCCCTCCAAGGTAAAGAAATTCCATAAGAATGACAGGCCATTCTCCACCACCACACCATCAAAGGAAATTTGCAAGTATTGTGATAAAGCTGGCCATAAGACCGAGGAATGCTGGAGGAAGTTAGGAGCTTGTCTTCGATGCGGGAGCCGAGAGCATCGGATCCCAGACTGCCCACTGATGAAGGAGCAGGACATCAAAGACGAGAAGCGTCCGGTAAAGAAACAAGGTAGTCTGCAAGCTCTCCGAGAGACGGAACCCACTGAAGGTGGAATTGTGGAAGGTACTCTCACTATTTGTTCAAAAATTACTCAAGTTTTATTTGATACCGGAGCAACTCATTCTGTCGTTTCCAAGAACTTTGCTGCTTCATTTTCTAAGAAACATGAACTGTTAGATTTGGTCATATCTACACCTCTTGGGAATGAGTCTAATATCACTTATCACTATCCAAATTGTGAAGTGATGATTAAGGGAAGTAATTTACCTGCTGACCTGATATGCCTAGATATGAAGGGTTATGACGTCATACTAGGTGCCGACTGGCTATCCACATACCAAGCAACTGTAGATTGCCGGCATGACAAGGTAACTTTCGTGGATTTCCCAAAGCTAGTTTACAATAGCCCTCGGAGTAAATCACTTCTTATATCAACACTCCGAGCTAGTAAACTTATGAATAAGGGATGCATGGCTTTCATAGCACTCGTGACTGGCACAGAAGTCGAGAAGGTTAAACTTGAAGACATCCGTGTTATTCAGGATTATCTTGATATTTTTCCAGAAGAATTGCCCGTCTTACCCCCGGAAAGGGAAGTGTCGTTTACAATCGACCTTGTCCCCGGTGCGGGTCCTGTTTCCAGGGCACCGTACAGAATGTCCCCTACCGAGCTGAAGGAACTAAAGGAGCAGCTAATGGAGTTATTGAACAAGGGTTTCATCCGGCCGAGTACTTCCCCACGGGGATCACCCGTGCTATTTGTCAAAAAGAAGGACGGGTCGATGAGATTATGCATAGATTATCGGCAGCTAAATCACCTTACAATCAAGAACAAGTATCCACTGCCAAGGATTGATGAGATGTTCTATCAACTATCTGGAGCTTTATATTTCTCCAAGATTGATCTTCGTTCTGGTTACCACCAATTGAAGATCAAAGAAGAAGACATTCATAAAACTGCATTCCGAAGCAGGTATGGGCATTATGAATTTACTGTTATGCCTTTCGGACTAACAAATGTCCCCGCAGCTTTTATGTAGTTAATGAACAGCATATTTAGGCCCTATTTAGACCAATTTATTGTGGTCTTTATTGATGATATTCTGATCTATTCAAAGACCGAAAAGGATCATGAAGAACACCTCAAGAAGGCAATATAGATATTAAGGGAAAACAAGCTATATGCCAAATTCAGCAAATGCGAGTTCTGGCTCGAGGAAGTATCCTTCTTAGGCCATATCGTTTCGAAGAACGGAATTGCTGTTGACCCATCAAAGGTCGAAGCCGTGAAGAACTGGGAACGACCCACAAATGCAACTAAGATTCGGAGCTTCTTGGGTCTAGCTAGTTACTACCGGCGTTTTATCAAGGACTTCTCCAAAATTGTTGTTCCTCTGACCAGGTTAACCCGCAAGGAAGTGCCTTATGAGTGGAAGGAAGACTGTGAAAAGAGTTTCCAAACTTTGAAGGATCTCTTGACCACTGCTCCAGTCTTATCATTACCAATGGAAGGAGAAAAATACGAGGTATATACCGATGCTTCTAGTATTGGCCTCGGATGTGTATTGATGCAGAATGGGAGAGTCATTGCATACTCTTCCCGATAATTGAAGAAACATGAAGAGAACTACCCGGTTCATGACTTAGAACTGGCCGCAGTAGTATTCGCTTTGAAGATCTGGAGGCACTATCTCTACGGAGATCAATTCACTGTGTACTCCGATCATAAAAGCCTCAACTACTTATTCTCCCAAAAGGAGCTGAACATGCGGCAAAGGCGTTGGCTCGAGTATCTCAAGGATTTCGACTTCACTATACAGTACCATCATGGTAAGGGTAATTCCGTAGCTGATGCCCTTAGTTGAAAGACGAGAACAATATTGGCCAACTGCATGATATAAGAATGGAAACTGCTGGAGAAATTCTCTGAGCTTGATATCAGCACAGATGAGAAGAACATGTGTATTATTCTCTCTCATATGAGCCTACATCCAGATTTGCTACTTGAAATCAAGAAGCTACAAGACAAGGATCCCTCGCTAGTGAAGATAAAGAGCAAGCTGGACGAGAGACTGGATTTCAAGCTAGCACCTGATGGCAGATTGCTATTTCATAAACGGACATGTGTGCCCGACTGTCCCGAATTGAAGAAGAAGATTCTTGAAGAAGCTCATAGATCGAGATACACAATCCACCCTGGGGCCACTAAGATGTAACAAGACTTGAAAAGAACTTTCTGGTGGCCTAACATGAAAAGGGAGGTAGCAGACTTTGTGTCTCGTTGCCTCACATGCCAACAAGTGAAGGCAGAACATCAAAAACCCGCTGGAAAGCTACATCCACTGGATATTCCCAAGTGGAAGTGGGAAGACATTGGCATGGACTTTATCATGGGTTTGCCCAAGTCTAGGGGCGGATATGATGGAATTTGGGTAATTATCGACCGGTTAACTAAATCGGCCCATTTCTTACCCATCAAAAGTCGATGGTCAGTCGACATACTTGCTGCCCTGTATATTAAGGAGATGGTTAGATTGCATGGAGTTCCCATCTCGATCGTATCTGACCGAGACCCACGCTTCACCTCTCATTTTTGGAAGGGTCTACAACACTCTCTGGGGACGAAACTTAATTTCAGCACTACTTTCCATCCCCAGACAGATGGTCAGACTGAAAGGACAAATCAGGTTGTTGAAGATATGTTAAGGGCATGTATTATAGATTTCGGCGGAAGCTGGCACGACCACTTATCCCTAGTCGAATTTACCTATAATAACAGCTATCAAGCTAGTATTCAAATGGCACCTTTCAAGGTGCTTTATGGCAGGAGTGGTCGTTCTCCAATATGCTGGGAAGAAGTCGGTGAAAGACAAATTCTAGGCCCAGATATGGTTAGAGATTCGACTGAGAAGATACACCTTATCAGAGAGCGACTCAAGGTAGCTCAGTGCAGGCAAAAATCTTATGCTGATAATAGAAGGAGAGATTTGGAGTTCCAAGTTGGTGACCATGTATTTCTCAAGGTATCTCCTGGTCGAGGTATTAGAAGATTCGGTGTTAAGGGCAAGCTCACACCAAGATTTATCGGTCCATTCGAAGTATTGGAAAGAGTGGGCGAGGTGGCCTACCGTATTGCTTTACCTCCTCAACTCTCGGAAGTGCACAATGTATTCCATATATCTATGCTGAAGAAATATGTGCACGACCCTTCTCATGTCATCGACCATGCCGATTTGGTGATTCAAAGAGATCTCACTTATGAGCAAAGGCCGATGCGGATCCTCGACCGCAAAGTCCGAGTTCTAAGGAGCAAGACGATCCCTATGGTGAAAATCCAATGGAATCGATGCGCGGAACAAGAAGCAACTTGGGAGACCGAATAATCTATGAAAAGAAGATATCCAGAATTATTCTAAACTGTAAGTATTTTATACTTTCCACAATATCCTTATACAGTTGAATTTGGGGACCAAATTCTTTTAAGTAGGGGAGGGTGTAACACCCGAGGATTTTAAAATAGGAATATACAAAAAAAATTATATATATATATATATATTTAATTATTGAACTCATATTCTAATTCTATTGATTTAACCATTTAAAATATTTAATTACCAATAGATGCTTTAGAAGATGCCAAATTATATTTTAGGAATTGCCAATTTATATTTTCAATCACTTAAGAAATTAATATTACACTATTCCAAATAAATAGGAAATAGGTTATATAGATAGTGTTTTAAAGGTTAAACATCACTTTTACAAGATGCCAATTCATATTTTCATAATTTAGAAAATTTCATATTTCAACTTTTACATTATATCATTATTTTGAAGAAATACGGGTATATAGATGAAGTGTTAAAGGATAAACATAATTTAGAAAGTGAGAAAGGGTATATAGACAATTTTAGTTAGTATAGAGTGAATACAAAAAACCTCCGTTCAAAATAACGGCATATGCTAAGTCGTTATTTCCTAAACATGAATAGTGACTTGAATAGTGTCACTTTTTATTTAAAAAGATTTTTTAAAACAAATTATATGTAAAAATAGAGAAAAATGTAAGGGTCTCACCCCTGAAATTTCACAAACAAATTCCCTCAATTTTTAAAGATAAAAATCTTTGAAGTTAACATGGAAATCATAACTTATGAAATACGTAACCTACTCTTCTTAATAAAATTCTAGGTTTTGTTTAAGAAATTAAATTATATGAGGACTAGAATACAGATGTACATTCCAACTTTATGCATATGGGTAAGGAATCTTACTTAGGATGTCTTATACAAAGAAATAAATAATGAAAGGGTTAGTATATAAATTTACAAAACACCTTTAAACACATGGGCCATGATTTGTACGTAAGTGGACTTCCACCTTGTCCACTTAGTGAATTGACGCCCCTCACTAGGGCGTCAATTGAAAAATTGAAGACCATGTATACAGGCGTCAATTTGAATAGGACCCCATTCTATTAAAGTATTAATATATATATACAGAACACGTGAGTGGGGCAGAGTTGTCTAACAAATGACGCCCTCTTGCAAGGCGTCATTTTCATTAATAATGCCACAATAATGCTACCCAAATAAATGACGCCCTCATGTAAGGCGTCATTTATTAAATGAACAACCTTTTACACATGCGTCATTTAAACATGTGATTCTAGAAGATTGAGACACGAGCAACCCATTCGAGCTGGCAAAAACAATGCCCACTCAGCATGACCCACAAGACATTAACCAATGCCTTATCATTCCCTATAACTAATCCCATCCGTAGTACTGTCAGAGGCTACTGTTGTGCTACAGGAGCGTCTTCCTCCCGAGACTACATCCTGCTGCGATCCTGCTGCAGCTCTGAACCTCGTATCACTCATCAAAAGGTAGGTGTTCTCAAATTCTTGCCTAACCAGTAGCTAAACTGATTCATGCTTAGAGTTTCGATTAAATAGTCAACCATGCTATATATCATCTGAATCAAGCAATAATCATGTATATATCATGCTAGTTCAATAGCTTGATACATATTATCATGATCTTTATGAGTTGAACATAGTCTGTTAAGCATGATTTCATTAGTTTCATGAGTTTTTGAGCATATTAGTTTTTTTATTATTAACCATATTTTCAAACCTTAATATATAGCCTCTGTTACACTAGTACATTCATGTTTAAAAATCCGGAGGGCCCTAGCCTTTTTTGTAAATGACGCCCCTGACCAGGGCGTCCATTTTAAAATTGAAGATTGTTCTCACAGTCGTCATTTAAATGAAGACACCTCCAGTGTCGTCATTTTAATTTCTAAAATTTCCGGAAGCTAATAAATCCAGCACATTCAAAAATCAATAACTATCTAACTAAATCACTAAAATTTTACATGATTATGTTTCATGAATCCTGACATTATTCTCAACATATTCGTACAATTACTTTATGATTTAGAATTTTTCTACACTGATGAATAGTGATGAATAGTGTACCACCTTCTGTAAGAGACGCCCCTAACAAGGGCGTCAATTCAGAATTGGAAGACTGTTTATACAGTCGTCATTTAAATGAAGACATGCATCATGGCGTCAATTCAATTTCTTGGAATTTTCGGGAATCAGTAAATTAAAACATTCAAAAATCCATAATTATTGAACTAAAGCACGAAATTTTAAAATGAACGCATTTCTGGAATCCTGACATTTTTCTCAACATATTTGTATCATTACTTCCTGATTTAGAATATTTTTATACGGATGAATAGTACATGAATAATGTGTGAATAGTGAAACAGTTTTGTAAATGACGTCCATGACCAGGGCGTCAATTACCAAATTGAAGACTGTGGGAACAGTCGTCAATTAATTAACGACATGACCAATGTCATCAATTTAATTTCCTAGATTTTGAGTAATTGATAATTCAAGACATTCAAAAATCTATACCGATTAAACTAAAGCACTAAATTTTTGCATGAACATGTTTCTGGAATCCTTACATTTTTCTCGACATATTCGTATCATTACTTCCTGATTTAGAATATTTTTATACAGATGAATAGTGCATGAATAGTATGTGAATAGTGAAACAGTTTTGTAAATGACGCCCCTGACCAGGGCGTCAATTACTAAATTGAAGACTGTGTGAACAGTCGTCAATTAATGAACGACATGACCAATGTCGTCAATTCATTTTCATGAAATTTTTAGAAACCAGTAAATCAAAGCATTCAAAAATCTATAACTAATAAACTGGACTATGAAAATTTTGGATGAATATAATTCTGTGATCTTGAGATTTTTCTCTACCTGTCCATGTCTTCGATTCCTGATTTACTAGAAGAATTAAAAATGAATAGTGTTTAAATAGTAAACTGTGACTCATAATATAGAGCCACCATGTTCAGACAATTATAATTTTTTTAACCTAATCACGAAACTCCTGCATGAATATGGTTATGGAACCCTCATAATTTTCTCTATTTAACTATGTACTTAATTCCTGATTTAATGAAAGTATTAAAAATAAATAGTGTTTTAATAGTGTTTTGAGTCACGAAATGTACCTTCCCGGCATAAATCACCCCAATTTACTAAATATCAAAATCCAACAATTTCGCATGAGCATGATTCTTAACTCCCGAGAATGTCTCATACCTGTCCATATCCTTGCTTTCTATTTTTGAGAAATTTTTACCATCTGAATAGTGTATAAAAGTCACTATTTCAATGAATAGTATCACTTTTCCAAATAAAATATTTTTTTTGATATAGACACGTAGATAGATAGAGAAAAATATAAGGAATCTAACGGTATGCTCGTGCATTAAATTAGGTATCATGATTCACATTTATCAAAATTTTCACATGGATGATTAATATACTAAACTATTAATATATACATAAACTTAGAAATGACGACTGTTTAAACAGTCGTCATTCACAAAAATGACGACTCAGTGAAGGGCGTTATTTGTGTGAATAGTATAAATGAATATTAAGTGAATAGTAATGAATAGTAATGAATAGTATTCGTAAATAGTAAACTGGCATAATTACATAATGGCCCTTATGGGATGTTCTAACTTTTGTTTAATCTTACTATAGAGTTATCTCGAGTTTTTGTTTAGGAGAAAGTACATAAATTGATACTATTTCCCTCATTTCTATCGTGGTTTATACGGACGCAACCCTAAGTCATTTTCTTGCATATTATGAGTCCTTGAATTCCATTCCATAAAAATCTACCTTGTATATCCTACTAAGGCAACCCTTGAAACTCCATATTCGGTATAAATGAGAGTGGATGTCAAAGGTAGTACATGAAATACTGTGCATATAGGGCCCGGTCTGGTCTTGGGAGGAGCACCCGAAGGTACTTGTGCCCATGGGAGTTTATTGACCACGGTGTTTAGCATTGCACCGGAGTACTTGCTTGACTTGAGACACTCGACCCTACTCTCTCTTTACTCACTTGACTTGACTTGCGTGGCCCGGAACGGGCAATACTTGACTTGTGGCCCGAGAAAGGGCGAAATACTTGCTTGATTGAAATAGTCAATTCTACTGATACGTACTTAACTTTACTTGCTTGAATTAAATTTTACTTGCTCGTACCTGAGATATACTTGTACATGTGTACATACTCACACTTGAATTCGTAATCGTACATGAATCCCTGCTAGACCCAAAGTGGCATTTACATCTATAATTCTTGAAATATTGCTTGTCAAATACTTGAAATCTTGATATACTCTCTGTATACAGCTCTTGATCTCTTATTGTTCATCATGTATAGATATACCTACATACCCGATTCTTTTATACGTACGTCATGCATAGCCATACTGATAATACATGTAAATTGTAATTCACGTAAAGATTGCTCGAATTTGAGTTGTAATTCCTACTGAGCGATTCGCTCATCCAGTTGCTTCCTAACATTTTCTGGTGATTTGGATAGCGACAAGAATGGGTTTGAGACCGAGTGAAGAGTGCTAGAACGCCATCCATTTATCATTAGCTAGTCGAGTCTTTGAATTTATTTGAGTCTACCTTGTATTCCCAGTTATGTCAGTTAGTGGTATAAACTTTGTGTTAAGTCGTGTAGCCTAATGTTTGGCTTTTTTTAAAATTTAAAAATTTGTCATGGAATATCTTTATTTCCTTTGATTAATCAAATAAACATCACTTAGACTATTGGAATTTATTAGATTTTTAGTCATTTGCGCACTCTGAAATTTTGTTTGTTAAAATTCTTATCGCTCTAATGACACGATCTATATAGACGTGTCACGCATCCGAGTATCTTCTGCACTCGGGACGTGACACTCGGCCCGGCGAACTGGCAACTGAGAACCTCCGAACAGCACCCTCGAACCTCAAGGAAGAACCGTCGCACCTGAAAAGCAGGGATGAGTCTCCAAACAGAGACTCAGCAGGGGTCCCGCGAAACCCCAACAAGAAACAACGACGGTAGCGGAAAGGAAAGCTACAACTACAGTAGGAACAGCGAACCGGTGGCCGATCAAAACTCGGCACTACAGCTACTCCTACTGTACCAGAAAAACACACCCCGATCTTACGGTCGGGACTACCGAACCACACTAGCACCACTTACCGAAGTAAAAACCCACGGTAATCCCACCGTAGAGGCTTGTCTCCTAGGACACAGCCAACCTGGACACACTGTCCAAGGCACAACCCTGACAACCCGATCGCGGACACCGCACCAACAAGACGCAACCTCGGTAAAGCTACTAGCACCCTGGCCACAAACTCGGAACACCAAACGGTCCAGAAAATCACATCTCGCAGACGGGAAACGGAACCCAGAAATAGGAGAGTCACGTTTCACGTGACAGGACTACCTGCCCACCAGAAGCAAGGCCGGATACGTCCACTGACGTCTTAGTCCGCGCCTCAGGTGTCCCCCTCGACCCCTGGTAGAACGGGGACACCGTACTAGTAACCACAGAACAAGTGACTAGCTGGGGTCACGCTCGTCAACGTGGGTCCAACCGCCCTAAACCACGTGTGCACACATAGACCGTGCGTCTCTGGTCTGGGCCTCTGACCGATTTTCCCCTCAGCCAGACTCTGGCTGGTAGACGTGGGGCCCGACGGAAACCAGTCTAAAACCGTCTCTCTCTTGGGTAGCCTCGCCACCACTCCCTGGTGGGACCACTCGCATGTCGAAAGGCTACGACTAGTGGGGAGTCACCGGTGTGACCACTCTCCAAGGAGAAACTATGAGAAACACGCATGCACCCTGTGTGAAAGTAGAGAAGAACCAAGTGGCATCAAGCCACTGGACTCTGTAAAGTCCTCTAGACTCACTAAATCTAACGGTCCTTGAGTCACAAGACTCGGGGTCAAGACCGTCGTACGCAACGGTACAATGCTGTTAATCTAGCCTAATCCCTAGGTCTAAAACCACGGTAGCATGAATACCGAGGTAGCTCAAGAGCCGCCGAGACCATCCCCTCAAAAGGGAACTCAAGGGACTAAGGCCACACACATGGCCCATGCGGAAAGCACAGAAGCATGATTCTCGAGGCAGCTCACAAGCTGCCACGCCGATTCCCCATCCCAGGGAAAAGTGGGAAGCCTCTAGGCTTAGGCTGGGAACTGGACTCGCAGTCCAAGGCCAAACACTTGGCCCACTCGGGAACCATCTTCCGTAGAAACCCACGACATGCGGGGGAACCCCACCGCACTCACACTGATACATGGTGACTCGATCGAGTATAATACGAAGCCCAGAACACACACCTATGGGCACGCTAGTCTAGGTAACACGGCACCTCCAGACACCGCAGAAACACAAGCACGGAACCCACAGGGTGTCCGGGACACTCACGAGGCCGAAGGTCAACCACTGTGTCACAACCGGGTTGACCGAAGACCAACAGAACGCGAACCCGACATCGCGAGCATAGAAAACTCATAGCGGTCTAGCCTTAAAGCGCCACAGGGTATGGCGGTCTAACCTTGGATCGCCACATGCTGAAAACTCTGGACTATAGTGGTCCAACCTTGGTCCGCCACAATCCCTTTGGCGGTCGAACCCACGGCCGCCAGGGGCGCGATCAAAACGGAGTAGCGGTCAAAGTCTCGGCCGCCACCAAGTCTGGCGGTTTATCGTGTGACCGCCAGACGACAGAAACCCCTACCGACAAAACAGGGCCCTGTGACGCACCCACCTTGGGCTGCCACAGTGTCTGGCGCTCCTACCTTGGGCCGCCAGAGACTCTGGCGGTCTCTGGAAGGACCACCACACCAGCCCGAGAACGGGCCGGCGGGAAAACCCCAAAAATCCAAACCACGCCCCCAAACATCCATGGATGAATGGAAAAACAAGGGGAAACCTCCCCTGTAGCCCCTAGCATGCATCTACGCCCTCGAATCGGTCCGAAACGCGACGAAATGGTAGATCGGGCGACCACTCCCCAAAACATGGATTTTCCCCAAAAAGCTCAAATAGGCCCTCTCGGCTAACCACGACCTACAAAACTCGCAGGAAAGGAAGAGCACGAGCTGGGGGTCCATCTCCCTACCACCACCGAAGATTTCGCGCCCCGAGCTCGCCGATCCACGAAGAAATCGCTTCAAAACCCTCGCCGTTCCACGAACCCACGGCCGAGCTTCACCGCGCCTCCACCGCCTTGATCCTTACCCATCCTCGCCCGTGCTTCGCCCGCGCCGTCCCCGCCTCACCCTTGCTCCGCTCCGTCGGCCGCCGGAGAGAGAGGGAGAGAGGAGAGAGCGTGAGAAGAGAGAGAGGGAGAGAGTGAGAAATGAGAGATGGGGAGAGAGAGAAAAAGGGGTTATATATATATATATATATATATATAGGAAAATCTAGAAATTACCAAAAATACAAAAAATAGGGAAAAATCACCTCCGTGATCCTCGGAAGATGCACAACGTAGTGGTAACATCTCGGAGTCGGAGAACGTAACGGTTCACCCTACACGGGATTCCGAAGGTCCGACAGACGAAAACACGCGTAAAACCTACAACGCAACCCGGGACCCCCACACAGGCGCTCCGAAAAATCCAGAAAAATATCGGCGTGTTCCTCACAACACCACTAACCCAAGGAAACTCGCGGGCACACCACCAATGGGTCTGACAATCTGGTAAAAATAGTCCGAAGCTCAATCGGACAGGATCCGCAATCCACGAAAAGTGATCCGAAACCCACGGATCCAGATCCGAAAAACCCGGGGCATTACATTAACTATCATACTGGCAGTTTTCTTAAGAGAGGTCGACAATATAGTTACAACAAGTCAACACCATGGTGCTTCCGGAAAGCATTGAAGATAGAATTTTATAAAACAGTGTCGACACTAAAGTTATAGCAGGTCGACACTATGGTGCTTCCAGAATGCGTTGAAGATAAAATTTTATAAAGTAGTGTCGACACTACAGTTACAACAGGTCGACACCATGGTGCTTCCAGAAAGCGTTGAAGATAAGATTTTGCAAAGCAGTGTCGACACCACAGTTACAGTAGGTCGACCTCATGGTTCTCCCAGAAGCACTTTAAGTTGTTTTCTATCAAACACGTCAGGTCATCTAGGGAATAAAAATATGAACTACAAACCTCTAAAAACATGGATTTCGAGGTCTGGAGGAAGGTTCAAGGTGAGACATGTGTCTCAGCCATCATCACCATACCTGAACAACTTTTTAGAGGCAGTTGTGTTAGAGTCCAAACATGGGAAATGTCTCTTGTCATGACACACCACTTTCTGCAGGCAACCAATGGGATATGGTCCTAGAAAGGTATACAAAGTAGAGAATTGACCTGAGCCAATGAGGAAGCAGACTGCAATATCTCTTCCATGTGGATCATTAAATGCTCAGATCGGAAGCTGAAGACAAGTCTTATTCTATATCTCCTCTGTGCCAATCAAAAGAAATCAAGTCTGAAACCATAATTTTCTACCTATGCTGGACCAATCAGTGGATAGATTTTTGGAGGGAAGTTTTCTATCTTGGAAAACCAAAATGGGACACGCACCTCCATGCTTGAAGAGAGCTACAAGGGTGCCAACAAGAACCAGGGAGAGAACCGGCTAAAGGAAGAGAGGTGTGGCTGCTATTGTTGCTGCCAGAAGGAGAAGGAGTTGTTGCTGGTGCTGCTAGAGTAACTGGTGCCTCTGGAAAAAGAAGAACTTGGCGCCATCTCTGTGAAGATCTAAAGAAAGGCCACAAGCTCCTCTTGCACCTATTCGTTGTCCTGCAAAGAGAAGCTACCAGCAATGATGCAACGAATCTGAAAGCAGCAAACCAAGCCCTCCAGTTTCCAGACAAGGACATTTGCATATGGAATTGAGTTTCATTCTTCTGGTCTGAAGTTCTTCACTACCCTTTCTTTGTTTTGTTCTTGTTCTTGCTGAAACTTGAACCGTCCCTACCAGTGATAGTAGGAAGATAGATCAAGCTAGTGTGCTTGGATCTGTGGTCTGGCCTGTGTGCCATCAAGTTGTGTGACAGCGGTTCCTTGAGAGGGGATAATCTCTCTACAAGCTGTAAGGCAGCGGGTGGTGAAGTTGTGTAATCAGCGGGTTGTGCAGTTGCACTAGGGAAGCCTCACTTGGTTTAAGTGAGGGGTGGACGTAGGACTTCAGAGAAAGTCTGAACCACCTTAAAAATCATTGTCCAAGTGGTTTGCATGTGTGATTGCTCTTCGCTAGATGCTTGTCTAGGCCCGTTATCTATCTACACTCTTGCATCATTTGTGTGTACTCTCTGCACTCTCAAGTAGTTCTTCTATTCCGCTGTGGTTACTTTTTTTTCTAGAAAAAGATGGGCAGATCTATTCACCCCTCCCCTTTATATCAGCCATTCCCACAGTACAACATAGTCCAATTACAAACCCTTTATGCTACCCGTCCTGTGAATGGGGGAAAGAAGAAATGGATAAATCACACAAGGCACACCACATTGCACAAGGGATTTTTAAGGTGATTCGGTTGCAAACCTGCAACCTACATCCACCCCTCACCAAATCCGGTGAAACTTTCTCCACACGAGGACGAAGTCCTCAACCCACACACGAGGATGAAATCCTTAACCCACACAGGAGGATGAAATCCTTCACACACACACACACTCACACACGCACGCACGCACACACACACACACACACACACACACACACACACACACACACACACACACACACACACACACACACACACACACACACACACACACACACACACACACACACACACACACACACACACACACACACACACACACACACACACATACACACACACACGGGGACGAGTCTCACAACGCACACACACACAAGGATGAGATCCACAACACACCTACAAACACACACACAGACGCACACACACAGATGAGATCCACAACACACCCATACACGCACAGAGAGAAAACAACAAGCTGAAGTGCAGCACCCACACTTTTGGTCTCTCACGAGCGCACCGTACACACGGTTTACAGATGCAAATACAGAAGTAAAAATAGAAAGATCAGCAAAATGAGAAGGCAACGATGGCTTCAGATTGAAGTCTTGAAGGTCTATCAAAGTCAGGCTAGCTGCAAAGAGGGGTTGCACTCCTTTCAGCTTCTTCTTTTTACACCACTGGTTTTGGCTTGAACCAGGGCTGGGCTGCTCTCCATACTCCTTTCTCTTCTTCTTCATAGGTTTCTATTGAAGGCTCAAGGGAGACGTGGGCTTTTCTCTTCAAAGCAGCAACAGCTTCTCCAAAAGAAGCTTCATGTATATATAGAAGAGCCAGGTAGAAGGATTTTCCCTCAAAGAAAATCTATAGAAGACCGATTTAAATTCAAAATGTTCTCATTTAATTTTGACCTTCTTTCAATAGTGCTTGAGATGATCCACCAGGTATAAGGGAGCAGATGGGAGAGGAATTTTCCATCCAAAAATCTTTTCTTGGCTTTGTAGAAAATATTCTGTAGGATATTGTCTTGAGCATGCAGGGCTTTCTTAGCTCAGTCTAAGGATAGGACGATGGTAGGAAGAGAATAGACCTTTCTGAAGTCTTGTGGCTTTGTCCAATGAGTAATGAAGTGCATACCACCTAGCTAGTCCTTTCTTTGAACAGAAAAGATAGAGCTCTGGCAGAAGGGACTTTCACAGACCTGGTGGCTGACCAAGTCTTCTCCAAGAAGGTGTTCTGAACTATCATTATGTACTGGCAGAAGCTCTGACCTTGGTACCTTCTCTAGACTCCAAAATATGTGTTTTTGGAGGTTTAGGCCTGGCATTAATGCTCTCTGGATGATTTTCTAAAAGATAGATTTGTCAGAGTACTTTGAGATTTTCCTTCAATGAGGTCAACCTACTGAGATAGTAAGGTCGACACGGCTTTGTAGAATCCTATCTTCAACAGCATCTGGAAGCACCATAAGGTCGACCTGCTGAGATAGTGAGGTCAACACTGCTTTGTAAAATCTTATCTTCAACGGCTTCTGGAAGCACCATGAGGTCGACTTGCTGTAAATGTAGTGTCGAGCTATCTTAAGAAGACTGCCAGTATAACAGGTTCTGGAAGACCATGAGGTCGACCTGCTGTAAATGTAGTGTCGACCTTTCTTAAGAAAACTGCCAGTATAATAGTCTCTGGAAGACACATGAGGTCGACCTGCTGATAGGTGAGCTCGACCTTTCTTAAGAAGCTGATGTTGGAGCAGCGTGAGATGAGGTCAGAGCAGCTCTCTTCAACTTGCGATTCTCACCTGAATTCTGCCTTTGCACCTTGAGTTATTTTCAACCTTGGCAACTAAGTTCCATCATATGCAAGCTCCTTGTCCTTTGATGTTTTCTCCACTTAATTTCAGCCTCATATCAATATAGGGAAATCCATTATCACCTTAGAGTGAACATGTACAAAGCTTCTCATTTGAATTGCCATTTCTACTACTGATCTTGATGTTGCTTGCAATTGCTCCCCATGTCAACTTGGCTGAGTGCCTTGTACTCAAGAGAGCCTTTTCATGATGAGCATAGCATGGAGGCATGAACAACATTTATCATGCATGCTGAAGCATAGTTGAATAAATTCAATAGACTTGTAATGAATCAAACTCAAACATCATCAAAAGAACATATATCCAACAAGAGCAGCCCTACAGAAAGCCCGAAGAGAAGATACATTGGATCCCTATTTGAAACTACCACACCAGCTTCTAGATCTGTATCTGAAGCCACAGTTGGTGTTATTCTTGTTACAATTCTTTTCCTTTGAAATAGGCTCAGGTGTGTTTCCAGTGCTCTGGTTGAGAGACTGGAGTTGGCCTTGGCTGTGTGACAGCCGTGTGTGCCTTGGGGCTAGTCCCCATGTTTTTGCTGCATTTGCAGCTTGTTTTCTTTGTTTGTGCGTGTGTAGGGGGGGTTCATCCCCATGTGTGGTGAGGATTTTGTCCTCGTGAGGAGCTTCCTCCTCGTGTGTGTGGGGGGGTCCGTCCCCGTGTGTGTGTGGGGGGGGCATCATCCCCGTGTGGTGCTGCGTTTGTAGCGTGTGGTAAAGCCTCACCGGGTTTAGTGAGGGGTGAATGTAGGTCTGCGGGTTTGAAGACTGAACCACCTTAAAAATGCCTTGTGTAGGGGGTTGTAGTTGTGTGTTTGATTCTTATCTTCTTTCCCCACTCACAGGTTGTTTCGCTAATTGCCATGCTTGTTAATTTGGTTGGTTGATTTTCTACCCTTCCACCATTCTGATTCACGCACGCAACTAGAGTTTGATGTGCAGCAAATGTGTTTATTTACTGAACTCACTTGAGGCAGCGTCGACTCCAATGTGGTGGTGCATCGACCTCAACCCCTTCCAACAGCAGTCCCTTGCTCTCCTATGCATGGTGTCCAGGTCTGCTGTATGAACTGGTTTTTGCTGAAATCACAGTCCATATTGATTAGTGTGTTATTTGCATACCAAGCCGAAGAGGTTGAATTGGGTTTAGTTTTTAATTGGGCATATTTTCTTAAAGGATCTATTCACCCCCCCTTCTAGATCCGGTTGTACCCCAGGGGACCTAACAATTGGTATCAGAGCTTAGCTCTGTCATTCTCAGATCCAACGATCTGTAGAATAAGATCCCAATCCTTTTATAATCATGAGCTCTTTCGCTGATCAGTTTTTCATGGCTTCCCCTTCGATCTTTAATGGTACTAACTTCAATGATTGGTTAGGAAGATTATGTAAGTTTTTAAACTCACATGATCCAAAGCTTTGGAGGATTATTGCAAATGGCCCTTTGAGTTTGCCTAAGGAGAAAGCCAAATGGACTCATCATCACAAGTCCATACATTCTTACAATCTCACGGCCTTAAACTTGTTGAAAGTTGTAGTAGATTTCACCACATTTCCATTTGTCGTAAGCTGCAGCTCAGCCAAAGAGATCTTGGATGGCCTGGTCGACATCCACGGAGAACCGGAGGCCAAGTGTTTGATGGTCGATAGAAGTGATCACAGTAGTGATCAACAGGATAAACTATCCTCTCATGTGAGCTCTGATCCTGAGGACTTTACCTTTGATGAACTCATGGACGCTTATGATGAATTAGTAAAACATTACAAAAGGGTAAAGTCGGAAAGTAAAAAATTGAAGATGAAGTTTGAAAACAATTCCTATAATGACTCTTCTTGTGAAAAATGTTCCACGTTCGAAGAAGTGAATGAGTCTCTTCTATTTGATGTTGAGATGTGTAAGGAACAAGTTGGTTCCTTAAGAAAAGAAAATGAGATCTTGTGTAGCGACCCGGATTCCAGATACCGGGCATACCCGGTAGGACTACCGGATACACGTGATACCGCATGGAACCCGCGAGGCCTCCCAAGAGCGGGAAAGCTCCGAAGGGAAAAAGGCACGTGTAGAGTACATTGAAGCCACATAGATAGTACAGTAAGCAATTAAATTTCATTAGATAGGTTTGCTAAAGAAGCAGAAATAAAATTACTTTTTAATTAACAGTTCAAATAATAATTATATCCCAGAGTCAGTCTAAAGCTAAAGACAACAAGTCTAGCACAGTACAGTCGACAGAAAGAAAAGACGTACCAAGAAGTCGGGAGAAGCCCGACACAGGTACCAGCTGGTGTTGACACCCGTTTTATGACCAATAAGTCGGGTCATCTCTTTATTCATTATATATGATGCTCTGAGTTGTTCACTCTTCATCGAGTCTCTTTGTTTAGTTGAAGATCATTTCTTGGATCTTGACTCCTTGATCGGATGTGGCTCTTTGTGGCATTTCATTTTGACTAAAGCTTAGCAAAACCTTCATTTCTTCTTTTGAACTCCATTGATAATAACGGTCTGTCCCAGGAGTGTTTCTTCCTTATAACGGATGGGTCCTGGGCCGTTGCTCCTTGAAGAGTCCTGAAGCTTGAGGTCTTGTTCCAAAGCTTATCCTTTGGCCTATATGTTGAATATAACGGTCTGTCGTGCAGCCGTTGTTTCATTCTGACGCCCTATGCCTTGGCCGTTGCTTTCTTTATAGAGTCCTATTGTTTTGATCTTCTTCCTGTTGATCTTATCTCTTTGGGATAAGGTTGAAAGTAACGGATGTTCCTTGATGCGTTATTTCACTGTGGCGGTCTGTCGTGCAGCCGTTACTTCCTTCAGAGAGTCCTAGCAGTTCAGGCATTTTCTCTGCTACTCCGTGGTCGAGATAAGAACTTGGATTGACGATATCTCTTCCAAATCTAATCCTCAGGACCTTCTGTTTGATTCTATGGACTCTTGGTGATATTATCTTCAAGGATTTGCTAAGAGTTATCCCTTTATCTTGCTGGATTTTCCTCTGCTCGACCTGAGGGTTTGAGGGTCTATAAATAGAACCCTTGACTTCATGGTCCAGAGAGGAAATTCTGGAGTTTGCGACGAAGTGCTGCCGCATTTTAGAGCCACGATTTATCAAGGAGAAGTGCTTCTCACGTTCGTTTGCTGCCTGGTGAAGGGAGTATCTGTTCCTCTTGGTTCCAAAGTTCATATTTGCATATTGAATTCCTTTTCCATCTCCCTTTCATCATAAGCATTCTCCCACTTCCTTCTCTGCGTTTTTCACTGGTTTTCATCACCTAAACTTCCTCCCAATCTTTTAAAACGCCCAGAGGGGTTAAAAAACTAAAACCTCACGGTATTTCCCTTTCCTTTTGATGATATTGTGTTTATTGAAGAATTGATGCTATATTGTCTAAAGGGCTAATTTGGGTTATTTGTTCTTGTTCTCTACGTCTTTGGCAGGTTTACAGGTTCTTTGCACGAGGCCCAAGTCTTCTGGCCGGCTGGAAGAGTTGGAGTTAAAAGGATTCACGCTTTGCTACTGCAGGTTATTTGACGGTCTTGTGCAGGTGCGTCATATTCTTCCAGCGGTCTATCGAGCGACCGTCACTTCCAAGTGACGCACAGGGTTCTGGCCGTTACTTTCAGCTGACCTGCAGGTCTTCTTTGATCTTTCCTCTCCCGTGGGCGGGTGCTTCATCCACCTATTTCCAAGGTATTTTCAGGTCTTTGGCTTGTTTTTACTTTGGTGGCGATCACATCTTTCTTAAGTATTGGGCATTAGCTTTCTCTTTCGCATCTCACATCTTTTATTTCCTTGCTTGTTCCACCCCTTGCGGTGTGTTTCTATTTACTCCTTGCTCCACGCCTCGGCGTGTGTTTTTTCCTTTATTTCTTAGCTTAGTTTGGTTTAGATAGCATGCCCATGCTACAGCTTGATTTGGTTGCCTAGGTTCATGATCACATGTTCATAGGTTGAGTGCAGATCTTTGATTATTTGCTTGTCATCTTGCTACATATCATCATTAAGACCCCAAGAAAAAGAAGATAGAGAAGCAAAATAAAATCAACAGATAATTTTTTGGCGATCACGGTGGGACAGCTTGTGCCAATCGTGCTTTTGATATCTGTTTAAACCTGCCATCATCTGCTTATTCGGTTCCCTTTGGATTGCCCTCTTATTTCCTGATGATTCTGGTTTTCTGAGCGTTCTGTGTCCCTGCGTTGGAGTCCTCTGACGCAGGGTCATTAGACCGACATATCTGTTCTGCTGCGAGAGTTTTCACGGTCTTTTCCTGTTACTTCTGGTTGATTTTGGCTCTCTGGCTCATTTGACGGTCCTACCTCCCTGCGTTATATTACTTCTGGTGGTCTGGTCTTCGACCGTTATTTTATTCTGACGCAGGGTTCCTCGACCGTTATACTCCAGACAGGTACGCATCTGAGGTGCATTTATTTCCGCAGTTTCTGCTATGACTCTTTGCTTGGGTGATACTTGACTTCCTCCTTGCTTTGTTTCATATCTCCATATCATTGCGTGCATCATTGTTTGTTAGATCATAGGCTAGACTTTGCATGCACTCTGGTGCACATAGGGGCATTCATACATTCATATCTTAGATTGTATTTTCCTACCTTGTTGTGAGGACCTCTCGTCTCCATATTCCTTGGGGCCGACTAGGAAATCACACCAGGGACCTCCATAAGTCCCCGCGAGCCGTGGATTCCCACACGGACGCCGGGCTGGTTGTACCTTTCCCACCCCGTGTCTAGGGTTGCATAAGTGAAGGAGTGATTACACTTAGAGTCAAGCCAAGTCCCATGCCCATCTCCTGTTAGGAACCCGTTGTTGAGAGCACATTTCAATCCAAGGCAGAAATCACAAGAATCTTGCTGCATCATCTTAAGCAAACTTGGTTGACTTTGGGTGTTTTCATCTTTTGTCACTTACATCTTTATCGGGGTCATTTTAGTTAGGTTACTCATTGTGTGATTGTTTGCGTTGTGTTGTTTGCATCTTTTCCAAGGTTGTTCGTTGCATGTGGAGTTGTTTTCGTCCATACGAATCATCTCCTAGGATCAATTCCTTCGTCAAGTTCTATTCTAATCCACTCTTCTAGTCCGCTATGGCATCCTTCAATCCTCCTCACCCCCAAGAGGACTCGCTTCCTCAAGGGCTTCTTGAAAACCTTCCTAGGGTTACTTCTGGGGAAGGGACCGCCCCTCTTCTATCCTCCACTTCCATGGAAGGCGGTCAAGCTACCCCTTCTTTCTCCACTCCTTCCGCGGGCTCAATTCTTCACATGATGGCCCAATTGGACCCGGCCCAGCTTCAGGTTCTCTATCAGGCCATGCAAGGGTCCAATGCTTCTCCTTCTACCATTATCCAAGGCCAATCCAATCTCTCTGTTGATCCATCTAGGGTTAATGGGCCCTCCATTCAGCACACTCCGATTGATCTCACTCCGGTCCAACCCCGGACCATTTCCTTCACTGGCATGGAGACGGGCCAGTCTTCCAATTCAGCCCACCAATCTTTTGATAAAGGGAAGTCACATATCTCTTCGTTTGTTCAGGTGGATCATCACACCTCTGGCCTGATAGCTCCGCAAGTTCTCCTGGGCCCTTCCGATTTCCTACACCCTCAGCAAGGGGTGGCCCAAGCTTATTCTAATTCGGGTCAAGCTCAGGCCCAATATCCTTCTTACGGGCCCCCTATTTCCACTGTCTATCCTTCTGCTCCTTCCTACGGGCTTCCACCTTCTGCTACAATCATTCCGTCCGCTCCTCAAGTCCAATCGACATCTTTCACTACCCCTGCTCCCTCTCGAGAGCAGGAACTATTTGATAAATGGGCCACCATGCAACAATAACTTGATTTCCTCCAGAAGCGGGTTGGCCCACAATCTTTGGCAGATATTCCTGTCCCGAGCTTCCAGATCATCCGGTTCCCTCCACAATCGGAACTCCCTAACTATTACAAGTACGATGGGAACGGCAACCCCTTTATTCATGTGAGGGATTTCCTATATGAATCGGCGCAGTTCCAATATGATGATCGCCTCATGGCATATTTATTCCGCCGATCTTTGGATGGTGTTGCTTTGGAATGGTTTTACTCTCTGCCATTAGAGGAGGCTGAAAGTTTCAAGGTAGTGAAGGACAAATTTATCCAGCGGTTCCAAGATAGGGTCGGCCCGAATACTCATTTACAGATCTAGTGGCCGAGAAAATGAAGCCGGATGAGGAATTCGCCACTTATGCAGACAGGTGGAGACAAATGGCCGCAAGAGTGCTTGGCCATATTCCGGAGGAAGAGAAGGTCAAGCTGCTCATTTCAAATGCTACCCCGACCTTCAGGAACATCCTGGCAATGAATGATATAGCTAACATGCATCAACTCTACAGCCGGGCGCGCTTCATACAAACCCAGTTCAAGGATTCTCCCATACACGCCCTATTTGAAAATCAAAAGCCCAAATATCACAAGAAACCACAAGGGCCGGTTACCGAGGGGGTCCAGACAAACGAACAGGTATAAGCCGTTGCCTTTCCATTTCAAACCGCACCTTTCCGCTTCCCCCAAAACCCCCGCACTCCACAAAATCTCGCTTCACAGAACTTTCAAGCCGCTCCACAAAACCCTCCACCTGCCTTCACCGTTCCACAAAACGCCTTCATCGCTCCACAACAACAACCACCACCTCCACAATACCACAATGTCCCTCCACCCAACGGCTGTAACAACAATCCGAACAACAATCGCCCGGCTCCCAAGAGGGCACAATATCCTCCACTACCAGAGACCCTCACGGATATCTTCTCGGCTCTTATGTCGGTGAATGCAATTCAACTTCCTCTGGAACGGCCTAACTGGAACCCAGCCGTTGATCAGACGAAATATTGCATGTTCTATAGGCAGCCAGGCCACACTATCGAAGGATGTTATCAGTTCCGGGATCTGGTATACGATCTCCATGAAGGGCAGAGAATCGATTGGGCCGAGATGCATCGGGCCATTGTTGAAATCAAAGAGAAAAGAAGGCAACCGCCAAGGCAGCAAGTGTAGCAGCATCCAGCACCGCAGCCGCAGCAGCCACTACCACAACAGCAACCACAACAGGCTCAGGATCTGGGCATCCATCAAGATCCGATGCCAAATCATCCGCCTGCTCTACAGCAACAGCAGTCGCCGGCACCGGCACAAGTGAACGTAGTTCAACCTCCGGCCCTCACTGCCGGGTGGTCTTTCGACGATGATGGACCCACGCCGCAAGTCATGGCCATCCACCACAACTACCGCAATCCTCTCACCCTTTCCTTCGTCCTTCCTGCATCCCCAGCACCCCCCCGCTCATCCTTCCATTCACATCCGCTCCAACAAATCCACAACCTACCACCACTCCATCGTACCTTCCGCCACTTACCCCCGCTACCATCATTACGCCACCACTCAACCCTTCACCTATCTTTACGCTCCCCCCAACATCCCCTCCACCCGCACCAACACTCATCACCATCCCGCCATTCACCAGTCCTTCATCCATCATCCGCTCACCACCGCCTATTACCCCCACTAACCTCACACCCCACCAAATCATCTCCCCTACACAGCCTACTCTGCTTATTCACCCCGCAGGGCCCATCATACTATCCACCGATGCAGTGGCTGCTACAAGTTGCGCCTTAAGGAGCGGGAAGTTATTTCATCGGAATTATCCTACTAATTCCAATCCCCAGTCCTCTCAGCCAACAACCGAGCAAGAAGAAGCCGAACCTCTGCCGAGTACTCAGTATGACTTATTGCATCATCTGGACCGAGTACCCGCCAAGATATCTGTTCTGGAGCTCATTAAAAGGTCTACCCTTCACCAGGATGCATTAAGGGACTTCTTACAAAAGGTAATGGTTAGCGATGATATGGCAGTCGACAGCTTACCAACGGAACTAGCAACTATCTCCAAAGGGCCGGCAATCACATTTTCAGAATCCGCGCTAGCACTCTCGAAAGCTCGGCAAATGCCGCTCTGCATGACAATCACTCTGAACAAAGTCAGCATTGAAGCAGCGCTGGTTGACACAGGGGCTTCAATCAATGTGTGCCCACTCAGTACCCTCCGAGCTTGCAACATATCTGAAGAGTTATAACGACCTACCCCTACCACTATAGCAGCATATGACAACTCAAGGCGAGCATGTCACGGGGTGGTCACTATCCAAGCAGAGCTCGGACCCCTTACAATGGCCGTGGAATTCTATGTACTAGACATCGACCCTATGTTCAAGGCTATCTTGGGTCGTCCATGGCTGGATACGCTCGGTGCCGTGCCCTCCACCGCACATCAGTGCGTCAAATTCCCTTTCCAAGGGAGGGTCGTCAAGGTCAAAAGCCTATCTACAGTGCAATAGGTTAAGGCCATTTCAGAACAGATTCTTCCTACACTTTGGCCAAGCAGCCGACCCGTCATATCAGTGCTGGATTTAAACTTCCCTTTGGCTTATACACCTCCTAGGCCCATCACTACTCCAGTTAACATCAAGATGAAGCCCCAGATCCGAGACTCAAAAGGCTGGAACATTATACTGAAACTGGGCTACCAACCGGGGAGAGGCCTCGGTGCACAATTACAAGGAATGACCAAGCCCATACCCAAGGGAAGAAAGATGGGCAGGAGAGGTCTTGCCTACAAAGAAACCGTATTATCTATGATGGGTGATTCTGGGCCACTCACCTGGGACTACCGTCAGCACTTTGTCTGAGGGCCTCTCCAGCCCGGTACATTAGCTCTGTAGCCAGCTCCGTTAGAGAGAAATACAGTATGTCCGATTGCCAGTCCTCCACCGGCACTAAAAAGGCAAGAACATGATATGCTTGATTATGGTCAAGCCCTCCAGGGGTTGTTTCATGAAGAAGACTGCCAAAAGAAGCAAGAGGTTCGGCTCATGCAATGGAGACCGAAGAAGCGGCCAGACGATGATCCATGGGAGGAGGGGAGCTCGCCAATTGTCTTTTCTTGGTCTCGCTCCCATTTTCAATCTCTCCTCCAGCAATGGGAGTTCTTACCCCGTCTTCCTCCTATCATGGTAAATCCATCCTTCGTTGATCCGCCCGAGATTCTATTTGTTACTTGCGCTTGCGGGCACTGCCCGCCCATTGATCTATCCACTCTATTCACTCCTCCTCCTCCCAACACCCAACTCCACGAGATGTGGTTCTCATCTTCTGATCCCTTCTTTGACTGCATCTTCCCCGAGCTATTCCCTATGCAGCTCCCGCCTCCTCCATCTTGCTGTATAGTCTCTGCTGATCTCCAAAAAAAAATGTCAAATTCAAAATGGAGATTTCAGTGGAAGATTATGCTACCTTGTCTCCATCCTCATCCCAGGGGCACGAGTCCCCTGCTCCTTCACTCCCACTAGGTCTCCTTTCTCCTAGGTTAGGATTAGGGTCTATCGAGTCTAGGGAAGTAGAATTAGTTAGATCTAAAGAAGTAGGGTCTTGTTCTAGGTCATCCAACCCTTCCTCCTCTGAGCCGCGCCTGCTTGCGCGTCCTCCCAAATCTGTTCCTGATAGGTTCTAGCGAGACCTAGCTCAGCGCTGTCATGCCCTTTTAAAATGTCCAGAATTTGTTGCTACGGCAATTACGATTGAGGATGGAGAAGAAATAGAAGGGGCGTGGGGCGATGACGGACTCAACGTCTATGAAATCCTGGGTGAAAAAGATCCGGTTAATGAGGACAGCGACGTAGATGAAACTGCTGATCTGTACGTGCAAGGACTTAAGAAATTCGACGAGCCGTCATAAGCAGTGGATGAACCTACGAAAGAAATCAATATGGGAACCGAAGAAGACCCCAGGCCCATCATTATTGCTGCTAATCTCCCTCCACAAGTAGAAGAAGATTTGATCAAAGTTCGAAGGGAGTATAGCGATTCCTTCGCCTGGTCTTATGAGGACATGCCAGGTCTTCACCCCTCTTTAGTAGAACATCGACTCGTGCTTAAACCAGGGGCAACACCGGTGAAACAACGGTCAAGAAGATTTCACCCCCACATGGCCTTAAGGATTAAGGAAGAAGTTGACAAGTTATATAAGACCAGATTCATTAGAGTTGTCCTATATCCTCAGTGGGTGGCAAACATAGTCCCTATCATCAAGAAGGATGGAAATGTGCGTATTTGGATCGATTTCAGGGATCTCAATAAAGCATATCCCAAGGATGATTTCCCGCTGCCTCACATTGATGTCTTGGTCGATAGTACCGTCGGGTACGAATCGTTGTCATTTATGGATGGTTACTCAGGATATAATCAAATCCGTCTCGCTCCAGAAGATCAAGTGAAAACCTCCTTCACCACGCCCTGGGGTACATATTGTTATGCGGTTATGCCGTTCGGTCTGAAGAATGCAGGTGCCACCTATCAAAGGGCGATGATGGCCATCTTCCATGACATGATGCATATCTATATGGAAGCTTACGTGGATGACATTTTGGTGAAGTCAAGAACCAAAGAAGAACACCCCTCTATTCTGGCTAAGGTACTGCAAAGAGCCAGGGAGTACAAGCTTAAGATGAATCCGAAGAAGTGTGTATTCGGAGTCTCCTCAGGGAAGCTGTTAGGTTTCATAGTGAGCAAACGGGGGATCCAGATTGATCCTAACAAAGCACAGGCCGTCATGGATATGCCTTCGCCTAAGAACATTACGGAACTTCGAGGATTGATCATCCGATTGTAATTCATTAGAAGATTCATATCCCAACATTCTCAAAGGTGCCGTCCATTTTATGAATTGCTTAAGGCGGGGGTTAAGTTTGAATGGAATGAAGATTGTCAAAAGGACTACGAGGACTTGAAGGAATATCTATCCAATCTCCCATTTTTGCAACCTCCTATCCCTGGGAAACCCCTAATCCTATACATCTCAGTTATCGAAGACTCCCTAGGGGCGGTATTAGCACAAGTAGACGATGAAGGGAAAGAGTGGGCTACGTACTATCTCTCTCGGTTGTTTAATCCAGCTGAATCCAGATACACCGCTATGGAGAAGACTTGTGCCGCCTTAGTGTGGGTAGCTCAGAAGTTGAAACACTATTTTCTTGCCCACCCAGTTAGGTTGATCTCTAGAATGGACCCGATTCGCTATCTCTTAGAAAAGCCTGTCCTTTCTAGTAGGTTGGCTCGCTGGCAGAGCTTCCTCTCTCAGTTCGACATCACCTTTGTTGTTCAGAAGGCGGTCAAAGGATATGCCATTGCTGAGCATCTCGCTTATCTCCCCATTCCTCACACCGATTCCATCCATGACGATTTCCCTGATGAGCATCTTTCTGCTATCTCTCATCACCCCTTTTGGTCTCTGCACCTCGACGGTGCACTCAATTCTCAAGGCCGAGGGATCGGTGTTGTTCTGCTTACTCCAGAGGGGGTGACCATCCCCTTTGCTTATCAACTTTGGTTTCCTGCTACTAACAACATCGCTGAGTATGAGGCTCTCCTGGATGGACTAAAGCACGCCTACCTCTTAGGTGCGCGTTATTTAAACATTATAGGAGATTCTCAACTCATCCTACGGCAAGTTCTGACCACTTACCGTACTCGTGACCCCAACCTCAAGCCGTATCAAGATCTGGTCATGCTCCTTGCCAGGCAATTCCGTAAGCTGATCTATATCCATACTCCCCGTTCTCAGAACATCCTAGCTGACGCTCTAGCATCTCTTGCTTCCTCTCTATCTTTTCCTCTCAGTCGGAACACTGAGACTATCGTCGTTCAGAGATTGGACGCACCCTCTCTTCAGGATCCTTGGTACATCAATCTTAGAAAATCTGTAGAGGCAAGAGCTGAGAAGGAAGGTCTTAAGGAAGTATCTTTAACAGAGCTAGAAGAGATTCTGGAGGAAGAAGAGTTGCCTTGGTATCATGAAATTGAGTTGTTTTGTAAAGAGGGATTGTTCCCAGAAGGGGCAAATGCTGAGCAACGCAAGTCAATCAGAAGAGCCGCCGCAAGGTACACCGTTGTTGCAGGAGAACTGTACAGGCACGCTACTAATGGGATGCTCATGAGATGCTTAGATGATATTGAAGCTTGGAAGGTGGCTGAAGCAGCCCATTCTAGTGAGTGTGGGGGTCATGTCAATGGCCAGGCTCTAGCTAAGAAGATCCTAAGGCAGGGCTACTATTGGCCCACTCTAGAGGAAGATTGCTCCCTCTATGTCCGGAGGTGTCTTAAGTGCCAAATCCACGCTGATAAAATTCATTCTCCAGCTTCATCTCTCCATCCTATGACCGCTCCTTGGCCATTCTCTATGTGGGCCTTTGACGTTGTCGGCCCGCTCGGTGATCCTAATTCCCAGATCAAGCAAAAAATTTTTATCCTTACCGCCACTGAGTACTTCACCAAGTGGGCCGAAGCCGAGGCATACGCAGAGATCAAAGCTACAACGGTGTGCCGCTTTATTATGAAAAATATCAACTCGCGGTTCGGAGTGCCAAGCAGCATCATCACCGACAACGGACCCCAGTTCGTTTCCCAAGAGCTTAAGGACCTATGTAAGAAGTTCAAGATTGCATTGCATCATTCATCTCCATATTATCCTCAAGGCAACGGCCAAGCCGAGGCCACTAATAAAACTCTTCTTAAAATCATCAAGAAAACATGTGAAGCTCATAAGTTTTCTGATTGACCAGAAAGATTAGTGGAAGCTCTGTTGGCTTACCGCACCTCCGTCCGTACCCCTATGGGACAAACTCTCTATTCTCTTACCTACGGGATGGAGGCGGTGCTCCCATATGAGATCCTGATCCCTTCCCTTAGAGTGCAGCTTGATAAGGAACTTAATCTCGATGAACGTTGAGAGACGTTGCTGGTTCAGTTGGAACTCTTAGATGAGAAGAGGATGAATGCGGCCGATCATGTATCCGTTTATTAGAAAAGGGTTTCGCGTTATTTTCAAAAGAAGGTAATCGAACGTAAGTTTCAAAAAGGTGATATGGTTTTGAAATGAAAATTCATTCGGTCTACAGGTCCTAGGTCTAAATTACAACCTAATTGGGAAGGGCCGTTTGTCGTAAAAGAAGCTTATCCGGGAAATGCTTATCATTTAGTAAACGCGGAAGGTGAGGAGCTCTCTCACCCGTGGAATGGGTTGTATCTTAAGCATTTCTTTCCTTAGAGTCTAACCACGTGCTACCCCGGCAGCAAGATGTTCCTCCTTTCACTAAAGGAGTCCCGAGTGAGGCAATCACACACTACACGGCGTCCCTGGTCCGGTTTTCCACGTTGAGAAAGGACAACGTTTCACCTTGGCCATGCTTTGGGGGAAAGTCGAGGTCCCTGTCCGTTTCTTCCTTCAGCTAAAACCAGGGGCAAGAGGTGAATAAGGAGGTGATAACCGATCCAAACACCCTCACGAGAGGAGGTCTCAAATAGGGGCAGTCCGTTATGACCTGACGCCACAAGAAACAAAAGAGACAGCGAAGGGGCAATCTCTATGACAAAATCAAAAGCATCACCTCAAAGTCGATATAGTATGAATTATGAATTCCAAAGCTCCATGAAGGCAAAGTAAGAAAAGCTAGGCATGACAAGAGTGGCAGTACAGTTCCTCGCGGGACGTTATGAGCCCGGTCGCATGCATGCCTAGGGTGGATTAAGGTTCGATGACGGACTCAAAGCCCCGGCACAACAGATCAAATCTCTAATGGGTTGTACGGAAAGGAAATCAAGTCTTAAAAAACTTCTATATCTGGCCTAAAGCTTACCCCCCGTATTCTGTTTTTCTTTTAGGACCAAGATTAGTACCCTGGGTATGGCCCTGGCAGAAACACCGTCATTATAATTGGACCTTGTCCAGGGGTCGTCACCTCATTGCACGCCAACCTCGGGATTCTCAATACAAGGAAGGGCTCACACTACTGGGGAAGCACTGGTTTTCCAAAATCCAAAAAAATCAAATGTTTTCAAAATCCAAACAAATTTAATATTTTCCAAAATCCAAAAAAATCAAATATTTTTAAAATCTAAAAAAAATCAAATATTTTCAAAATCCAAACAAATTGAATATTTTCAAAATCCAAACAAAATCAAACATTTTCTAAAATCCAAAAAAAATCAAAATATTTCTAAAATCCAAAAACATCAAATATTTTCAAAACCCAAACAAATCAATTTTTTTTCAAAGTCTCACAAAAATCAGATATTCTCCAAAACCCCCGAAAACACCATCATATGCATTGCATGCATTGCATTATTTTTATTATGTTTTCCGCCTATTTAACAAGGCTCCACCCCTTGACCAATTATTAAGAAACGGTCATTATCTAACTTGCTTCAAGGCAAGGGGTTGAGTCTAAGAACAGATCTAACTTGTTTCATGTTTAAAGTGTGCGCAGAACACAAGATCAAGATCAAAGTGAGAAGCTCACAATTATGCAGATTCAAAGGCTGTAACGCGTCATCACCAGGTCGCTACAGTCATCCAACGGTCATATCCTTACCGTCACTCCTCTTCTTGCATAAGCTTTCTTTCTTTCAGCAGCCATCATTCTAACGGCCATGGTTATGACCGTTACTTACTCTAACGGCATGAGTCTTGACCGTTACATCCCTCAGAGAACAGGGTTCTTCGTGCTTCCATTCTGACGGCCTATCGTCAGACCGTCGTTTCTTTATAACGGCCCAGTGCACATCCGTTACATACTCTAGAGGCTCTGCCTGTTCACATCATTCCAGACAATCAAGCCACAAAACTCTTGCTCATTCAACTGAGACAATCTCATCTCATTCAATCAGGCTTAATGAAAAATGAATTCATAAAATTCCAACTTTTTGTCATACAAGCAACATCTCTCATAAATAAAAAAGATAAATCAAGCTACATTAAGTTTTTTATCTGCAAGAGGGCGGATCTTCCTCAACTCTTTCACGTAGCCTCGACGTGCTTCGTCGTTCTCTTCAACTTCTTCTTGCCACGGGCGCACTTTGCTGATCTCCCACATGGTCAGCGCGTTCCGGATCGCTCTTTCATCCTCCTCGGTCCCCATCTTCCTAGATAGAAGGGGAGGGTAGTGTGATAATGCAGGAGCTTGGGTCTTGGAAGTTCGATCTGAAGATGGCACCGGTGCGGGTTGTAGATCGCCATTGTAGTGTTCCCCACTAGCTGGAGGTCCAGGCCTTGACGCCGCGGTATTTTAAGAGGAGTGCTTCGAAGGATTCTTGGTCGCATATTGAACTTGTCTATTGGCAAAGTGTTGAAGAAGAGGCGCCATTCATCCCGAGTTCTCTTATCCGCCGTCTTGCATTCAACCTGTGAAGAGTATCCAAATGCTCCTCCAATGAAGAAGAGAGGGTGGCTCCCAAAGATCTGGCTAGCAGAACTAATATCTTCCTTTGGTTGGAATTTGATTCTCACTCCCATCCAACACTCAAGAAGTATCATGGAGCCGAACAAAGGTCCTCCTAAGCAAGCCGAGCTGAGTCCTTCATAGAGGTATGAGAGGATCGCTTGAGAGAGGGACATTCCCCGCCACAACCCACTAATAATGCTGAGGTTTTGGATATCTAAGAGGTGGTCGGTCGTGGTGAAAAGGAAAACTCCGCATAAGCAAACCGCCACCGCCTTGGCTATTGCCTCGTGTCTCTCCCACTTGTTTTTACAATGAGACACTATCCATTGTGCCAAGGGTATCAAGTGAATGTGGTGTGGGCTGATCATGGTCCTCACATCCTTCGGATTATGGATGAAATCGCTTAAGATCAAGGATGGGTCAAGAGGCTCGATTGTATAATAGACCCGGTCTTCATCCCCCGCCTTAGTCTTAGGGAGGGCTAGGTAGGTCTCTACCTCTTCTAATAGGACTATTACTTCGAAGGAAGGGAAGATGAAGGTATGAGTTTGTGGATGCCACAACTCTATGAGGGCTGAAACACTTGGCCAATCTAAGGACAATTTCTGGAAGTTTTTGCCTAAAATTAAGAGAGGTTGAAGGTGCCATGCTTTGAGGATTGATGTGACCTCTATAGGGAGTGCTTTTACCATAGGAGCCACCCACTTCAGATTGGAATAACATCTTGGGCCAGGAAGGGGCTTGAGAGAAGGAGAAGAAGAAGAAATCATGAAAGGAATTGAAGTGCAGAAAATTCTAAACTTGGCTGGGTTATTAGGACTTACCACCCTTTGAGCATTAGAGCTTAGGTGCTTGGGAATCGAGGTTAGCCGTTGAAGCTCTCTGTGTTCCTTTCTTGAAGCCTTAGGTCCGATGTAGGCCTTCTCCTCCATAGCCATCACCTCAAAGCTTCTCTTCATTTTGATTTCTGCCTTTGGGAGTGGTCTTTCAGCCCTAGAGCAGCGGTTTCAGCAAAGCTACGTTTTTTGGTTGAGTTTCCAAGTTTTAAAGGCTTGATTTTGGTTTTGGAAGGATAAGACTTGAGTTAGGAGGCCTTATCTTCAATCTAGATAAGTTCTAGTAGGAGATTAAGTGGATAAATCTCGGGTTTAGGCTCTCGCGGCTCAATCCATCTCGGAACACAACTCAGGCTCCAACGGTCTATCGTGGGACCGTCATTTATCTCTGACGCACCAGAATGGGACCGTCGCATTTCCTGTAGGTTCAAGTTCGCCCGATCCTATTCTGTGAAGTTTGGCGGTCCAGCATTTGACTGTCGTTCTTTCGTAACGTGTGAACCCTGAGCCGTTACACCCTCAGCCGTTCAGCTCCTTGGCTTCTGGGCTAAACATTTCCCGACGGTCTTGGTCAGGACCGTTGCTTCACCCCGACGCGTCTCCTTTGGGCCGTCACATTTCCTGCTAGTTACCCTGCAAACCATCGCTCTGCCATGATCAACGGTCTAGCATTAGGCCGTTATTTGTCTTTGACGCGCCTTTCGTTGACCGTCACTTTTCCTGCAGCCCCAGCTACAATTTGACCAGTCATGGTTAACGGCCCTTATCCAGCGCGCTATTTGATTATGACGGTCTGAACCTGGACCGTTACATTCTCTACTGCTGAATTGAGGCTATTTCTTCCTGCCTTTGCCTAGACCTGGCGGTCTTTCACATTTTACACCTCCTTCTCCACACATTCTCATGCACAACTGTTTTCATTCTTCACATACATGCATTCCTACACATGCATTCATACACACATCTTACACATTCATCATCACATACAATCCTTCATTTGTTTTTGGCATTTCACAAACACACATTCCTGCACAAAATAACAAAAGACCAAAAAGAAATTTCACTTTTCACTCCATTTTTCTATATAAGTCATGTACAAGTGATAACAAAAGGCAAAGAAAAAAAAAGAAATATATATATATATATATATCACTCGGCCGGCTTATCTCCCGGGCTGCCATCACTATCTCCGGTACCCTCGGGGTGCCTGGCTGTTGGTCCCATGGCACTGTGCTCACCCTCTGGCTGTCGTCTCTAGTCCGCCTCCTCGTTCCTCCGATGGCCGGAAGAACTGGTAAAATACCCGCGAACTTCGCTGATAGGGGCCACACTCTAGCTCCGGCTGCTCGTCCCCGACTTCCTCCCTAGAAGCCGGAGTGCATCCTTCAAGGCCCCAATCGCGCCCTTCATCTCGAAGGTCTGCACTCGGAACTGATCTCGCTCGCCTCTTACACGTGCGATGTCAGCCCTGAGTCGCTCCATCTCTCCGTCATCCGGGCGTCGCGGGGTCTCCGCTCACAATCTGGCCATCTCCGCCCGCACAAGCTCTGTTTCTGCTCGGGCTCTCTCTATCTCGGCCCGGCTCCTCTCTATCTCCGCCTGGAGACGCTCTGCCTCCGACCGAGCCTGCCTCTCCTCGGCCACTACTACGGCTACCTCTCTCGCCTGTAGATTGCATTTCATATAGTTAATCATAAGGCATTTAATTGGCATCATCATGAGCATAAGCATTTTAGCATCTTACATGCTCTGCGAGGGTGGCCTCCACCTCCTCGGCCCCGGCAACCGCCCGAGCAAACTCAGCATCCTGCTCAGCCCTGCCTCCCACAGGCTGTGAGGAAGACGATGGGGCAGCCGGTCCAGCTCGTTGGGCTCCCTCGGCCCGCTGCATTGTCATGATTAATCACATTAAGCATTTCATAAGCATAATCATTTAAGTTTAAGTTTAGAGTCTCACCAGGAGCTCCAGGGCGGTCCGGTACTCGCCCCGCTGCTAGATGGTGGAGTGAAGTAATCCCTCCAGCTCAGCGATCCGTCCCTCAAGGTCTAGCTGCATTTTAGAAACATGAGTCAGTCCATCTGGCATATTGCATTTTTTTTGCATATAAAGAGGTTTAAGGTTTAGAGTTGCATACCGGTCGTCAGGTACCTCGGTACACCCGGTCACCGTAGAGTCGAGCGAAGGCCTTCAAGTATGCCTCATCGCTCTCGTCTCGCTCCTTCACCACTCGGCCCCGCTTGTTCCAGTCGTGGACGTACTTTACCTTCCGGGCGCACCAATCCACGTTGCCGCTGATACCCCTTGCCGACTTGCCTGGGTGGTCATTACTACGGCGTGGAAAGGTCACCTCGGGCTGGTGTAGTCCCCGAGTCCGCAGGATTAGCCTATAGTGCAGAGGCTCGATGATATGGATGCAATGCAACCATATGTCTCGTCCCCAGTACGACAAGGCCGCCTCTACCCACGGCTGACCCGTGTAACCCTCGCCGCGGTACGGGGTCCATCTCACCTGAAAGCATTCAGTCCATTCATTAACATTTTTAGAAATATTGACAACATGTAGAAGCATTTAATAAAGCTTTTAAAGGTGTGTAGAAGCATTTAAAAGCATGTAGAAATCATTTCGAGTTCTGGACTTACCGACGTGTGTGGGTAGGAGTCCAGGTCGTCCTGGATCGTTCGGGTCAGTCTAATGATCGACCCTGTGTCCCTCGCTACCGTCCATCGCCTCGCGATCGGGATGCGGCCGGGGTGGAGTAGTGTGCCTCTCCCGATGCCCAGGAGATGCATGTAGCTCCAGATCTACATTTTAGAAATCAAGTCAGTCAAATTGCATAATCTTGGCATAAACGTTTTTTGCATAAATAATATAGAAAGCATTTAAATTGCACTCACCTGCAGAAAAGGCGAGAAGCCACCCAGCATCGTCTGTCGATCCGTCGTGCTGAGGGACTCGAACAGGAACGCGAGCACTGCTGCTCCCCATGCATATCTTCCGACTTTGTGCAAGTTTTCTATCATCGGAAGCAGTCTGCAGCTGATGACGTCCGCTCGAGTCGCGAAGAGGAGCTTCCCGAATAGCAGCATCAGGAAGCGTCGCAGTACTTTGTCTCCCTTAGGTCCTGCCTTCGCCGCCACGTGACGGCGCACCTGGTCTATCACTCTGCCCAGATGCTCCTCGGGTAGCTCTCCTATGGCGATCGCTGCTCTTGTCAACCCCAAGCTCTCCTGCAGTACTGATCTCGAGAGTTGAGATGAGGACTGTCCCGGCCTGATCAAATCCAACCCGAGCAGCTGCTGTGCCATTTCCCGGTAATCACCATATGTCCATCCTATCACCGCAACTCCGTGGACTCTCAATCTTGTAATCCTCGCTATGTCTTCTAGTGTGGGGATCATGTGGCCCCATGGGAAGATGAACGGCCTGCTGATTGGGTCCCACCTCTCGTGCAACGCGTACAGCAAGGGTGTGTCCATCTGGATCACCTCGATGCTGAGCACCTAGGCGAATCCCATCCCGGCCAGTCGTTCTCTCTGGTAATCGGGCAATGCCTGGTACACTGCCCGGATCTACAGCCAGGAGATCCGCGTTCTTCTCTTTCCCTGCATTCATGTAGATCATTGGTTAGTCAATTGCATCATAAAATCATTGCATAAACATTTATAAAATGAAAACTAAACAAAAATTTAGAAATTGGAAAACCCTAAAAATAGTTTGGGTCTCTGGTAGATGTAACGGCCCTGTGGTGGGGCGTTACTTGGCTCTGACGCACTCAGGGTGGCGCGTCAGGCGTGTGACGGTCGCTGACAGGACCGTCACATTGTCTCCTATTGGGTTTTTTTTCCTTTGCATCCCCGTGATCTCTCACCTTGGCCAAATGGCCTACAATCATTCCTAATGGGTTCGTGGACCCATTTCTACCCCTCAACCCCGCATGCATTCACAAATAATAAAAACATAAAAAAATCAAAAATTGAAATTAGGGCGAGGGGACCTACCTCATGGTCCATGCCCCTTCTCCTCTTCTTTGCTGGCTCCTTGGGTTCCTCTTCACCCAAGGGGGCTTCTTCTTGGTCCTCTGCAGCCGTGGGAGCTTCCTCTTCCTCCCTTGGATCTCTTCTCGCTGTTTGCTCTTCTTCCACCGGTGGGATAGCCTCCCGTTCTAGCAGGCGGTGGAACTGCCGTATTGCCTTCCTCTTTCCTCTCTCCCTCTTCTGTGGAGGCGGCTGGGATGGCTCGTCGCCGGCCATTGGAGCGATGGGGTTAGTGGTCACCGGAGGGTTTCTCGGTTGAGGGTTTTTGGGGTGTTGAATGATGAATGAATGGGCCGCGACCGTTCGGGTTTTATTTTTTGAACGCTCAGGAAATGGGACAGTCTATCGACCGACCGTTACATCCTTCTGACGCGTCTGTCTTCGACCGTTACATGTGTTGGCCCTGTTTTATTGAAGAATGTGAACCACCTGGTTTTTGACAGCCCAGTGCTGGTCCGTTATTTGGTATGACGCCCTTACACTAGACTGTTACAAACTTGCAAGTTTCTTGATGAATTAAATGGTCTAATTGATGTCAAAATGATTCCATTTCCTTTCATGTTGTTCATTATTGATGCCTCTCGCACGTACAAATGGTTATGCCTTGATTCATGCTCATATTCATATTTATTTATGGCTAACCTATCTTTCATGAAGGAAGTTATGATCAAACATCACGCCTTGCCGATCGTCAGGCAGGTAAGTCAGGTATTGTATCTCATTCCCTTATCCTTTAATGCATTACTATATGTTATTTATGATATATTATTTCGAGAATCGGCTGGTCATTCATGTGTTCAGGGATCTGATGTTCCCCTTAAACAAAAATGATGATGATCTAAGTTCACATGTTTAATCGTTGGATAGGCCGTTAGGTTGGAAAAATTTGGGGACGATGGTTCTGTCTTGCACGCTGTGGTTGCAGATGGTGTCCTGACCCTGGTTTCTCCAGCTTAGCAATATTATTTTCGAGTATTTTGTTATTTTATCTTTCTTTGCATTCGTTTTAAAGATTTCTTTTTCTTTAGCCCAGCATGCATCATACGCATCTTTTGAGCATTCACGTGCTTCATCTGTTCAAGGTATCTCAATGATGGTGAATAGTTGTATTCTTGATCTCGAATGAGGAGAATTATTCCACTCTGAATTAGAAGGTTTCCTTTGATCTCGTCGCTCGATTTGGTTGGCTGAAGATTCCTGTCTGGAGTTTAGTCAGTTCTCTTTCCTTTCCGTTGCCTCCGGCGGCTAGCCGTGTTTCCTTTCCTTAGTTGTTAGTTCCTCCAGACATGCGTCCTTTTGTTGGCTATTTCCTTGTGATCAGTTCGAAGTTTTTCCAGAAAATTCCTATCGCTTGTTGGTAAAGAACGGGTGTCGTTTTACCTTAATGCCCACTTTTTGGTCCACTCCGCTCCACTTCCGCTTCATCTCCGTGTTTCATTTCATTTTCGCTTCACCTCCGCTCGCTCCACTGCAAAGAGGACGTTAAGGAGGGGCATCTGTTGACACCCGTTTTATGACCAATAAGTCGGGTCATCTCTTTATTCATTATATATGATGCTCCGAGTTGTTCACTCTTCATCGAGTCTCTTTGTTTAGTTGAAGATCATTTCTTGGATCTTGACTCCTTAATCGGATGTGGCTCTTTGTGGCATTTCATTTTGACTAAAGCTTAGCAAAACCTTCATTCCTTCTTTTGAACTCCATTGATAATAACGGTATGTCCCAGGCGCGTTTCTTCCTTATAACGGATGGGTCCTGGGCCGTTGCTCCTTGAAGAGTCCTGAAGCTTGAGGTCTTGTTCCAAAGCTTATCCTTTGGCCTATATGTTGAATATAACGGTCTGTCGTGCAGCCGTGGTTTCATTCTGAAGCCCTATGCCTTGGCCGTTGCTTTCTTTACAGAGTCCTATTGTTTTGATCTTCTTCCTGTTGATCTTATCTCTTTGGGATAAGGTTGAAAGTAACGGATGTTCCTTGATGCGTTATTTCACTGTGGCGGTCTGTCATGCAGCCGTTACTTCCTTCAGAGAGTCCTAGCAGTTCAGGCCTTTTCTCTGCTACTCCGTGGTCGAGATAAGAACTTGGATTGACGATATCTCTTCCAAATCTAATCCTCAGGACCTTCTGTTTGATTCTATGGACTCTTGGTGATATTATCTTCAAGGATTTGCTAAGAGTTATCCCTTTATCTTGCTGGATTTTCCTCTGCTCGACCTGAGGGTTTGAGGGTCTATAAATAGAACCCTTGACTTCATGGTCCAGAGAGGAAATTCTGGAGTTTGCGACGAAGTGCTGCCACATTTTAGAGCCACGATTTATCAAGGAGAAGTGCTTCTCACGTTCGTTTGCTGTCTGGTGAAGGGAGTATCTGTTCCTCTTGGTTCCAAAGTTCATATTTGCATATTGAATTCCTTTTCCATCTCCCTTTCATCATAAGCATTCTCCCACTTCCTTCTCTGTGTTTTTCACTGGTTTTCATCACCTAAACTTCCTCCCAATCTTTTAAAACGCCCAGAGGGGTTAAAAAACCAAAACCTCCTGGTATTTCCCTTTCCTTTTGATGATATTGTGTTTATTGAAGAATTGATGCTATATTATCTAAAGGGCTAATTTGGGTTATTTGTTCTTGTTCTCTACGTCTTTGGCAGGTTTACATGTTCTTTGCACGAGGCCCAAGTCTTCTGGCCGGCTGGAAGAGTTGAAGTTAAAAGAATTCATGCTTTGCTACTGCAGGTTATTTGACGGTCTTGTGCAGGCGCGTCATATTCTTCCAGCGGTCTATCGAGCGACCGTCACTTCCAAGTGACGCACCGGGTTCTGGCCGTTACTTTCAGCTGACCTGCAGGTCTTCTTTGATCTTTCCTCTCCCGTGGGCGGTGCTTCATCCACCTATTTCCAAGGTATTTTCAAGTCTTTGGCTTGTTTTTACTTTGGTGGCGATCACATCTTTCTTAAGTATTGGGCATTAGCTTTCTCTTTCGCATCTCACATCTTTTATTTCCTTGCTTGTTCCACCCCTTGTGGTGTGTATCTATTTACTCCTTGCTCCACGCCCCGGCGTGTGTTTTTTCCTTTATTCCTTAGCTTAGTTTGGTTGAGATAGCATGCCCATGCTACAGCTTGCTTTGGTTGCCTAGGTTCATGATCACATGTTCATAGGTTGAGTGCAGATCTTTGATTATTTGCTTGTCATCTTGCTACATATCATCATTAAGACCCCAAGAAAAAGAAGATAGAGAAGCAAAATAAAATCAACAGTTGGCAGCAACGGCACGCAACTAGTACGCATTGATGTGACACAAACCCCTTGGGGGTGGCAGCCACTTGACCAATGCACCTTGGACCTAGATTTGCAAGCAATTGAACCGATCGGCGAACCCACTCAAGCGGACTCACCCGTGTAGCGCACACTCGTGCCCATAGGTAACTCGACGATGGTGGAGAGGGTCCGGGATGGGACCTCGCTGTTCCAGGGTTTGGCTCGCTTGAGATTGAACCCCTAAAGGCCTGGGATGCCCCAATTCTATGGGCGGCCAGCACGCCAAGGGCGTGGGATGTAGTGGCTCTCTCACAACTCGCTCCGCGGTGGCACTCAAATTGATGATATTTTGAGATCGGGCGCTCACTCACCGACCGACGGCACTAAGCAGCAATACTAAACAAGCAAAGCAATTCCAGTAGAGTAGGGCAACCCGAGGCTCACCTGATCGGTGTGAAGACACCGATCCCGGTCGGAGACGAGGGCGAGCGGGGAAGTGTGGGTTCCCCGCACACTACGCCGATGAAGCTTGATCCCTGTTTAAATTATACAACCACTACGCCTCACACAGGAGGGTGGACTTTGGGTGGGGATATCAGTATTAAAATGCAAACACTACCTCCATGCAGGGAGGGGCGTTAAGCCAGCCAGGCGGGGAGGGGAGATTCGCTCGAATCGCGCCGACAGAGCACCCGGCCGAATCTGCCCGGGTCTGGGCAGCAAGATAGGGTGTCGATGTAGTTGCCTCTGTGAGCTCTCCCGGACTCAGAACTTGATGAGACTTACGCCAAAATGTTTCTGACATACCCAGGTACGACTGTGATTTTTTGTGGGTGATCCCGAAGTCGTCGCCGGCGGGGACGGGCTATGGAACAGGTCCCTTGCGTGCAGAAGCAGACTGTTCCCAGGGGCAGCAGCGGATGGCAGAAGTCACCACGGTGGCTCCCGAAGTCCGAATGAGGCGAGACCAAGTCGAGGATGTCCGTGGATGAGTCTTCTTCGCGAAGCAACTAAGAACAGCACCAGAGGATGTCGGGGCGGTGAGGAGGAGTCCGTTGAGTGAGGCACTGTCTGGGCAGGACCTAAACAGACTGTCTGCACGCCCGAGGGAGAAAAAATGGAAAAGGCACTTCCTGATGCTGAACGGGACGCCGCTTGTTGGTGGTGGTGGGTGACTCGTGGCTCCAGCTCTCGGCCAAGTGGCACCTCCAGAAGTTGAAAGATGTGGCTGTGGGAGCTTCTGCACTGCAGCTCAGGTCCAGGTTCTGGTCTTTGTTGCGCAGTTGGACGAGAAGGGGCACCATGAACTGTAGCGAAGTCGGAATGAGATGATTCCACATTGCTTGCGAAGAAGACTTGCAGACCTTTCCGTTGATGTAGGCCACACCCCCAGGAGCTCCGAGATGAGGTCGTGGGCGGCGCTGCAACAGGGGGGGCGGTTCTGCAGAACTGCAGCTGCTCACTAGTATATAGAAAATGGGGTAGATGGGGTGGATGTGTGTGGGGGGCGACCCCGGGCTGTGTGGGGGTCTGGTATAGGGTGATCTAAGGTGTGGGAGGGGCAGAATGGGGGCTGGAAGATGGTCTAGCAGGTGGAGGAAGGGGGAGCTGCGAATTTGGGTTGGGATAGAGAGAGAGGGAGATCTCTCTCCTTTGGTTTGAATGAGAGGTTAATGGGGTTTAATGTTGCTTTGGGAAGGGGAAGGGTTGTGTTGGGGAGAGGAAGGGGTGCTTGGGAGAAGGGATTCTCCCTTGGGAAAATGAAAGGTTGTATGGGGAAGGGGAAAGGTTGCTTGGGAGGAGGGAGAGGTGCCTAGGAGAAAGGGATTCCACCTAGGGGTTGGAGGGGACTTAAATGGGAGGTATGGGGAAGGGGGAGGGGTCTTAATTAGAGGTGAATAGGGAGGAGAGAGAGTGAATTTTGAATTTGGGGTGGGGAGGAGAGAGAATGGGGTTCGCCCCCTTTAGAGAGAGAGAGAAGAAGAGAGAGAGAGCTAGAGAGAGAGAGAACTAGAGAGAGAGAGAGAGAAGCACCAATCTTGTGGCAACTTTTTTTTTATCAAATCTTCATTAGCTTACAACTGAGGGATTGGGGTCCTATTTATAGGAAACCCACTTTTACATATAAGACCCTGACTTTTAACATACTAACAGACAACCAAGGAAGGGGGGGTGCGCCCATGGGCCTAGCCCAAAGAAATAGGCCCAATAGCAAGCACCATAGCCTAATGAGACTCGAACTTAGGGAAATGACTTAATAACCTAGGTACAAGACTCAAATAAAAGGCAAATTACATGAGTAGAAAATGAAAATTACATCATAGGACTCGAAATAACGTGGTGAACAAGATGTAGCTTAGGCGGCGAGTATCGGGATCCTCGATCATATGAAATTGCTGGTGATGTCCTCATCATACCCTTGGGGTGCGAAAAACTCGACTCTGTCGAGTATGGGCCCACCGGGGAAGTGGTCCTCTCTAGAAACTCAGAGTGAGCCTCAACTTCCAAACTCAACCCTGCGTCCACAACTAGGGGACGGTCCCTCATCCTCTCGAGGTGGCTCAGGCGTACCCTCTTGCTGGTGATGGGACCCTGCTTGCCTAGTATTGCCTTCGTGTGCACACGTCGGACTCTCAGGCCATTTTTTGGTGGCTCTTCGAGGGTGTCCCTCTCAAAGGAAGATAAAGGCTCGAGGCACTCACTAGGATCCACCGCGGTGCCCATATAGGGTGCCGGATCCGCCATGTGGATAATGGGGTGAATCCCAAAACCCATTAGTAAGTCCAACCCGATGGCCGGGTTGCCAAAATCACTTGGAACTTGGGAAGGTCCAAGTCCACGTGCCCTCGAATTGGAGGTGACCCTAGGGTAGAGCCACTCCAATGCCATCATCACCAGATTGCCTACTTGGAATTCCAAGTGGCGCTCGCAAGCTTTTGCCCGCTCTTTGTGAACCTCACCGCTCGTTGTTAGATGCTTGCATGAATGTGTATGCCATGCACTATGATGCAGTGAGTGGGTGTGGAAGAGGATAGTATGCAAAGGTGGACCGGGGCAACCGTACATAGACCTATCATGCATAGATGTGATGAAGACTTTCATGGACTCTGGGGGGCCGGGGCAACCATAGGTGGACATATCGTGCATGGTGGCGTTAGTTACCGGAGGATCCGGACATCCATGTATGCTCCATTCATGCGTAATGGTTATGATGAATGTGGGTGGACCAGCACATCCAAATGTGGGCCAGTCATGCATTGGGCCTAGACTGTGTGTGACGTTTATAGGAGGGCTGGACTTGTGACCCTTGTCGAATGATGTGATATGCCAAGATGGGTGCATTCCTATCCTATGGGTGACGACCATGTGTGTGGGTATGGGGTGGTCTTTGAGCTCCCACTTATAAGGGTCGAAGGGGTCAGAGAAGGTATGCATCATGGGGTGGGCTTGGTCCGATAAGGTTGGATGGGATAGGGACAGGTTGGTGGTGAGTAAGGTGGGTGGGTATAAGAAGGGATCGAAGGAGTCATGGAATGTGTTTCCAAGGAAGGGGTATTCTATCTCCTCAAGGTTTTCAAATGATGGTGAGTCCTCCTCCTCAAATGTAGTATTTGAACCGAAGTCCTTGGCGGGTTGGTTGGCCATGAATGGAAGGCTTGGCATCCTACCCGAAATAAGCAACTCTAATTTGTGGAGAGCATCGGGCTCCTCGGGTGTAGGGAGGAATAACAGAAGGTCACTAGTGTAGCAACCCATAGTGTAAGTGGAGGAGATGGATCCGACACATAGGTGTAGGAGGTCAAGGCTCCTAGGTTGGTCGGCTACAGTGGTCAACAGGTCAGTTAGCTCCATTTGCCAAGCTATACCCTTAAGAAAGTCCCCTAATGTCTCCACCTGATAGGATGATTGGATTGTGGTGTGGTAGGTGGGTAAGGGTACTATAGGGAGGTTTTGTTCCATAGGAGGGCAGACATGGGCCATGAGATCTCTAAATGGGTTCTCCTTTAGCCAACGTGAAAGGGGTTCTCCTAAGATGAGCTCGGCCCCTACTAGGGAGGGTGGTGTAAGGTGAAGTCCACCATGTGAAGTTTCTTCTTCTTCCTGGACATGAGTGATCTCCATGGCGGGGGTTGGGTCCGGAGTATTCACCACTATGGGGTCGGGTATGGGGATCATGGTTTCCTCTACCAAGGAGGTGAGTAAGTCCATTGTTTGTGGGGTGATGATGACTGGCATATGGCTCTTTTGGGGTGGTGGGTAATGGGGGACTTGGGATAGGATGGGGAGGGGTAGAAGTGGAGGCCTAGGTTGGGCATCTTGTAACTCATGGGGGAGGGTGCACCCCATTTGGCTCAATGGGTCTTCCTTGGGTAGGAATGAGTTCTCTTGACCTATTTGGGCCTCATATTCTTCTTCCCAATCTAGGGGAGCCTCATAGTCTTCGGTCACCTCCATGAGTTCCTTTTGGAAATGGGTGGGATGAGGATTTGTGGAAGCTTGTGGGGTGTGGGTTTGATGGGGAATGTTGGGTTGGGTGGTGGCCAATTTGGTTTTAATGGTGGTGGTGATCGGGATTGGAATCATTTGGGGTGGTGGAGATTGGACCCTAAGGGAGGTCTTGGGTTGACTGGGAGGGAAAGGTGGACTGGGAGTGCTCATTGGGCTATGGGTGCTTGAGTTGGAAGAGTGGGAAGGTTTTGGAATGAGGATCTTCCTAAGTTCTACCTTCATCTCTTCCCATGAGTGAATGGGCTCTTGTCTCTCAATCCCCTTCGAATCTCAAGCTTTCTCCATTCTGTCTCGCCGAAGGGACCAAGGGTCGTCTTGGCGAGGCGCACTTTTCTTTCCTCGGTCATGTAGTAGTGGTGGAAGTATCTATCCATGGAGGTCTCCCATTTCCTATATGTGTGAGGGTTTCGGGACCCATCGAAGCGGGGCAACTCCGGCCCGATAATGAAGTAGTCATCGGAGTGCCTGGTGAGGTACATGGTTTGGATGATCGGATGACCTCAATGCAATGTGCCCTAGGACAGACTTAGTAGAGACAAGTCTAGAACTTGCTCTGATACCAATTTGATGTGACATAAACCCCTTGGGGGTGGCAGCCACTTGACCAATGCACCTTGGACCTAGATTTGCAAGCAATCGAACCGATCGGCGAACCCACTCAAGCGGACTCACCCGTGTAGCGCACACTCGTGCCCGTAGGCAACTCGACGATGGTGGAGAGGGTCCGGAATGGGACCTCGCTGTTCCAGGGTTTGGCTCGCTTGAGATTGAACCCCTAAAGGCCTGGGATGCCCCAATTCTGTGGGCGGCCAACACGCCAAGGGCGTGGGATGTAGTGGCTCTCTCACAACTCGCTCCGCGGTGGCACTCAAATTGATGATATTTTGAGATCGGGCGCTCACTCACCGATCGACGGCACTAAGCAGCAATACTAAACAAGCAAAGCAATTCCAGTAGAGTAGGGCAACCCAAGGCTCACCTGATCGGTGTGAAGACACCGATCCCGGTCGGAGACGAGGGCGAGCGGGGAAGTGTGGGTTCCCCGCACACTGCGCCGATGAAGCTTGATCCCTGTTTAAATTATACAACCACTACGCCTCACACAGGAGGGTGGACTTGGGGTGGGGATATCAGTATTACAATGTAAACACTACCTCCACGCAGGGAGGGGCGTTAAGCCAGCCAGGCGGGGAGGGGAGATTCGCTCGAATCGCGCCGATAGAGCACCCGGCCGAATCTACCCGGGTCTGGGCAGCATGACAAGGTGTCGATGTAGTTGCCGCTGTGAGCTCTCCCGGACTCAGAACTTGATGAGACTTACGCCAAAATGTTTCTGACATACCCAGGTACGACTGAGATTTTTTGTGGGCAGTCCCGAAGTCATCGCCGGCGGGGACGGGCTATGGAACAGGTCCCTTGCGTGCAGAAGCAGACTGTTCCCAGGGGCAGCAGCGGATGGCAGAAGTCACCACGGTGGCTCCCGAAGTCCGAATGAGGCGAGACCAAGTCGAGGATGTCCGTGGATGAGTCTTCTTCGCGAAGCAACTAAGAACAGCACCAGAGGATGTCGGGGCGGTGAGGAGGAGTCCGTTGAGTGAGGCACTGTCTGGGCAGGACCTAAACAGACTGTCTGCACGCCCGAGGGAGAAAAAATGGAAAAGGCACTTCCTGATGCTGAACGGGACGCCGCTTGTTGGTGGTGGTGGATGACTCGTGGCTCCATCTCTCGGCCAAGTGGTGCCTTCAGAAGTTGAAAGATGTGGCCGTGGGAGCTTCTGTACTGTAGCTCAGGTCCAGGTTCTGGTCCTTGTTGCACAGTTGGACGAGAAGGGGCACCACGAACTGTAGCGAAGTCGGAATGAGATGATTCCACCTTGCTTACGAAGAAGACTCGCGGACCTTTCCGTCGATGTAGGCCACGCCCCCAGGAGCTCCGGGATGAGGTCGTGGGCGGCGCTGCAACAGGGGGGGCGGTTCTGTAGAACTGCAGCTGCTCACTAGTATATAGAAAATGGGGTAGATGGGGTGGATGTGTGTGGGGGGCGACCCCGAGCTGTGTGGGGGTCTGGTATAGGGTGATCTAAGGTGTGGGAGGGGCAGAATGGGGGCTGGAAGATGGTCTAGCAGGTGGAGGAAGGGGGAGCTGCGAATTTGGGTTGGGATAGAGAGAGAGGGAGATATCTCTCCTTTGGTTTGAATGAGAGGTTAATGGGGTTTAATGTTGCTTTGGGAAGGGGAAGGGTTGTGTTGGGGAGAGGAAGGGGTGCTTGGGAGAAGGGATTCTCCCTTGGGAAAATGAAAGGTTGTATGGGGAAGGGGAAAGGTTGCTTGGGAGGAGGGAGAGGTGCCTAGGAGAAAGGGATTCCACCTAGGGGTTGGAGGGGACTTAAATGGGAGGTATGGGGAAGGGGGAGGGGTCTTAATTAGAGGTGAATAGGGAGGAGAGAGAGTGAATTTCGAATTTGGGGTGGGGAGGAGAGAGAATGGGGTTCGCCCCCTTTAGAGAGAGAGAGAAGAAGAGAGAGAGAGAGCTAGAGAGAGAGAGAGAAGCACAAATCTTGTGGCAACTTTTTTTTATATCAAATCTTCATTAGCTTACAACTGAGGGATTGGGGTCCTATTTATAGGAAACCCACTTTTACATATAAGACCCTGACTTTTAACATACTAACAGATAACCAAGGAAGGGGGGGTGCGCCCATGGGCCTAGCCCAAAGAAATAGGCCCAATAGCAAGCACCATAGCCTAATGAGACTCGAACTTAGGGAAATGACTTAATAACCTAGGTACAAGACTCAAATAAAAGGCAAATTACATGAGTAGAAAATGAAAATTGCATCATAGGACTCGAAATAACGTGGTGAACAAGATGTAGCTTAGGCGGCGAGTATCGGGATCCTCGATCATATGAAATTGCTGGTGATGTCCTCATCACGCATACTCTAGGAACCACGCGGAAGCAGACGAACAACGCCACCCCACCTGAAAAGCAGGGGTGAGCCACGTGTCACTGGCTCAGTAGGGGTCACGCGGATCCCCACTGAAAAATACGCAGTAACACGAAACAACAACAACAAAACAGCAGGTGTAGCAAAGCAGGAAACTACACTACAAAGCTGTAAAACTACGCTGCAAGCAGTAGTAAACAGACGGGAAGTAGGAGTAGGGAACAAGTAAGAAAGGGGGAAGAATCCGCGCTAGACAAGCGGCGGCCGAACTAACCTCGGCACCCCAAACTACTCCAAGAAACGACAGAAAGGCGACTCTGATATGGCAAAGTCAGAAGTTACCGATCTGTCGACCCAACACCAGGTCTAAGACGAAGACCTGCAAGAACAAACAAGAAGGTCTAGAAAAGACCATACAGACGACCGATAGACTCGATCACACACACACGACTGGAACGTCGTGCACACTGCCCCACGCATGACCAGAGCATCATGCATGTGACAGAAACACTGACCTCGGGCACAGCCACGGAAAGGCTAACCCAGACAGGTCACGACGCATAAGAAACGCCGAGAGTCAACGGTCAAGCGATAGGAGTACCCTCACACTAGAAGAACAGCCAGTTGCGTCCACTGACGTCTTACACTGCGCCACAAGTGTCACGTCCACCCGACCGTGTGCAGCACGGGGGAGACTAGACACACCAAGAATCAAGTCCAAGGAACAACAGTCCCAAGGAAGAACGGCAACTACGGACACAGGACCGCAATACCACAACTGCAAGTGACTAGTCAGGGCCACGCCCGTCGGCGCTAGTCCCCAGTCCCTGACTACGTGTGCACACACTGACCACTACCTAGGCCAGGCCTCTAGCTAGTATTCCCCTCGGTAGGACGCTACCGCTGGCCGGGGCCCACGGAACTATCTTATAAACCGTGTAACGGGAAACTTCCCGTCCACCACTCCCGGTGGGTGACGTACTAAAAAGCCTACGTCACAGGCTACGACTAGTGGAGGTTCACAAGGCACGGACTCCAAAACACAAGTGCTAGAGTACAGACAGTCTACGGAAGCCCTGTCACACTTACTACGAAGCACCACTGGCAGTACAACCACTGCCAACAGACTCAAGACTAGGCAACTAGACCTACCACGTAACAATCCCGAGTCGAACGACTCAAAGGCAAGATCGTCACAGACAGCGGAACAAGCCGCCAATCGGTCTAATCCTAAGCCACAAGAAATGACACTCCGCAGAAAGCAACTCACGGAGACCTGAGGGAACACCAACGACCCTCAGCACACGTCTGGACACATAGACCGAGGTAACACGGCAACTCGAGGCATCCAGAACCCGTGTCTCGGACTGGACACAACTGCCAAGACACCCACACACAAGGTCGCCTTTCAACCCCTGGGTCACCCTGGGTTGACCGGAACCCAACCAAAGACACGCACAAGAGTAGGATAGAGAATCCTACCACAAGCAAGAAGACTCCTGTCTACCTTACAACGTAGTCCTAGCCCTCATAGGACATCAAGAGACATCCACGAAACAACGGGCATACCACAAGGCCAAGCCAAGACAAGCAGAAACCGGAACGGTGGGGAAACAACATTCTGGGCATAGACGATCCACCACCAGACACACCTAGCAGTCAAGGAGGAACATGCTACGCACACAGAGACGAGAACAATGGCGGTCACAGATGAAGTCGTTAGGGAACTGTGGCAGTTAGGGAGTAGACCGCACTCAGTCGACCTCGAACCGACTCATCTGGAGAACCACTGACACCCAAACACCGTCCTAAACAACTCAACAGACAGACACGGGATAGCCATCACGGCCAACAGACTCAATTCTAGACTAGGTCTAAAACCACGGTAACACAAAAATCGAGGCAGACCACAAGCTACCGAGACCACTCCCTCAAGATAGGAAAGCAAAGGAAACCATACACACATGCGGGGGAATCCCACCGCACACACGCCAACACACAGCAACTCGATCAAGCGTAACACAAAGCCTGAGATACATGCACTCAGGCGCACACTAATCGAAGCCACTCAGCACTTCCCGACATCCTAAAACACGGACACGGAACCCATGGGGTGTCCGGGACACTCACAAGGCCGAGGGTCAACCATCGGACCACAACCGGGTCAACCGAAGACCAAACCCATGCAATCGAAACAACTTACATAGTCACGGTCACATGGGGACCGTGACTACACAGTCACGGTCTCCTCGGGACCGCAACCACACAGTTGTGGTCACCTACCTCCACCGAAGAGAGAGGAAGAAGTGAGGAACCGTCACCCTACCTCCACCGAAGAAACCGTGCCCCGAAGGGACTAAACCACACCGAAAACCGCGCCGTGAATCGAACCATCGGCTTTGAATCCACCGTTCGGGATCGCGCCCAAACCGCACCGATCCTCGCTCCATCACGCGCCTCGGCAACTCCCCGACGTCGTCACCTCTCCCCTGAATCGCTTCGTCTGCAGCCGGAGGCGACGGGGTGAGAGAACGAGAGAGAACGGGAGAGAGAGGGAGAGAATGCGAGAGTGAGGAGAGAGAGAAGGGGGGGTGTGGACGCCAAAAATATGACGATGATGATCATGGCGGCATTCGCGTCTACACATTTGAGCGCGAGTCGAAGACAGAAATGCCAAATAAACCTCATGCCTCGCCCGATCAGGACGAGAACTCGCTTGGTGGTCCGCTACCCGCTAAGGAATCCCCCTAAACAGAAGATACAGCTACAACGCTCCGACCGGCCTTGTCGAGAGCTGAATCAAAGAAAAGTCGGGAACTCCAGCACAGTCTCGGGATGCACCGAAAGTCATGCAAAGTCTGAGACCAAGCCCCAAAGGCTGTAAACATAATATTATGAAGGCCATACGTTGCAACTAGAACATTCCAGGAGCGCCAACGCTCGAATAAATGGCTGCGACTTCGAAAAGAATCCATTCGAGGCTTAAAACGGCGCGAAAGGGCCTTAAACCGGCGTGCTCTAAACCGGCGCACCCCTTTAACATCTTAATCCGGCGTGCCCCTTCAACATCTTAATCCGACGCGCCCCATTTTTTTTTCATTTGCCCTTGCTTGGCATTAGACCGGCGCGCACCCTTTCCCTTGCATTCCACCTTAATCCGGCGCGCAAGCAAGCCGTCCCATCTATACTCCGATGCTCTGTTTCCTGATGAATCTTACGTGAAGTCAAGAGAGGAGAAGAACAGTGCATTCAATGCCCGTCCCATAGCCATTTAAAGACTGCGGAGCTGTGCACACCTGTTGACACCCGGAAAATGAACAAGGGTGGAAGCATAATTGAAAAGAAGATCTGACCAACAGCGAAAGACTAAGGATGAAGCTTATCAACCTTTCACCCGGCTAAAGCCCTTGTCGGCCAAAGCTGATGCCCGGTGCCAATGTCACTCAGACGGCAGCACTGATAAAGCAGCAGTCACTCGACTAATGAGATCTTCCAGCCCTTTAAGAAGAGCTGTACTACTGCTTCGTCCAAGAAGTCACAGACGATATGTCAGGGTAAGTCAGATGTCGGCTTACTGACGGGAGTAATATGAGATAAAGATGAAGCCAGCACCGGCAGATGAAGATGATAAAGGCTCCTGAGAAGATAGAGCAGAAGAAGAATCGTCTCCACAGATTATGCACCCGGCTGAGGTCTTCCCAGACTAAGGCTGATGTCCGAGCTCGTCGTCATTCGAGTGACGATATTAATAAGATGAAATCCCTGTCTACGGACTGATGAGAACCCTGTCTACGGACTGATGAAACCCTGTCTACGGACTGATGAAACCCTATCTACGGACTGATGAAATCCCTGTCTACGGACTGATGAAATCCCTGTCTACGGACTGATAAAACCCTGTCTGCGGACTGATGAAACCCCTGTCTACGGACTGATAAAACCCCGACTGCGGACTGATGAAAATTGCAATCATGATTTCAATACAAGATGTTTCATAGAGGATAGACCCTTTGGGGTGATGATACACTTAAAGAAACCCCAAGTGGGCCTACATGAACGTGGCGCCGAAAGCCCATGTCGAAGCCCAGATACTGGCGCCGAGAGACCAAATTCGAGCGCGCCGGGAAGCTTACCTCAAGCGCGCCGTGAAGGTGCCTGCCGAGAAGGAAGAGGAAAAGGGTTATAAAACCCCCTCCCTTCGAAGAAAGAAGAGAGAGGAGGCGGCTGAGAAGAAGTAGGGGGAAGAAGAAGAGAAAAAGCCAAGCCAGATAGAAAAAGGGGATCGAGAGAAAAAGGGGATCGATCGGAAGAAAGAAAAAGAAAAGATAGAGCAATAGAAAGATAGAGAGGGAGTCCCGTTCGGAGAGCAAGAGCCACCCCCCCTTTCAACCAACAGAGAAGAGAAGAAGAAGGAAAGCTCCAGGTGGGCACTGGGGAGGGAGAGGAGTCAATGCTCCACCCTCCCCTCCTCCATGTTTTTCTTTTATCTGATGTAATATAGCGAGTCCTTTCTCGATTTATCAACTGTAGCCGGAGAGTTCCGGCCTTGATTTTTACCTTTCTGTCTTGCATTTCTCTTTCATGATCAGTGTAAGATTTTTATGCAATGCAATGAAACATCGATATGGCCCGCCTGGGCACTGATTGATCAAGATATCCGATCTCTGTCTCTCTATGTATATGGTCTTTGTCTGAAAGAAATATAGATTAGACTCCTTGGGTTTCAGAGCCGATCGTATGGGTTTGTTCTTCGAAGAGGGACGAGGATAGGACTCCTACCCCCATCTAATGGGTTATTGAGTTTTGTTCTCTCCTTCCCTCTCCGATCTCAATGGATGTTTCCCTATATATAATCTGAGTTTTCTGACGAGCCCCCTTATGCGGTTTAGGAACCAGAGATATCAGTCTCTTGGTTTCCTGTACTGTCCAGCTCTCATAAATGATGATCCGATCCCAGGGTCCTCCATTCTAAGTATTGAATGCTTAGGGCCTGAAGTTTCTGCGTTGAGAGCCCCTCCTTCTCCGGTTTTCAATGTCACTGGGCTCGTCTGGAGGGGTCGGAGGACAGTCATCTCTTGACTCCCCCAAATGGCCTGCAACAGATAGATAAAACCCTCCACGGGATCAGGTGATGGTCTGATTTCTTTCATTGATTCCATCGTCCAATTCCCTTGGCACCCTTCTAATAGAAACATCCATGAGTCTCCCCTTTTGCACTCCTGGCTCGGCATCAATTCGAGCTTGAAATCCCAGAAAACATCTAAACAGAGCATCGTTTTTGAGCTCTGAAACCTTGAAATCCTTCTGCATTTCATCTTCTCGGCGTGCGAGTTTCCCCGCCGAGAACCATAAGGCCGAGAGGCCTTCTCCTTCTTTTTGCTAAACGACAACCCAGTCTGTTACAAATACTTTCCACGTGAGGCTATGTGCATGGCTCCCGGTGGCAGACTCCCGGCGCGGCCAGGAGCGCGCCGGGAAACCCTCTGTCGAGGGCCCCTCTGCCTTCGCAGCCATTCACACCCCTTTTGCCCAAAACTTGATGATGCCCCTCTCGGCGCCCCCCTATCCGGCGCGCCCAGGAGCCCGCCGAGAAGCTCCAGGCTGAGAGGCCTCCCTCCCTCTCTTGGTCGGATAGAACCCTGGCCGAGACCCCTTGTTGGCCGCCGAAAACCCCTGGCCGAGACCCTTATTTGGCCGCCGAAAGCCCCTGGCCTTCCTCCCTCTTTTGGCCGGCTAAACCCCTGGCCGAGCCTCTTTTGCCCGCCGAAAACCCCTGGCCGAGACCTATTTTTGGCCGCCAAAAGCCTCCAGGCCGGGACCCCTCCTTGGCCAATATCAAAGCCATGCCGAGAGCCCCTTCTTGCCAATCTCAAAGCCACGCCGAGATCCCTCCTTCAGTCAATGAAATCCACTCCGAGGCCCATCCCTGCACCATCTTTCTTCAAACTTCTAAATCTCCCCCTACATCTGTTCAAGGGGATACTCACAGACCATCACTTGTGTCTTGATGAGATACAATAATGGGGAAGATCTCCCCTACAGCTCTCGCCCCGAATCCGGATTTCACCGCTGCCTTATGAACCCAAAGAACCATGTCATTACATGTGTTCTGATGGGTTCCAAGGGAATATTGATCAATGATATGAAGGCAAGAGATGTCCCTGGGCCTGGTGCCCATCTTTGTTCGGTCGTTGTCCTGGCTCTCCGTGGATGATGACCTATCCTCCCTTGGCACAATCCAGGTTGAGGGAACATGCTGCCAAAATTTACATATACCCCACCAATCGAGTGTGGTACTCTCTTCCAACCCCGCTGGCCCACGGAGTTATGCCCTTGCGTGATCTCCGATGGTCCTCCGAAGGGGGATATTAATAAGACATCGCACTCGTACCGGGTGTGTTACATCAGGCCGGTCCCCATCCGGATTCTGGGTTATGTGTATATACCCGATTTTTTATGGATCCCACCCTGCCGCTGCATGGGTGGTTTCCTATTCCCCACTTGGCATCATCCAAGATGGTGGGAATATGCCGTCGGGTTTCTCCCGTAATTAACAAACCCCTGCTCTGTTCAAATACATTTAACGTCTTGCAAACAGATGAATTTTGTCTCCTTTGAGCATACGGCTTTACCGCTGTCTTCCTCCTACCTCTAGCGTTTAATCAAGGGTTGTCTTCCTTAGGGAGGACGTAATTAACGTCATAGCGTTCAGGGTATGACGGACTTCTAGTCCAGACACGATCACTCACAATCGACTGACCATGTCAGATCGAGCGCACAATAAGAATCGTCACCACGGTGACTGGCACGCCAATGAACCAATAAATCAATAAATAATAAATCAATCCAATAAATTAAATTAAATAAATAAATAAAGATACCACCATAAAAAAAATCGCGTCCACAAGTCTGGCACGCCCGGTGGGACTTAGTCTCCCTTCATCTTTACGCTAAGGTAGGAGGCCCAGCGGGCCCCCCTCAAATTTCTGATTCCGTGTGTTTCCTTGTTTCCAGGAAACTACGATGACAACACAAATCGCGTCTGTATGCTTCGACAAGCAACCGGTGGACATGCACGTCCAGGAGGGGTACCTGGCGGTACCACTGGCGTTCGGTTCGTTTCCCCCAGCTGTCGGGCTGCCCAACTGCTTGGGTGTTGTCTACACCGACCTTCTACAGGTCGATAACGAGGAGCAAGGCGCTGCTGCAAACGCCCCAGTGGAGGCCGCTGATCGCAAGGATGGCTTACCGAAGAAAACGGCCCCCACGGCCGTCGCCTGCTACGTCCATCATGTCCAGAAAAGGGACATGGTCCCCACTGCTGCCCAGAAGGGGAAGAAAACCAACCGGAGGAGCCGGTCTACTGCTGTTGATCGTCGCCTTTCCAATTCCGGAAAGACGATAATGATGGGTGCTATTAGGGCGAACCTCGATGGTCGCCCCAGGGGAGTCCGGCCGGACAGAATCGTCCCGACCATCCCAACTGACAACAAGTTCCAGGTTTTGGCCGCTAGGAGGGCCAACTGGGAAGCTGCTGAAAAGAAGCCGCTGGCGCCCAAGCCAGCAAAATACAAACAGGTCTGGCGACCGAAGAGGATCCAAAGCTGGGCCCCAGCTGAAGACAGAGAGAACCTCACTGATATCACTGTTGCCCGCCTCAGAGCAGGGGGCAGAAGGGAGATGAAGAAAGATGAAAGAAATGCTACTGCTGCCTACCCCAGGACCCGGGGGAAGAGAGATGAGATTGAGGGTCAAGAAAGAAATATGATTGCTGTTCGTCCCATGATGAGGGGCGGAAGATATGAGACCAGGGAAAACTTCACCAACACCCATCCCATGGCCAGGGGCAAGAGATGGGAAGAGAAGAGCTACAATGCTGCTGCCAACCGCTGCCAAGTTGGCGATATGAGAAGAAGTGAACCAGTCACTATGCTTACTGCAAGAAGATCAGGAGCCTGTGCCAGACAGGCTGATATCTTCAAATATCCCAGGGCCGAACATCTGAATGCTCGGGTGACAAGACTGGCCTGGCAGCAAAAGGGCCAGGACAGACTGATGCTCCGACCTGAGCCGAAAAGGCGCGACCCAGAGGAGACTAAGCAAGTAGTCCAAGATTACTTCCACTACCTAGGGAGCTCTGCCCTAGGCCAGCAAAGACTATCCCGTGCCTTGGGCATCAGGGATGATGAAGAAGAAGAAACCTTCCAAGAAATGATGATCGAAGCCTCTTCCTCCGATTCAAATGACTATGAAGAAGGCCCCAGGGTCGGATATAATGAAGAAGACCTGTACGAGGAAGAAGCCAAAGAAAGAATATCGGTCTTTGACCGGCTCAGATATCCTAGTCAAATAAAAAGAAAGGTCTACAGGCGGAAAGGAAAGATGCAAATCTTCGCCTGCAATATGGCTGGACTGGCCAGGGGGCAGGATATACTACCAACTCAGCCAGAGGAATTGCTCAGGCTGGCAACTAGACCTGGTCCTGTCACAAGAAGAGGCCAGGCAGCAAAAGATAAAATCAAAATTGATGATGAAGCCCGCAGGGTTACCACTATGACAGTTAATGTGGTAACAGCGGAAGATGGAGATAACCCCTTCGTTGATGATGCTGAAGGGACTTCTGAAGATATACAAATTCCATCAACCATGGATCCCATGATCCAGATGATGTTCAGAAGATACCAACAGGAGATCAATGCTCTCCGAAGACAGCTCAATGAGAGACAGGAAGCTACATCAGTCTCGAAGCAAGCTGAACCTGCGGGGCAGACATCCAGCTCCACAGAAACAACTATCCTGGCTAATCCTCTCTTAGCTGATAAGGGCAAAGCACCAAGTCAACCTGTTCCACAGCAAACAGTAGCTCAGCCCTCTGTGTCTCAGACACAGCCTACCGCGCCCATCTTGCGCGCCACTGTGATGACAACTCCTCACAGCCAGCAACAAGCCCACTTCTTTCCAGAAGATATAGATCCAGCTGTAGCCCACAAGCAGATGATTGAAAGAATTGTGGAAATGAAGCTGTCAGAGAAGACTGGAGATGATACTAGTGCCTATGATGTGTACAAGGTACCGTATCCCCCCCAGTATGCTGCCAAAAGACTACCTCCAGGCGTCAGCAAGCCGCCAAAGTTTGAGAAATTCAATGGCCAGGGCTCCCCCAGGGAGCATATAGCCTACTATACTACAATCATGGGCGACCTAGCAGTCGATGAAGCCTATCTGCTCAAGTTCTTTGGCTCGTCCCTCACTGGGTTGGCCTTTGAATGGTATTCAAGCTTGTCAGCAGGATCAGTGGTTGATTGGCCCGATATGCAGAGAAAATTCCGCGACAGGTTTCATGTCACGGAGAGGGAAATCACAATAGCAGAACTGTATGCTACCAGGCAGAAACAGGATGAAACTGCACTGGAGTACATCAAAAGATGGAGAAATCTAGCCATGAGATGCAGAAGACCTCCTCATCAGGAGGATGCAGTGCAGATATGCAAGCAGAACCTCAGGAGGGAGGTACTAGAAAAAATGATCGGTGCAGATGTCAAAACATTTGACCGACTGAACAATATAGTGGCGGAGGTCGAGGCGTTCTTGTCCAAACGTCCGACCGTCAATGCTCCCGCCATGCCAAAAGGTAAATCCAATGATCGGCGGCCGTCACACTCTGAGGCCAACACCGTCGATTTTAGAACCTTTGAGCAACAAAAAGGGAAGAAAGGGGCAGATGAAGCTCCCCCGATGGCAGATACAGCAGAAAGAAGAGACAAAGTCTCTCTGAGGGACAGGATGAGAAGGGCTTACTCTTTTCCCAAGGATAAGACTGCAGCATTATTTAACTGGGCATATAAGTTCAATAAGGTAACATTGCCTGAACCAAAGAAGCCCGAAGACGCAGAAAAGAAAGATGATCCGATGTTCTGTCCATTTCACCGGGTGTTGGGGCACGCAATTGAGGACTGTTATGTCTTCAAAGATATCATGGAAGGAATGGTCAAGAAGGGTGAACTGCAGCTGGGAGATTACCAGGTGAAGCCGCCTCGGCCACATGAGCTTCCGCCCTGGAGGGTGGCCGCTAATATGATCTCAATCTATCAACAGCTACCTAAGGAAGCCATTGAAGAATGCACCAGGCACACCTATGAAGCCTGCCTCCTCACCCCATTGAGAGATCAGGAAGGATGGCAGACGGTACCCACAAAAAGCAGAAAGAAGACTCCCGCAGCTAAAACCAACGGAGCAGTTATCCGGGGTGTCACCCCAAGGCCTGAGTCGCCTCCAATAAAGCCAATATGGCCTACAGTTGAGACCGGACCAGTCATCCGGATCCATACTCGCAACCGGAGGAGACAAACTCCCCTCCCTGCACATAAAGAAGAAAGTCCTGCAACCAGGCGTCTGCAGCAATATATTAATGAGCTTGATGAGTATGAGCAGAAAAAGCCGAAACACCTGTTGGTGAAAGACTGTATACTCTGGGAGCAGCTCGAAGAATTGAAAATTGAAGAGCAGCCGGAGGCAGAACAAAGAAAAGATGAGACTGAGTCCTTCTGGGGGCAGGAACTAGCAAAGCCAACTTCCCAGAAAAAGAAGAGACGGCCTAAGGCCAAAAAGGGAAAGAAGGTCACGACAGTACAATGCAATACTCTGTCGGTACTCTTTTCTCTGCCCGGGGAGGATGATGAACAAGAAGCATCAGATGCCCCGCTAGAAGCCAATCATGCTGAGGCCTCTACCTCAGCCCATGCAACACGTTCTGGGAGAAAATGGGGGCGTCCGCCACCAGCTAACCATAATATTATGTTCAGAGGGGAGCAACCCTATCAGATCCCGAAACCAGAGGTGCGCGGTGTCCAGGTTCCTCCCCCTGCCAGCTTGTACCAAGGAAAAGATAAAGCAGAAGGAGCCCCTTCATTCCTGGAGTTCCTGTCCAGCTTAGAAAACGAGCAGCCGTCTCATACTGCTCCAGCTAAAAGCGATAAATGCCAGCAGACAGCAACTGGAAAGCAGAAACAGCATGAAGAAAATGAAGAAAATAGCCCTCTAGCAAAGCCAGGGGCAGTCATTACAGAAGAAGCCCTCCGGGAGACCGATGAAGAAAATGAAACTGGGACTGGGCAGCAAAGGCCACAGGCACCACATGAACCTCCAAGACCCCGGTGGGCAGAGGAGATGAGGCTGTCTAATGTTCGGGTTGGCAGTCGAATCATGAAAATGTTGAAGAAGCTCCCCACCAGATTCTCCATCTGGGAGATACTCTCTCTGAGTGAAGAGGCCCGCCAAGCAATTGTGGATGCCCTGCAGTCGCCGGCACAATATGAAGCACTCTTGGCAGAAGTGAATGCTGGACCATCAGTCACGTTCACAGAAGATGATATGCTGATCCCAAATGCCAGTCACAACAGACCGTTGTATATGAGGGGCTCCCTGAACTGTCAGTCACTGAGCAGGATACTGATAGATCCCGGGGCTGCTGTAAATATTCTCCCGTATCGCATCTATCAGAAATACTACTTTGATCTGCAGCTTACCAAGGTCAGAGACATGAAGATTGCTGGGTTCAACCAGAAATGTGAAACACCTCTCGGGGTGGCTGATTTCAACCTCACATTGGGCGACCTCACTACTGTGGTACGATTCTATGTGATCGACTCCAACACCATGTATAAGGCCCTGTTGGGGAGACCGTGGCTGCATGAATATCAGATAGTGCCATCCACGCTACACCAATGCATAAAATACTGCCATGAAGGAAAGGAAGAAAGGGTGTTTGCAGACCTACATCCCTTTGAAGTGTTCGAATGCCATATGCTCGATGCCTCCTACTACACCGAGGTGTCACAAAAGGATGAAAAGAAAGAGGCTGTGATCAGCCAGAAGAAGCCGGCGACGAAGGCAAAAGCTTGGTCTCCACCGCCACCCAGGGGCTATGTTGAAAAGCATGAAGTAGCTCACATCTCTTATGCTGATGATTTTGCTCGGATCACCCCTCCTAGCATCCATCCAGATAGCACTGATCAAGAAATGAAAGAAAGGTTCATACAGGTGAAGGTCCCACGAGGTTTAATCAAACCCGTCACCAGCCTAGAATACCAAACAGTGCTGCCACTGAAGACTATGGAAATCCCTCGCTTCTGCGAGCCACCTACCATATTCTACACCGGGGAGGCAGTCGAAGAAGATGATCAAGACTGCATGGTCCCTGAAGAAGCCGCAAACCGGATGGTGCCGATTACAGGCCTGGAGTATACTACCCAGCAGGTTTCGCAGATGTTCTCCAAGATGCAAATGCCATCACTACAATCTGCAGCCCAGAAGAAAGCATTCAGGGAGCTATGGGATCCGCCTCGAGATAATAAGGAACTGAGGAAGATCACACAGCATCCGGGATTGGGTTATACCCTTCAAGAATATTATGAAGCCGAGGTGGATGTCATCTCTACCTTCTACCAGCATGGAGACTCCCCTGGGATAGGATATGATCAATATCCCTTTGAGGATGAAGAGGTTATGTATCAAACCATAACAGACAATGAAGCCCAAGATGACCAGCCAGAAGCAGGGATGTCTGATAAAACTGAGAGGGGTCGGTGCTGGAAGGACCCGTCCTGCAAGGAGGATCTATTCCAGGCCGAAGCACAATTTGATACGGGAACCCCGGATGAAGACCAGATGGCCAAAGAACTGAGAGAATGCCTGGAATTTGAGCGCATTCTAGAAGAAGTCCGGGCTCTACAGAAAGATGACCTTTCAGGGGAGCCTGCAACAGAAAGATCCCTAAGAGCGGAAGATTCCACTTTTGAATTCTCTTCTGAACCAGTCTCGTCCTCGGGGCAGACTGAACAGAATCCGATGGTATCGGCCTTATATGATAAGCCGACATCCGCTGATGAGCAGGATGACGATACAGAAGAACATGAAACTGAAGAGAATTATATCCCGGGAGGCTTTATTGATTTGCAAGAAGCCCCACCCGAAGTTGAGGACGGAGGCCAGGCCACCGTCGATGAGCTGATAGAAGTGAATCTGGGGTCAGCGGATGAGCCAAAGCCGACATTCCTCAGTGCACTGCTAGAACCAGCTGCCAGAGAACAGTACATACAGTTTCTGAAAGAGTTCCGAGACTGCTTTGCATGGACATATGATGAGATGCCGGGACTGAGCTCTGATGTGGCACAGCACCGATTGGCGATAAACCCGGGGGCAAGCACTGTAAAGCAGCCTTCAAGGAGAATGCGTCCCGAACTGATAAATCAGATCAACAAAGAAGTCGACAAGCTAATCAATGTGGGCTTTGTTGAAGAGAACCAATATACTACATGGCTGGCCAATATAGTGCACGTGAAGAAGAAAAATGCGCAGATCAGAATATGTGTAGATTTCAGGGACCTGAATAAGGCTTGCCCGAAGGATGATTTCCCAGTGCCAATTACTGAAGTAATGATCGATGCAACCATTGGCCATGAAGCCCTGTCATTCATGGATGGGTCATCCGGATATAACCAGATCTGGATCGCTGAAGAAGACAGAGTGCACACTGCATTCCGCACTCCGAAGGGGATATTCCACTATAAAAGGATGTCGTTCGGCCTCAAGAATGCCGGCGCTACTTACCAAAGAGCTATGACAAAGATCTTTGGTGATTTGCTCTTCAAAAAGGTAGAGTGCTACATTGATGACCTGGTGGTGAAAACTAGCAGAAAAGAAGACCATTTCCAGGATCTGAGAGTAGTGTTCCAGAGGCTGCGCAAATATGAGCTCAAAATGAACCCTATTAAATGTGCCTTCGGCGTGTCCAGTGGAAAATTCCTTGGGTTCATCGTTCGTCATAGGGGCATTGAGATTGACCCATCCAAGATTAAAGCTATCCAGGAGCTCCCTCCACCAAGGAATCTCCACGAGCTGAGATCTCTACAAGGGCATTTGGCCTACATCCGACGATTCATATCAAATCTGTCGGGGAGATGCCACCCTTTTCACAAGCTCATGATGAAAGATGTGTCGTTCCTCTGGGACGATGGCTGTCAGGAGGCCTTTGAGAAGCTGAAAGAATATCTCAAAACCCCTCCAGTGCTGGGGGCACCTATTAAGGGCAAACCCCTGATACTGTACACTGCAGCCACACACTGTTCCCTGGGGGCAATGCTAGCACAGATAAATGAAGAAGGCAAAGAGCAGGCTCTATACTACCTGAGTAGGAGGCTGATCAGAACTGAAGAAAGTTAGACCTATATAGAGAAGACATGCTTGGCACTAGTCTTTGCCGTTAAAAAGCTCCGGCACTATATGCTGTCACATGAAGTTAGATTGATATCTGCAGCAGATCCACTCAAATACATACTGACTCAACCAGTACTGAAAGGCCGATTGGGCAAATGGGCAGTAATTCTGATGGAATTCGATATCACATATATACCCCAGAGGGCAATAAAAGGACAGGCTGTGGCCGATTTCTTCGCAGAACATCCTGTGCCAGAGAATGATATGTTGGGGACTGAGTTACCCGATGATGAGACACTAGAAGCCTGCCAGGCTCAGTCAACTATGTGGCAGCTATTCTTTGATGGAGCATCTAGAACAGAGACGGACTCCGATGGAAAGACCAGAATACGGGCCGGAGCCGGTATTGTGCTGAAATCGCCGGAAGGGGAGGTTGTGCATACTTCCTGTTCTATAAACAAGCCCTGCACTAATAATGAAGCCGAGTATGAAGCTCTGATAATCGGACTGCATATAAGCCTCAACATGGGTATCCAGATGCTTCAGGTATTCGGGGATTCAATGTTGATAATAAAGCAAATCCAAGGTGAGTTCGAAGTGCGAAAGCCGGAGTTGAACCCCTACCACCAGAAAGCTGTGCGCCTCATGGCGAAATTCTATCATATTGAGCTCAAGCATGTGGGCCGTGCACATAATGCCCAGGCTGATGCATTGGCAAAGCTAGCCAGCTCAATAGCAGTCCCACCAGATGAGACACTGAACATTGTTGTCATAAATCGGCGGCAAGTCCCCAGCATGCTAGAAGGCTGCCCCGAAGAAAATGAAGTCGCCACGATCAGTACAGAACAGGCATCTGATTGGAGACAACACCTGCTACAATGGTTTTTACACCAACAGCTGCCGCAGAAAAGAGAAGAAAAGATGAAACTCTTGCGAATCAAAGATTCTTATGAATTCAGGAATGGGACTCTGTTCCGAATAATGGCAGATGCACGCAAGAAGATTCTGCTCCGCTGCCTGTCCACTGAAGAAGCTTGGCAAGCGATGAAAGAAGTACATGCTGGGACAGCAGGTGCCCACCAGGCTGGCCCCAAGATGAAGATAGAAATCAAGAAGCTGGGCTACTATTGGCCCACTATGTTTGAAGACTGCTGCACATTTGCAAAGTCATGCCAGAAGTGTCAGGAGCATGCTGTTGTGCCTAGAAGGCCACCTACGATTCTACACCCTACGGTCCCTAGCTGGCCGTTTGCACAATGGGGAACTGATGTAGTCGGTCCACTACCGACTTCCTCGGCCGGGCATAAGTATATACTGGCCATAACAGATTACTTCTCCCGATGGGCAGAGGCTATAGCACTAAGAGAAGTCACTGGTGAGCTGGTCGCCAGATTCATCAAGCAAAACATCATCTTCCGGTTTGGGATCCCCAGCCGAATAATATCTGACAATGGGAGTCATTTCAGAAATCAGAAAATCTATCAGCTTGTCGAGAAATATAAGATCGAATGGAGGACTTCCACTCCTTACAATCCACAGGTAAATGGATTGGCAGAAGCTTTCAATAAGACTTTGTGCACCCTGCTGGCCAAAGTCGTCAGTGCCAATAAGAAGGATTGGGAAGAAAAGATGTATGAAGCTCTGTGGGCGTATCGCACCGTCTTCAAAACACCTACAGGGTGCTCGCCATACTCCTTGGTATACGGCTCAGAGGCAGTAGTCCCACTAGAGCTGGAAGTCCCATCACTCAGAGTGGCAGTCCAATACGACCTAGCCCATGGCGAACAAACCAATGCAGAAAGAAGATTAGAAGAATTGGCTGAATTGGAAGGGAAGCGCCTCCAAGCTCAGAAGAATATCCAAATGTATCAGGTCCGCATGGCCACTGCATTTAACAAACTCGTAAAAGGACGAGAATTTAAGAAAGGTGACCTCGTCATGGTCAAGAAAAAAGAAGTCATGGCATCCAACCCGAAGGGAAAGCTAAATCCCAATTGGGAAGGTCCATATGTGATACAAAGGGTCTACGAAGGAGGGGCCTACATAGTTGTTAATCATCGAGGGGAGATCCAATTCTCACCACTCAACGGTAAACACCTAAAGTTGTATCATGCTGCACAACTGATATTCCCCGAGTAATCGGGCAAGAGATACCTTTTTCTTGGTCTAGCGGCACTACGCCCTAGCCGAGATACCCTTTCCTTGGCTTAGCGGCACTCCGCCCTAGCCGAGATATCCTTTCCTTGGCCTAGCGGCACTCCGCCCTAGCCGAGATACCCTTTCCTTGGCCTAGCGGCACTCCGCCCTAGTCAAGATACCTTTTCCTTGGCCTAGCGGCACTCCGCCCTAGCCGGGATACCTTTTTCTTGGTTTAGCGGCACTCCGCCCTAGCCGAGCTACCCTTCCTTGGTCTAGTGGCACTCCGCCCTAGCCGAGCTACCCTTCCTTGGTCTAGTGGCACTCCGCCCTAGCCGAGATACCCTTTCCCTGGCCTAGTGGCACTCCGCCCTAGTCAAGATACCTTTTCCTTGTCCTAATGGCACTCCGCCCTAGCCGAGATACCCTTTCCTTGGCCTAGCGGCACTCCGCCCTAGTCAAGATACCTTTTCCTTGGCCTAGCGGCACTCCGCCCTAGCCGGGATACCTTTTTCTTGGTTTAGCGGCACTCCGCCCTAGCCGAGCTACCCTTCCTTGGTCTAGTGGCACTCCGCCCTAGCCGAGCTACCCTTCCTTGGTCTAGTGGCACTCCGCCCTAGCCGAGATACCCTTTCCCTGGCCTAGTGGCACTCCGCCCTAGTCAAGATACCTTTTCCTTGGCCTAATGGCACTCCGCCCTAGCCAAGATATCCTTTCCTTGGTATAGTGACACTCCGTCCTAACCAGGCTACCACTTATCGTGATCTTGTGTCGTCACGATCTGACACCCTCTAAACAGGAAGGGGGGGATAGAAGAAAATAAAAAATATATATATATATAAAAATGGGGTTAAAAATAGAGATACCCCGCCAGTCTTGTTCGGACATTCTAAACAAGGGCAAAAATGGCTAAAACCCAGCTGTGGTGAAAACCCGAAAGGGCACTGCAGGCAAAATCGGGTACCCCGCCACGTGAAAATCTGAAAGGACGCGTGGGCAAAAGCAAGAGGGGGCTGGCTCTGGTGAAAACCCGAAAGGGCACTTGGGTCAGTAATGTGGTAACCACGAAGAAACCCGCGTATCTCTTTACGTCCCGCCGTGATAAAACCCATCCAGTTTGGACCTTACGTCTATCCTGGTGAAATTTATAAAAAAATTTCCTTGCATTGGTATAAACCCAATACCGATGATGAAACCCGTTGCTGATTGATTGGCGCATTGCCCGATCAGCGATGAAACCTGTCCAGTTTAGACCGTACGTCTATCCTGATGAAGCCTATAAAAATCCTTGCATTGGTATAAACCCAATACCGATGATGAAACCCGTTGCTGATTGATTGGCGCATTGCCCGATCAGCGATGAAACCTGTCCAGTTTAGACCGTACGTCTATCCTGATGAAGCCTATAAAAATCCTTGCATTGGTATAAACCCAATACCGAAGATGAAACCCGTTGCTGATTGATTGGCGCATTGCCCGATCAGCGATGAAACCTGTCCAGTTTAGACCTTACGTCTACCCTGATCAAACCAATAAAAATCCTTGCATTGGTATAAACCCAATACCGATGATGAAACCCGTTGCTGATTGATTGGCGCACTGCCCGATCAGCGATGAAACCTGTCCAGTTTAGACCTTACGTCTATCCTGACGAAACCTATAAAAAATCCTTGCATTGGTATAAACCCAATACCGATGATGAAACCCGTTGCTGATTGATTGGCGCATTGCCCGATCAGCGATGAAACCTGTCCAGTTTAGACCTTACGTCTATCCTGATCAAACCTATAAAAATCCTTGCATTGATATAAACCCAATACCAACGATGAAACCCGTTGCTGATTGATTGGCGCATTGCCCGATCAGCGATGAAACCTGTCCAGTTTAGACCTTACATCTATCCTGATGAGACCTATGAAACCCTTGCATTGATGTTAGCACCCACATCAATGATGACATATGAACAAGCTGCGCCCATCAGTTATAGAATCAAAGTTTTAATAAAAAAAAAGGAATGAAAAGAAGAGACAAAATGGGGTTAAAAATAGAGATACCCCGCCAGTCTTGTTCAGGCATTCTAAACGAGGGCAAAAATGACTAAAACCCAGCTGTGGTGAAAACCCGAAAGGGCACTGCAGGCAAAATTGGGTACCCCGCCACGTGAAAATCCGAAAGGATGCGCGGGCAAAAGCAAGAGGGGGCTGGCTCTGGTGAAAACCCGAAAGGGCACTTGGGTCAGTAATATGGTAATTCAAAAAGTTCCGTGCCAACCGGCACGATACCTTCATCTGCCTTCATCGGTAAAACCTTCCGTCGGTCATATGGCTCCATGCCCCACCGATGATAAAGCCTTTCTGGGACAGACCTTACGTTTGCCCTGATAAAATCCACATACCCCCATTCGCAAATCCCACCAACAATGAAGCCCATCACCGTTTTGCTAAAGCCTATCCAGCTCAGACCTTACGTCTGCCCTGATAAAACCTACGCATTTCTTGGCAAAGTCCCACCTGCGATAAACCCTACTCAGTTTAGACCTTTCGTCTATTCTGAGGAAACTTATAAATCCTTTTCGCATCGATATAAATCCAATATCGATGATGAAATCAACTGTTGATCGATTGGCACCTCGCCCGATCAATGATGAAACCCTACTCAGTTTAGACCTTTCATCTATTCTGAGGAAACTTATAAATCCTTTTTGCATCGATATAAATCCAATATCGATGATGAAATCAACTGTTGATCGATTGGCACCTCGCCCGATCAATGATGAAACCCTACTCAGTTTAGACCTTTCGTCTATTCTGAGGAAACTTATAAATCCTTTTTGCATCGATATAAATCCAATATCGATGATGAAATCAGCTGTTGATCGATTGGCACCTCGCCCGATCAATGATGAAACCCTACTCAGTTTAGACCTTTCGTCTGTTCTGAGGAAACTTATAAATCCTTTTTGCATCGATATAAATCCAATATCGATGATGAAATCAGCTGTTGATCGATTGGCACCTCACCCGATCAATGATGAAACCCTACTCAGTTTAGACCTTTCGTCTATTCTGAGGAAACTTATAAATCCTTTTTTGCATCGATATAAATCCAATATCGACGATGAAATCAGCTGTTGATCGATTGGCACCTCGCCCGATCAATGATGAAACCCTACTCAGTTTAGACCTTTCGTCTATTCTGAGGAAACTTATAAATCCTTTTTTGCATCGATATAAATCCAATATCGATGATGAAATCAACTGTTGATCGATTGGCACCTCGCCCGATCAATGATGAAACCCTATTCAGTTTAGACCTTTCATCTATTCTGAGGAAACTTATAAATCCTTTTTACATCGATATAAATCCAATATCGATGATGAAATCAACTGTTGATCGATTGGCACCTCGTCCGATCAATGATGAAACCCTACTCAGCTTAGACCTCTCGTCTATCCTGAGGAAACTTATAAATCCTTTTTGCATCGATATAAATCCAATATCGATGATGAAATCAACTGTTGATCGATTGGCACCTCGCCCGATCAATGATGAAACCCTACTCGGTGTAGACCTTTCGTCTATTCTGGGGAAACTTATGAACTCTTCTTGCATCGATATAAACCCAATATCGATGATGAAACCAGCTGTTGATCGACTGGCATTTCGCCCGATCAATGATAAAACCCTATTCAGTTCAGACCCTACGTCTGTCTTGATGAAAACCACATATCCTGTAATCGTCCCACCTGCTATAACCTCTACCCAGTCTAGACTTTCCGTCTATTCTGATAAGGCCCTTTCTTTCACATTCCTGCAAATTATCTCCCTCACAGCACATATTGCCAAGAGGGACGTTTGCCGCTACCAACAGAATCCGGTTTAAGCACCTCTTCGGATGCCGTCACGCGGTGGAGCGAGTTCCCCATCCTTTCTCTGAAGGGGTGGACGCTCTCCTGCCAGATACGAGCCATTCGCATGAGGGGTTGCTAAAACCACTACCCCACTTCCCTGAAGTGATAAAACCACATGGAAAAGAAGGCGGATACACATAAAGCAAAATTTTTCTTTTCATTAAGAAGTGAGTACATGAAGGGCCCCGAGGGGACATTGTATCACAAAAGAGCACCAAAAATAAGAGAGAAGAAGAAAAGAAAAAGAAAATGATTCATGGCTGCCGGAAGATATCCTCGAATGCCAGAAGACCCACAGAAGGGGCTGCTCCTAGTTCATGAAGCCGAGCCTCCTCTTCCTGCAGTCGAACAGACTGGTCTCGAAAGGATGCCACCTGCCCCTCTAATAAAGCTGCTTCTTCCTCGAGCTGCGGTCGAGAAGTTGTTAGCTGTGGCAGCTCAGCTCGGAGATCAGACAGTTCAGCTTCCAGGATAGTTATCCGGTCGCGCACGAAATGCTCCCGCTCCGCCAAAGACTGCATTTGACGCTGTCGCTCCTGAAGGATAGAGTTCATCTTTGCCAGCTCGGACTTGCACTCCATTCTTTGCAACTTCAAGGCTGCCAATCTGTCCGACATGATGTGTGTCAAGAAATCCCGACGATGAACAAATTTTAACAATAAAAGAACCCGCTGGGCCCATATTTCTGTGGGACATCCCATCGCCTGTAAGCCGGCGGTGAAGCGCCCGGCTATCTCCTTCAACTGTGAATAAGTTAGTCCAGGTTGGGACTCCACCAGTTGACGCAACATGCCCAGATGTTGCCAGACAAAACTTTCAGGGGAAGTGAAGCCAGGCGAAGGAAGAGGAGCTACTTCAAAAGTTACTTCACTGTCTATATCCGCCCATAGGGTGATATCCGGCTGCGAAGAAGAAGACGGCAGGTCTGCCGAAGCCACCAACTGAGCTCTGCCCGTAACCTCTGACGTGGCCGAGAGATCTTCCACCTCCATCTCCTCGGAGGCGGCCGTCGGAACACTCCCGGATGCAACTTCAGGCATCTCCTCCTCAGATTCTGAAAATACGGAAGCAGATTCCGTGGCCGTTATAGGCGATACTCCCAGTTCTGCAACAGATACCTCTTCTTCTTCCATTTCGGTGCCTAGCCCCTGCAATGTCAAGGCTGCGGGGGCCACGGTCTGAAGAGGCAAAGGTTCGCTCTCCATGACTGATACTATGGGAACTGTTGATTCTGGAGCGATGGTCATCACTGCAGCTGGTATAAAGGCAGAACCCCTGGCTGGGTCCATTTCAGCTCTGAAATCCAAAGCCTTGATGAGAGCCGAGCCTTCCCCTGCATTCCGCAGGTCCAATGATGCTAAGTCTGTGGAGGACTGCACCCTCACGGGCACAGGGCGAATTATCTCAAGAACGGCTGCCGAAGCAGGAACAATAGCCAGGGTGCCAGATAAAGTGGCTTCAACGGCTGCACTCGTAGCCGGGAGGGCAACAGGGGATTCCTGTGAACGAATCAATGCAGCGTCAAGCAGCAGATAAAGATGGGAAAAAGGAAACCATAAAGGGAAAAGACTCACTTCTAAAGTGATGCCAATATCCTCAAAAGACTGCAGGGAAGAAGAAAGCCCCGCTGATGAGACCACAAAAGGAGGAGTTATATCTGCCTCGGTATCCAGAGCGGCGAACGCTTCTGGTAATTCTTCTCCAGAAAATGGCACCACCAGCTTGGGGGGTGTAAATGATAAAACAATGGCGGTACATACGGATGGGGCCTCTGGTTTGGAGGCACCCTCCGTGTCGCTCCCGCTGAGATCTGTTTCTTCTCCACCTGCCTCAGAAACGGCCGCAGAGCTACCGAAATAGATTTCTACTCTGTCCATGGGCGGGGCCATCAATTCTAACATCTGCTTGGAGGAAGACCGGGTAACTATGCGCCTTCCGGGAGCGGGGCCCCATTTCGCCTGGGTCTTGTGACCCTCCCGCGGCTGAGTAATATCGCCAGCCGCTCCTGTAATCTCAGTCTCCTCCCCGGCCATCACTATAAAGAAAAGCCTATGAGAGGGACGATGAAAAGTAGCTGAAATGAACAGAAAAATATGAAAAGGGCATGCTTACCCTCCGCCTCACTAGTCGGCGTGGGAGAGGGCAACCTGGTCCCCACCTCGGAGGGCGCCGCGACTGGCTCTTGGGCTGTGCAAGAAGGAGTGGTCAGATTTAAACACTCCTCTGAAACCCAGCAAGATAGAATGAAGAATGCAATGGCAGAATATTAATGTTACCCTGAACTGATGCCTGAGCAGCCTCCCTCTGAGTTTCGAACTCGTCAAATGAGGGAATGTCAGGGAGAGGGGTCCCGGTGTCCATCACTACCGAAGCCGATTGTTGAGCCTGAGCTTTCTTGGCCTTCCTGGCCTTCCCAACTGCAGCCTTGACTGCAGAAGCCTTCCTCTTCTTGCCAGGAGGCAGGGGAGTAGTGGTCGGTGCTGCAGCAGGAACTTCAAAATAAGTGGGCTTCTCAGCCTACGCAATAATCTTCCTATAGAGCACCTGCCGCTTTATATCGGGCCGGTCTGTTAAGAACGGCAGAAAGATGAGGGGATCAATAGATGCAAAATTCAGATGCTAAACAGAAGACACTGCAGTCAGAAAGGAAAAGATTATACCTGCTGGTCCATCATAAAATACAGAGAGCGGCCAGTACAGATAAGCCACTTCTTTGGAGCGGGAAGCAGCCTCCTTGATAAGCCAGCAAACATCGCCGAATATCTGGCATTTCTCCACTAAAGCTGCCAGGTCATTATGGCCGCGAGAGTCAAGGCAGCGAAACAAGTCAAGATGGTCCATGCCCCAGCCATCGACATAATGAAATGATATAAACAGTGGCTTGTTCAAAATGCCAGCTATCGGGCTTTCCGCAGATAATCCATGCAAACTCAGTAGAATGAATAGCCAGGACGTTTGCTTATAGTACGTCTGAGTTCTATCTTCCCGGCGTACAAACGTCCTATACGGATGAAATTTATCAATTGGACCCCTCCAATGAGCTACTGCCGGGAGCGGCTCTTCAACAGGAAATGGATACTGTTGTGCCTCCAAGCGATCATCTCCTATATGGCACAAATGTTTCAGGGTCTTTACGAAATTGTCTTCGTTAATAGCGGCAAAGACAGGAGCGGGCGGCTCAGAATTCTTTTCCTTCAGAGCTCGACGCTGGGCCAGATAGTTCTCTGCCTCCCTCTGGTTCTGCGAATAAAGCTTTCTCAGGTGGGCCTCGGGGATTTCAAACACCGGCCCAGGCTGCTGTTTCAGGAAAGAGCGCTCTGCTACATCCCAGAAAGCACCCCTGCCATCCTTGAAAAAGCCGGTCCGAATGTTCCACCATTTAATATATTCTGATGTTACCCGGGGAACACGGTTGGAGACGATGGGCACCCTGAAGATTGCATCGTCCTGACGATGATAGAAATCCCACCACAACCGGCCGTCGCCGACAATGGTGGACCCATGCTTGGCCCTGCTATCCAGGGGAAATTGAGCAGCTGATGTAGGGATGTGCTGGTCATAACCGAAGTTCCGCCCAAATCGGAACGGATAGTATGGCTCCAACAGAAGCAGGCCACCCTTTCTGTAAACCAAAACACTGGGCCGAATTGCCATGGCCCATCTCACCAGCTCCGGTTCCAAGATTGGCCGAGCACTGTTGACCCCTGAGACAGGGTGGATATATGTCTCTATCTCCTCCAGCTTGCACTCTCTTTGAGGATCAATCAAAGGAGCTGAACCTACTGCCAAGCTCCAGAAATGTATGCTGCCAGGGGCGTCCACTGGTACTTTTATCAGTCGGCCCCTTATTTTAAATAGCTGATCATAAAAGGGACCAGGCTCAGCGCTGGCAAATTCAATCATCCTGGGTGACACTGTATCCGCCTGCAAGGTTCTCGGAGCTAATTCAGGGAATATACTGTAGACCCAGGCATTGAAGAAATGAAAAGAACCCACGGTCCTCAAAGAACGGGGAGTCCGATGCTTGTGCAGGTCCCCCAAAGATTTATAAATCAAACACAGGGCCACTGGCCAGAGCGACAGCTTCATCCCCCAGGCCATCGGACAAGCTGGATATATGGCCTCTGGCCGAATGACTGTCTCGTCCCCTTGTGGAAGAGCAAAAGTACACAGCCAGAATGTGAAATAAGCTGCACAGTGTGTGATGGGATCTACCCCTGCCGGGTTGGGACCACATTTGCCCGCATGGCGCAATGAAGATGGCAGTGCCGATTTATAGCGGGGAGCTCTTATCTGCTTGCTCGCAACAGGACCCATAGAGGGGAAATCTGCATATTTAAGGGGACCGTCGAAGAAGTACTGGAGCCACTGCCCGATCCGGACCCTCAGTTTGCTACCTTTCTCTCGGGGATGATAGCCTTTGGAGGATCCTCTACTATATGCCAGACAAATGGAGCGATAGACCTTCATCAGATATCGGTAAGAGAAGCCAAGGGAATACTTGCCTTCCCCATCAGAGTTGTCTTTCTCGGAGTCTGCCAAGCAGACTTCTTCATACGGTTCACCGTCAATAGGCAGACCGGAGAGCTGTGATAAACTCCAGAGGTCTAGGGATGTCTCACCCTCTACTGTATAAAAAGTGTTGAACAAAGGACAGAACACTTCAAACATCCCACAGCATAACCCCCTGGAGATGGGATATCAGAATCTGGAAGCAAAAACACTGTGGTATACTCCCGCTCTGATCAGCAGAGGGGCATATTCCGTCAGAACAAACTCGGTAAATTCTACTACCCCTACTCGGAATAGATGGGAGTCAGTGATCTTGCAGTCTCCGAACCAACCAGCCGACAAATGGTACTTGAACTGAATGGCCGAACAATTTAGCACGAAGGGCTCTTCGCGATATCCCCACTTTATAGGTGCCAAGAACATACCATAGCCGGGCTTCTACCTATGAACTCGGCCGCCAGCATTGTCCCACCGAGCAGGTGTAAATTCCGGTGCCCGGGTCAGCATGTTCTTCTCCGGTTCTAGTTCCGATATTCCAAGGACTGCATCCCAGTCCCGCTTCTCCCCAGGAAGATATATGGCCTTGCTGCGATACACTGATTCCTTCAGGCTATCTCGCTCGGCAAGGATGGCAGCTTCAACTACGCGAGCTATCCGATAATCTCGCAAGCCACCCACTGTGAAGGTCCGGATGAACGGCATCAAGTGGCGATCCTTCGGGAAGTCTGGCCGGTAGTTATTATCCCGCCTGAAGCATGTCTCGGTCGCCGTGGAGTATACCCGGGCCATCGACACAGTGTCAGTTTCAGAATCAGACGATTCGCCAACTGAAGCTATTCTATCATATCCAACATCCAAGCTGTGCACGTTCAACCAATTTACTGTGGCCCGAGATATGTCTGGCTGGGCCGATGAACTAACTCCAACAGCTCCGGAAGATGCAGCAGCAGAGCCAGAAGCCATTGCTATATCTGTAAACAAAAGAAGAAATGTGGATTAAAAGTCAGTCTTATAAGGATTGCAACATGAGATTCTATAAAAATTTTCGGCAGCATCTCCCCTTATTCGGGATCTGCCCAAAAAGAATAGGGAGTCACCAACCAAGAGGGGGTGATCCCGGAAGCGAAGGGATTGAATCCCCAAAAGACGTCACCCAGGACGGAAGGACTCGCGGCCACCGCCGAGAGGATGAAGACGGCTCGCGCCGAAGAGAGGAAATGGAGAAAAGCTGAAGAAAGAGAAAGAATGGTGAAGAATGAAGAAAAATAGGCCGTCGGCGCCCTAAATAGGGGCCCAGGCGACCAGGGTCTCGGCGCGGTGAAACGCGCGCCGAGAACCTCCAGGCCGAGAGCCCCCGGCGGCCAGAAGGCGCGCCGAGAAGACCCCACGCCGAGAAGGCTCCCAGGCCGAGAAGACCCCAGGCCGAGAAGCCCCCAGGCCGAGGCCCCTCTGCGGCCAGGGCGCGCCGAGAAGGCTCCCAGGCCGAGACCCCCTGCGCTAGGGCGCGCCGAGAGGGTCCAGGCCGAGAGCCTAGCCAATCAGGCTGCGCCGAGAGACCCCTGCGCCGAGAAGCTTCGCGCCGGGAGGTCCTGCAGGCCGAAAAGCCCCAAATGCTGAAAATAATGACAGAAAATATGAAGAGAAGAAACATCGATGTGCAGAATACTGTTACAGCGAGATGATCAGGTCTGAGAACTGAATTGAAGACAAATTGAGGAAGATACCCTCCAATAGTAAAAGACACCTGCAACCCCCGTGGCGCTTATTCTGCGCTTACGCCGCCCGCAGGTGGGGGGCATTTGTTGACACCCGGAAAATGAACAAGGGTGGAAGCATAATTGAAAAGAAGATCTGACCAACAGCGAAAGACTAAGGATGAAGCATATCAACCTTTCACCCGGCTAAAGCCCTTGTCGGCCAAAGCTGATGCCCGGTGCCAATGTCACTCAGACAGCAGCACTGATAAAGCAACAGTCACTCGACTAATGAGATCTTCCAGCCCTTTAAGAAGGGCTGTACTACTGCTTCGTCCAAGAAGTCACAGACGATATGTCAGGGTAAGTCAGATGTCGGCTTACTGATGGGAGTAATATGAGATAAAGATGAAGCCAGCACCGGCAGATGAAGATGATAAAGGCTCCTGAGAAGATAGAGCAGAAGAAGAATCGTCTCCACAGATTATGCACCCGGCTGAGGTCTTCCCAGAGTAAGGCTGATGTCCGAGCTCGTCGTCATTCGAGTGACAATATTGATAAGATGAAATCCCTGTCTACGGACTGATGAGAACCCTATCTACGGACTGATGAAATCCCTGTCTACGGACTGATAAAACCCTATCTGCGGACTGATGAAACCCCCCTGTCTACGGACTGATAAAACCCCGACTGTGGACTGATGAAAATTGCAATCATGATTTCAATACAAGATGTTTCATAGAGGATAGACCCTTTGGGGTGATGATACACTTAAAGAAACCCCAAGTGGGCCTACATGAAGGTGGTGTCGAAAGCCCATGTCAAAGCCCAGATACTGGCGCCGAGAGACCAAATTCGAGCGCGCCGGGAAGCTTACCTCAAGCCCGCCGTGAAGGTGCCTGCCGAGAAGGAAGAGGAAAAGGGTTATAAAACCCCCTCCCTTCGAAGAAAGAAGAGAGAGGAGGCGGCTGAGAAGAAGTAGGGGGAAGAAGAAGAGAAAAAGCCAAGCCAGATAGAAAAAGGGGATCGAGAGAAAAAGGGGATCGATCGGAAGAAAGAAAAAGAAAAGATAGAGCAATAGAAAGATAGAGAGGGAGTCCCGTTCGGAGAGCAAGAGCCACCCCCCTTTCAACCAACAGAGAAGAGAACAAGAAGGAAAGCTCCAGGTGGGCACTGGGGAGGGAGAGGAGTCAATGCTCCACCCTCCCCTCCTCCATGTTTTTCTTTTATTTGATGTAATATAGCGAGTCCTTTCTCGATTTATCAACTGTAGCCGGAGAGTTCCGGCCTTGATTTTTACCTTTCTGTCTTGCATTTCTCTTTCATGATCAGTGTAAGATTTTTATGCAATGCAATGAAACATCGATATGGCCCGCCTGGGCACTGATTGATCAAGATATCCGATCTCTGTCTCTCTATGTATATGGTCTTTGTCTGAAATAAATTTAGATTAGACTCCTTGGGTTTCAGAGTCGATCGTATGGGTTTGTTCTTCGAAGAGGGACGAGGATAGGACTCCTACCCCCATCTAATGGGTTATTGAGTTTTGTTCTCTCCTTCCCTCTCCGATCTCAATGGATGTTTCCCTATATATAATCTGAGTTTTCTGACGAGCCCCCTTATGCGGTTTAGGAACCAGAGATATCAGTCTCTTGGTTTCCTGGACTGTCCAGCTCTCATAAATGATGATCCGATCCCAGGGTCCTCCATTCTAAGTATTGAATGCTTAGGGCCTGAAGTTTCTGCGTTGAGAGTCCCTCCTTCTCCGGTTTTCAATGTCACTGGACTCGTCTGGAGGGGTCGGAGGACAGTCATCTCTTGACTCCCCCAAATGGCCTGCAACAGATAGATAAAACCCTCCACAGGATTAGGTGATGGTCTGATTTCTTTCATTGATTCCATCGTCCAATTCCCTTGGCACCCTTCTAATAGAAACATCCATGAGTCTCCCCTTTTGCACTCCTGGCTCGGCATCAATTCGAGCTTGAAATCCCAGAAAACATCTAAACAGAGCATCGTTTTTGAGCTCTGAAACCCTGAAATCCTTCTGCATTTCATCTTCTCGGCGTGCGAGTTTCCCCGCCGAGAATCATAAGGCCGAGAGGCCTTCTCCTTCTTTTTGCTAAACGACAACCCAGTCTGTTACAAATACTTTCCACGTGAGGCTATGTGCAAGGCTCCCGGCGGCAGACTCCCGGCACGGCCAGGAGCGCGCCGGGAAACCCTCTGCCGAGGGCCCCTCTGCCTTCGCAGCCATTCACACCCCTTTTGCCCAAAACTTGATGATGCCCCTCTCGGCGCCCCCCTTTCCGGCGCGCCCAGGAGCCCGCCGAGAAGCTCTAGGCCGAGAGGCCTCCCTCCCTCTCTTGGCCGGATAGAACCCTGGCCGAGACCCCTTGTTGGCCGCCGAAAACCCCTGGCCGAGACCCTTCTTTGGCCGCCGAAAGCCCCTGGCCTTCCTCCCTCTTTTGGCCGGCCAAACCCCTGGCCGAGCCTCTTTTGCCCGCCGAAAACCCCTGGCCGAGACCTATTTTTGGCCGCCGAAAGCCTCCAGGCCGGGACCCCTCCTTGGCCAATATCAAAGCCACGCCTAGAGCCCCTTCTTGCCAATATCAAAGCCACGCCGAGATCCCTCCTTCAGTCAATGAAATCCACTCCGAGGCCCATCCCTGCACCATCTTTCTTCAAACTTCTAAATCTCCCCCTACATCTGTTCAAGGGGATACTCACAGACCATCACTTGTGTCTTGATGAGATACAATAATGGGGAAGATCTCCCCTACAGCTCTCGCCCCGAATCCGGATTTCACCGCTGTCTTATGAACCCAAAGAACCATGTCATTACATGTGTTCTGATGGGTTCCAAGGGAATATTGATCAATGATATGAAGGCAAGAGATGTCCCTGGGTCTGGTGCCCATCTTTGTTCGGTCGTTGTCCCAGCTCTCCGTGGATGATGACCTATCCTCCCTTGGCACAATCCAGGTTGAGGGAACATGCTGCCAAAATTTACATATACCCCACCAATCAAGTGTGGTACTCTCTTCCAACCCCGCTGGCCCACGGAGTTATGCCCTTGCGTGATCTCCGATGGTCCTCCGAAGGGGGATATTAATAAGACATCGCACTCGTACCGGGTGTGTTACATCAGGCCGGTCTGCATCCGGATTCTGGGTTATGTGTATATACCCGATCTTTTATGGATCCCACCCTGCCGCTGCATGGGTGGTTTCCTATTCCCCACTTGGCATCATCCAAGATGGTGGGAATATGCCGTCGGGTTTCTCCCGTAATTAACAAACCCCTGCTCTGTTCAAATACATTTAACGTCTTGCAAACAGATGAATTTTGTCTCCTTTGAGCATACGGCTTTACCGCTGTCTTCCTCCTACCTTTAGCATTTAATCAAGGGTTGTCTTCCTTAGGGAGGACGTAATTAACGTCATAGCGTTCAGGGTATGACGGACTTCTAGTCCAGACACGATCACTCACAATCGACTGACCATGTCAGATCGAGCGCACAATAAGAATCGTCACCACGGTGACTGGCACGCCAATGAACTAATAAATCAATAAATAATAAATCAATCCAATAAATTAAATTAAATAAATAAATAAAGATACCACCATAAAAAAAAAATCACGTCCACAAGTCTGGCACACCCCAACTCGACAGCACAACGGTGGTAGCAGAAGAGGCCAGCATCCACGGTGGAGAAGCAGCAGCAGATCTCCCGATAGGCCTGCGAACATCCCGTCCTAGGATGAGCACCAGTGTACGGCACGAATCAGCAGCATCCAACACAACAACAACGTTGTTGCGAATAAGGCAGGGGTGGCGGGAATCCTCTCCCCCACTGTCCGTTCTATAAGAGGCATGCTCCACTGTTGAAGGGAGAGGAGGGCTGGCTGCTCGAACCCCCTCGGCTGTATGCAGTGAAGAGAAGAAGAAAAAGAAGAGGAGAAGGCCACCCGAAGAGAAGGAAGCTCCACCCATCCACGCCAGAGAGGTGAAGAAAGAAAGAGAGAGGAGAGTGAGAGTGAGAGGTGAGCTCGGAGGGGGAGGAGCTTGTGCTCCGTTCCCCCTCCCCCATCGATGTATTCCCTCCTTTCTCTCTACTGTACTTTCCCCCTTTCTCACTTTAGGGTAGATTCCGAGCTATATTTCCCTTTGCAAATGAATAAAAAGAGAAGTTCTTTTCGCAACACACGGTGTTCTTCTACCTCCCTCTCTTTCCCTCTGCCTTCTCCTCATCCAGGCCCTTCGAAGCTTGCTTCTCCATAGCATGGCCTTCGAAGGAGTCCGTCAGGAGATGAACATTCATGGCCTCTCATGGCACACATTTGTCCCACTTATGAAACCATCACCCGTGAGCTGTGGGAGTTCTTGAAGGCTAGTCCTCGAGCTTCATACACTCACTTATGGGTTATTGGACCGCCGTGAGGTCTACATTTTGAGGTTCACCCCGGAGCAATCCATTTGGTGTTCCTCTATTTTCTCTGGCAAGCGTCAGTCCGGAGGAGGTGCTGCCCAAATTTTGCCAGGGGAAGAACACGTAAGAACAGAACAAATGAACAAACTAAGCCCCTGAATCAAGCTAAATCTATGAGTTCCTACACAAACTCTTCTAATGAAACACTTGAGTCTTCATGCTAATCCACCTTAATAAACAACTAAAACATTTACTCTCTCTTTCCACAAGCTTAATCCATCCATAAGATGAATAAATCAATCAACAGATTAACTTACAGTTGAACGAAACAAGAAACAGAGCCAACATAGTGAAATAAAACCCCGCAGAAGCTTAACCCGGCGCGCCCTAATCCGGCGTGGGCTAACCTGGCGCGCTACCCCCCCGCGCCGGATTAGTGCCACACTCAAAACCACTTTCAAATTCTTTGCCTTGATCCGACGCGCACTCCTTCTTTTGGACCTACTAGACCGGCGCGCCCCATTTCAAGCCCTATTCCGGCGCGCCCTCATGGCATCCCCATTACCCGGCGCGCTCCCCTTTCTCCCCTTGCATGATCCCTATTCCGGCGCGCCTCCCTTCTTGGCCTCATCCGGCGCCCCCCCCCTCTCAACACACTTAAACCGGCGTGCCTAAAAAGAAAAAAAATGATTAATCAAATGAGAGAAAAGACTTAAACCCAGCGACCTGACCGCGCAGGTAGATCCGCGTGCGAGGGCGCACATTGGCGAGTTCGGGCTCCACACTTAACAATTCACACCCCCGGACTGGGTGCAAAGAGAAAATCAATGATGCCTTGTGGTATCGGACGTGGACCTCGGAACCTTCGACATGGTCATGATCCGAACCCATCTCGGGCTGATAGTTCATTAACTCGACCCGCTTCTCCCGGGATCTAATCCCGCAACCCCACATTAAACTTGTCGTGTCTACGGCAGATATTTGCACGGTTTTATCATCGTCTTCGATGCTTCAAACGTGGACTCACATCCGAACAATGAATGGTCCGATCGTGACCGACACGCACGTATACCTTGGAACCTTCGTTTCCCAAGACTGTGCGTGAAGAGAAAAGTAATGACGCCCCATGGCATCAGACGTGGTCCTCGGAAACCCCGATATGGCCATAGTCCGCAACCACCTCGGGCCAATAGATCATCAGCTTGACCCATCTTTGCCGGGATCCAATCCCGCACCCACATGAAACTTGCCATACCTACGGCTGACATCCGTACAGTTTTATCGTCGTCCTCGGCGCTACTAATACGGACTTCCGTCCGAATAATGAATGTTCCGTTAGTGACCGACATATATGCCGGGATCCGATCCCGCAATCCCATGAAACTTGCCATACCTACGACAGACATCCGTGTGTCTTTGTCGTTGTCTTCGATGCTTCGAATACGGACTCTCGTCCGAATACTGGATGGTCCGTTAGTGACCGACATATATATCAGGATCTAGCCCCGCACTTGCACTAAACTTGACGTACTCACGGCAGACATTTACACGGATTCGCTCCCGTCACCGTCTTGTTTTCCATACGGACCTTTGTCCGAACATAAAATGGTCCGTGTATGACCGACGAAATCCGAATGGAACGAGACGGCTCTCGTCTTCCCCGAACCCTACGTGCGGGAACATCAATAAGACCTTCGTGAGTCACATTTGGACCTCGGGTTCGCCCCAACCATGGTCATCGCCTGACCTACATCCTAGGCCTATAGTCGGCTATCTCTGTACAAATCTTTGTTTCGAAATCTAGTCCTGGGACACTTTCCCGCTGCCCTTCGGCACCGAAATATTAATGATGCCCACACGAGCCCGACTTTGACCGCGGGGGGCCCACCGCAGTATGGTCGTAGCTTGGTCTTGCACCGGGAGAACAAACTTATCGGTTTCCGACCGCTCTAACCGGGATTCAACCGAATGCCTCCTATCCCTTTGAACAATAAACTTGCCATACCCCGGCATACATATGCTCCAGTTTTCCCCGTGATGATCACGATTCTCTAAAGCCGGACGCTCGTCCGAATATCAAAATGGTCCCTTGAGTGACCGACATATTTTGAATGCTTGTTTCCCTAGACGTAGGGCTTTCCGACTGATTCGATACCGCTATCGGCTTGTTTCTCTCGATATATTTTCCTGGCCATGAGGCCCCTTTTCCCGGCGATTAATCAAGGGTGTTCCTCTCTCCGAGGGGATGTAAATGACGCCGTGACCTTTATGGCGCCGCGGGTTTCAGTCCCGACACGAACCACACAATCGTCTGATCAGTCAGATCGAGCGCACAATAAATCGTCACTTTGTGACTGGCACGCCCACGCACTTAATAAACGCCAATAAACAAATAAACAACGATTTTATTAAATAAAAAGTCCGTCCATAGGGGGTTAAATAAAAAGAAATTAGAAATTTTTCTAATTTCTGAAAATCCGTAAAATGCGCCGAAAATGCACTAATTCAGAAAAATACGTAAAAATGGTCGAAACGATCGGCTCAGAGAGTACATCGTCGCTGCAACATCCACGAGTCGAGGAACTGACAGGTAAACTCACCATAGGGTTTCGTAACTAGTACGAGAGAAAAACTCACACGGATCATAAAACTCAACTCGGAAGCCACCAAAGCGAACCGAAACTCACCGAAACCAATCCAAAAGATCCAATGAAGATCCAGCAAGACCTATCAAGGATCCAGGGCATTACATCTTGCTTCAAAAGATATGTTGTGTATGTGATTTTGATGATTACAAAATGACTTTGTTGCCTGGACTTGCTTGGCCTTGTGCTTGAATGATTATTCATGTTTTCATGGCTCTGTATTGATGAGAAAGTTTTTGTGGAAAATAATGCTTCATGAATGTTAGCTTTTGTCAACAAGAATGCCATTTGAATGAATGTGTTCCCATGCTTTCTTATATGCTTTGCATTTGGCATGATTGTTAACATTTGGGTATTGAAGCATTTTGATGTTGAAATTATGAAATATACATGTAAGCTATTTGAATGTTTGAGCTCCCATGTCGATATATTTGATTGAATGATAGATTCATGCTTATCATTTCAAAACATTGTCATTTGGTCAAATATATTTTTGTTAACCTCGTGTGCTTGAATTGGAGGAGGTTGAGGTTGAGGTTGAGCTTTCATCTCTTTATATTTGGATGAGTGATAGATTCAAGTTCATCATAACAAAATCTTGTAGTGGTGAAATGGCATAATGCTCATTTGAATGCTAGTGTGCTCATGCGATAGAAACAATCTTGTGTATTCATGACTTTTCATGCATAGTGTGTATGGGTTGCAATACCCTTGTTTGTGGTTCATGGTTTCTTTATGATCCTTGAGGCTCATAATATGTTTGACTCTTTTATAGCACTCATGGTTGAATGCATGTCTTAAGAGTTGAACTCCTTGATCTTGATTTCCATGTAGATCTAATTATTTATCTTATTTTTTGCAGGATGGACATTGATGGAAATCAGTTTGATATCACTTGGATGCATGGTAATATCCCTCTATTTTTTACCTGTGAAAAATGGCCTTTTAGTAGGCTAGAAAAGTCCTTAGCATGATTCATGAATATACCTTATGATTCTTGAGGGTTGTTATGTGCTTAATACGTTCACACTCATCAAAGTGAAATTGGTTTCATGGTGCCTATATAATGAGTTTAAGTGGTTTGAATGACTTTGTTTCCACTTGAGGTTTTAGTGATTTGGAAACTCCTTCATGCATTCACTTCATATGGTGTTGTAGTTTTCAAAGTGTTTCATGCATTGTCTAAATGACTTTTCCTTTGAGGTTACAAAATGCTTAAGCCATTGAAATGACCATTTGTTGAATGAGGTCAAAAAATATGCCAACATCTTGTCTCAATGCATGGTTATTTGATTTATATGTTGAATGAGGAAGAATAGTTTTTCATTGAGCTTGAATTGATGAAATCCGGGTTTAGGATGTGCTTTCATGCGAAAACCTTCATGATGTTGAATTACATGCACTCCATTTGAAACAATTTGTTTTTCATCATTAAAATTCATGAATGGATGTTAGAATTCATTGAGTTGCATGTTTAGATCATTGGGAATGGTTTAGAAATCTTTTTTTAATGTCTCTAAGTGAATGGGTCGACCCCCCTACTCAATGGGTTGACCCTGGGCAAAAAAAATGGTCAAATAGTGTTCTATCTGCAAGTGGGTCGACCCACTTGCAGAGATAGGTCGACCCATTCCCTGTTCTGGGTAAAAACCAGAACTCTGCTTGTAGATGGGATGACCCACTTGCTAGATGGGACGTCCCATCTGGTTTCGCAGCTCCGCGCGACTTTTCCGTGGGCCACCGTAGCCCATCCAAATGACCTCCGATTGGGGTGAAATTTTACACCAATGCCCCTAGGTTACTAATGAACATATTAGGGTGGTTTTGCAAGGGTTTTGCATGGGTATATGGGTCTTTTGGTGCCTTCTATATATACTTACATGTCACCTCCGAATTTGAAAACAAATGAACTCTAATGCTTGTTTGTGTTGTCTTGTAGGAGAAGAAAAAAAGGGGAAAAGGAAGAGGAGCTATTGTAAGGTGGTTCTCATCTCCATCTCTGAGGATTTAGAGCTCGTGGTAGAAGAAGAAAAGAAGCATCTCAAAGAGAGGAACACGAGGATGCCAAAATCGCGGCCATCCGACAACGAGCCAAGAAGAGCCGGAGTATTCCTTGAAGGGGGAGTTTCATACATGCTATATCTTCTCTGATTTAGTCCATAGAGTTTGTTTGGAGTCTATTGTATACATCCGTGGACACTTCATCTTTCTCTGAACGATTATTCTGTGTGTGGGTTTGGAGAATGGTTTCTCCGAGTGGTTTATGTTGACGCTTGTGCGTCGTGTGGTGCGGAGCATATCCGCGTGTGTGTTGGGATTCTTTCCCGGTGTGTGTGGGGAGAAATCCCTGTGTGTTGCTGCATTCGCAGCGTGTGGTTTGGGGTTTTTACCCCGTGTGTGTGGGGAGAAATCTCCGTGTTTGCTGCATTCGCAGCGTGTGGAAAAAGCCTCACCGATTTGGTGAGGGGTGGACGTAGGGAGCCCGTCGTGGTCCCGAACCACCTTAAAAATCCCCGTGTCTCATGGTTTGATTTGTGTGATTGTGTGCATCTCTGATTAATCTATTTATGCAATCGTGTAAGCACGGTGAGATTGAGTGAATTTAGTTTATCCTGCTTGTTTAGCTTCAATTCCTCAATCTTGTTAATCTTGATAATTTCGCTGTGCGAGTAGGTTTAAGTTTTTAATTGGACATAGTTTTTAGTAGAGGGTTCTATTCACCCCCCCTCTAGAACCGTGTTCCTGCACTACGAGACCCAACAATTGGTATCAGAGCGAGGCTCTGTTGTCCCTAGATCTCACGATCTACCGAGTGATCTCAATGCATTCTACAATCATAAATTTTTCTATTGATCAAATCTCTATGATTTGCATTCCTACTTTTGATGGTCCTGATTATATTTCTTGGAGAAAAGCTATGTGTGTTTTTCTTGGTTTGCATGAGCCTAATGTTTGGAAGGTCATATGTGAAGGTTCATACAAGCTTCCTACTGAACATAACAAATGGGATGATATGCATGTCAAGAAAAATGCAATGAATGTTAGAGCATTAAATTTCCTCATGAATGCCATTGAATCTAATATACTTTCACAAATTCCCTTGTGCAGGTTGGCAAGAGACCTTTGGGATGAGTTGGCACGAAAGTATGAAGAAGAAGTGTTGGATCCATGCTTAATGGCTCATGGAGATGAAAATTCAAATGAGGTAAATTCTAACTCTGACTCTGATGAAGATGAAATGTCATTTGAAGAACTACTTGATGCTTATGAGGAGTTGTCGAGTAGATATAAGAAAATCAAGTCAGAAAATAAAAAATTGAAAAATGAAGTTGAAGACAATGTTCATGACTCCCTCTGTGAAAATTGTACTGAGAATGAGGAATTAAATGAGATATGCATGATTGACATTAAAGAATACAAAGATACAATTGCATGTTTAAGGAATGAAAATGAAGCTCTCAAGGATGAATTCAATCAAATAAAGAAGAATTAAGAATGTCTTAAGAACAAGCTTGCTTCTTTATCTGATGATGAGAAATTGTTTGAAAAACTTCTTGATAATGAAATTGATAGCAAGGGTATTTTAGATGAAAATGAAGAACTTAAAAAGAAAAATGGTGTCATGCTAATTGAAATTTCACTTCTTGAGGGTAGCTTGAAATGTCTTGATAAATTTGAAAAAGAGAATGCGTTGTTAAAATCTAAAACTAAAAAATTGAAACATTTAAACAACGCTATGTCTGAAAAATTGGTAACTTTTGAAAAAGGGAAAGCTGTAGATGTCAATGTTGAATCTGAAAAAATACTTATGCTAGAACAAGAACTTGAAAGCTATAAAACTGCAAATCAAGTGTTGAATGAATGTAATGTTTGTAGTGAACAAGAAATTGCTAGCTATGAGTTGCACATTGCAATGAAATCATTGTTTTGAATGCATCGTTGTCCAAATTTGTCAAGGGGAAAGATAACTTGGATAAAATAATGGAGACCAAGGTGAATTTTCAAAGGGAAGGTCTTGGGTATGAACCCACTAAAAAGAAAGTCTTTGGTCTGAAAACCCAAACGTCATTCGTGCATGCTTCATGTTCTTCTAATGCATCCTTTGTTGAGAAACCCGAGATTAAAACTCATGCCCAACCTAGGACCAAGAAATTTATTCCATCACCCAACTGTCAAAATGGTCCTAAGAGTCATAATAGAAAATTTGATTCTCACCAAAATCATGAAAAGCATGCTCATGTTCCTAAAAGTTCAAAGTTGAGTTGTTTTTACTGTGGCATGCATGGTCATGTTATGGATAATTGTGATATCATGAAAAAAGATGACCAACATGCATGTAAAGAAAAATTTGCATGCAAAAGACAAAGAAATGTTTCATGTTTTTATTGTCATAAACTAGGCCATGTGATGAAAAATTACTTTGTGAAGTAAAAAGATGAACTTCATGCTAACAATGCTTAGTTCAATATTCAAAGAAAATTCAATGATAACCATACAATTCATGCTTAAAAGTTTTCATCTTACAAGAGAAACTTATTTCCAAAAACTCATGTAAACAATGAAAAAGCTTTCCGTAGACCCACATCTCTTTGTTATTTTCATTGTGGGAAATACGGTCATATAATGAAAAACTGTTGGTTTTTGAAAAGTGATAATTTCCATGCTTCTAGAACGAATGCTAGGTTTGATTTTATTAGACCTAGATCTTTTGGAAATAGGAGATGGAATACTTTTGAAAATGCTTTTACTCATGAAAGAACATCTTTTGCTAGAAATTCTTCTCCTCAATGTTTTTATTGTGGAAATCATGGTCATGTGATTGAGGACTGCAAAATCATGAGAAATGACGACATGGAAGTAATGAAAGTGTGAAAGAATTCGATGGGTGGTAATGCCACGAACTCCAAGGGACCTAAGAAGGCTTGAGTTCCCAAATTTGTCAAATGAGTTGAATTTGATGCAGGTGTGCCTTGAGGAAATAAATTGAAAGGGGTTCCAATAAAAGGGAACAAGGCACACTCGTTTGGTAAAACCCCGACTTTACTTTTTTTTATTGTCAAACTTGGTGATTTTGATGTTTTCACTTTTATTACTTTGTTATGTTGTTGGAATCATGTTTTGCATTTCTTCACAAGCCATACATATTTTCATTGAATGAATATTTGGTATATCAAATGGTGATATGTGAAATGACAGATCAAGTCTGTCAGGAAGCTATCACTATGTGAGAGGTGATCTTAGGATCAACGTACTCCACCTTGTACCAATATTCAAAAATTCAACATGTTTGACTTATGAAGAAACATGTCTGTTGGAATGAAATCAATTTACCTTGATTTGCAGTGATCTTAAATTTATAATTGGTACAACTTGAAAATCTTTCATGTTTCAAGAAGATAAAATTTTTGAACTGTAGAATTGCTTGTTCTTTAATGCAACAATTGGCATTGGATGATGATCATGGCTTAGTTTAAAGCTTGTTGACCATGTGTGTGGTTGCTCTGCATGATCGACAAATTGCTTGATTTGTTCAATCTGAAGATTTATCTCATGCAATACCATTTTGAATGATCATGGTCGAATGTTTGGGTTGTAAGGAAAATAGCTGTTCATGATAAAGCTTGAAATGAAATGCTTATGGTTCTGTGTTAAATTCATTGAAAACTCAACTCATGCATTTACTGATTTCATGCTCACTTGAGTATTCAAGAATACAAAAAAAAAATGAAATCTCCATAAAAATATCGCATTGGCATTTTTGTATATCATTCGCATATCATGCATGCTTTGTAAATTTGAGTCTCTTGCATACGTTGACTTATTTATGCTTGAAAGCCATGATTTATGGGCACACAAAATAAAAAAAATGCATATTGCATATTCATGCATATAGGGCATATGCATATATTTCATGATAATTGCATATCTTGAATCATGAGTGCTTGCATGAATAGTTTGTTAAAACCTTACTTGTTCATACATTCTCCCTTCGTCTAATTTTGAGCATAAACTTTAGATTTGAAAGATGGAAGTCATAGTGTGCATAGTTGCATATATTACAAACTTATCACTCATATAGTGCATACTCATTTCATTTGAAAGATGAAGCTCATTGTGTGCCTATGTGCATATTTGACATTTTCAGCATGCATATAGTGCATACTTTGAGATGCATCATTTTGAACACCGCTAACCTTCATGAACTGAAACTTCATAACATTGGGCCTTGAATTTGCATCTTACATTGCATTCTCATGTTGTTATAAGTTACAGGCATAAGAGTTTATGCATTAGGTGCATTTGGAACATTCATATAAAATCTGAAATTCTGCATTCATGATGCACTATACATTGCATATTTGCATGTTTCCGTTGTATACTTGCATGTTAATATATGCTAAAACCCCTTCTTTGAAACTTCTAAGACCTCATATCTCTTGATAAATAATGTTGCATCTGAGTCTTAACTATTGTGCTTAATGTTAAATACTCAGGGGGAGCACTTCCTGTTTAGTGTATTCACATAGGGGGAGCTGCACTATCTTGTGTTGAGTTAAATTTTCTCCATACATGTTAAATCAAATTCTCACACTTTATGCACTTTAATATGAAAAAGAGTGTTATTCATAAGGATATAGGAATTTCATTTCAACACTCTAAAGTAATTAAACATGTTGCATTTATGATAAAGAGGCAGTTGAGGAAAAAGCTGCCTGTCTCAGCTGAAAAAAATTTGGATGAAATGAAAGACAGAGCAATGCTTAGTCTCACTGAGTAAACTGGATACACGTCACCTGAGACGTGATGTGGTTCATTTCTGAAAAGTGTTGACTAAAGTATCTCTGTTCAAAATGAAGTGAAATGGTTCAGTATTCTGAGTAACCGGGGATTCCGGCATGAGCTCCATATGTCTCCTCGCGTAAAAAGGAATTATTTGTACCTGATCACTCTAAGAAAAATTCAGATTGTCAATGTGACATTTTTTGTGAAACATTCTGATGAAAAAAAAATTAATCAACGGGGCAGAGCGTAGCCTCCAATACGCTATTCTCTAGATATAAATGTAGTCTATGTAATTACTCTTGTGTTCAATTGAAAATATAGATATCCATATGGCTAAAGCCTATTTTTATGTTATTCACCTATACACATGATAATTTGATTTAATATGTGTTTTAAAAATTTGATTGACTGTATGATTGGTGTATGACTTTTACTATCTATCTACACATTCTCCTAGGTGTACAGATGAGCACCATAGTTTTATTGACTCACCTGCACTTTTTGCACACCTATCATCTCATTATAAATAAAATGGGGGAGCTATATTGCATGTATATAGATTTACTTGCTTGGAAGTCAATCATACTTGATCATTTTACTTGCATTCTGCATGTTCATATTGCCCAAAACTTGCATTTCAAACATGTGCAAATTAGTTCATGCATATTTGGCATTTAGTGCATTCACACATGCATATGTTGAATTGCATCTTCTTGAACATAGTGTGCATATGGTTCTCTTAATAACCTCGTTGTCCGTCGATTCAATGTCAATGACAAAGGGGGAGAGACTGTTCTTTGTGCTTCTTTCATGAATATCATATGTTTTGCTTGTCCGTTCTCATTTTGCCATAAGGGGAGAAAACATGTTGGTTTGGTCTTGATGCTATCGTGAATTCTCTATGTTGATCCCCATTTATGATTATGTCAAAGGGGGAGAGAGCATTAATGAGCATTAATGCACAATATTTTGTCATCATCAAAATGAGGGAGATTGTTGTGTATGTGATTTTGATGATTACAAAATGACTTTGGTTGCCTGGACTTGCTTGGCCTTGTGCTTGAATGATTATTCATGTTTTCATGGCTCTGTATTGATGAGAAAGTTTTTGTGGAAAATAATGCTTCATGAATGTTAGTTTTTGTCAACAAGAATGCCATTTGAATGAAAGTGTTCCCATGCTTTCTTACATGCTTTGCATTTGGCATGATTGTTAACATTTGGGTATTGAAGCACTTTGATGTTGAAATTATGAAATATACATGTAAGCTATTTGAATGTTTGAACTCCCATGTCAATATATTTGATTGAATGATAGATTCATGCTTATCATTTCAAAACCTTGTCATTTGGTCAAATATATTTTTGTTAACCTCGTGTGCTTGAATTGGAGGAGGTTGAGGTTGAGCTTTCATCTCTTTATATTTGGATGAGTGATAGATTCAAGTTCATCTGATGTGACACAACCAAGGACTTAAGCAAGCAAGCACATTTGCATTCAAATGGACCGATATGGGCCACCGCTCTCTTGTCGCTCACCCAAGCCCGGGGTAACTTGGCGATGCCAAGTGGAGGATGTGAGGGTTGGGCCCTTGCTGGTAGAGGGCCAGCAAGGCCAAGGTTTGCTCCCCAAAGGTGTGGAGGCCAAATTCGATGGGACCGACGAAGTGCCAAGGGCATGGGTTACACTCCTCTCCCCCACGATGATCGCTTGAAACAATGGAGCTTAAGGATCGGGCTCTCACTCTCACGTCCAACGGAACTATGAAAGAATATTGAAAGACAACTACAAATGAGAGCAAAGTTTGGAGCACTTACTAGACCGGTTTGAAGAAACCGGTCCCGCTCGTAGACGAGGGCGAGCGGGGAGGCGAGTGTTCCCCACACGCCGCGCCGGAGAGGCTTGACCTGCTCAAACCATTACAACACTACACCTCTGGTAGGAGGGGGAGCTTGGGGTGGGGGTTAACTGATATTACATCCAAAAGTACCTCCACACAGGGAAGGACCTTCAGCCGGCCAAGCGGGAAGGGGTGGAACCGAACTGGTAACCAATAAGGAGACCGATGTCGGCTCTGCCCGCTTTCTGTGAGTGCTGATAGAAGGTTGAAGAAGTAGCTGCTGTGGCTGCTCCCGAATTTTTTTGGGGACGAAACCACCTGGAAATTCTTTGTAGGAGGATGGGGAAGTCGTCCAAAGTTTTCTGGAATTTCGGGAAGTCTCTGTTGACTGGGGAAGAGTCTCGAACAGGGTGGCAGATCTTCAGCTCTGTCAGCTTCTGGACCTCCACAGCAGGAAGAAGCGGTTGTCACCAGCACTCCAGAGCTTAAAATGAGGCGCCGCTGGAGTTGTTGGAACTGCCTGTGAGTCTTCTTCGAAACTAGCCTGGCGGAGATGCCAAATGTTGTCGGAGCAGACCGGTACACTCTGAACACTGAGGGGGGTCGGTGCAGACTGAGTGGAGGCAGAACCGCGCACCCGGGGGAGGAAATTGATAACTTCTAGATCCGGACGCCAAATTGAGCTCTATTTTTTGGAGATGAAAGAAAACTCGGAGTAGAAGACTTTTTATGAAGAACTCTTGCTCAGATTCCCAGTAGGATGGCCGCAGTAGATCCTTCAATCAGGTTCTGGTTTCCTGCCAGGGAAGCTTCGTGCAGTTGAGGAAGAAAGGTTCCCTCGATCAGCACGGTGCTCGGATGAAGTCGAAACCACCGCCGATGCGAAGCTGACTGGGAGACGCTTCCGACGGTGCCTCTTGAGCCTTCAGAAACGCCGGGATGAAGTCGGGATCACTGCTGCAACCTACTGGTTCTCTGCAGGTCCTCAGCTGAAGCAGGACCGTCGATGTAGCTCCCGAATGACAACGGAATGAGAAGAAGAAGTGGTTGAAGGGTGAAGGGGAGATGATGAGTGGTGGAAGGGGGATGTGAGAAGAGTTATTGAGGGGGTGAGGGTGTGGGGAGGGGCTGGAGAAGGGGGGGAGAGCGCAGGGTCTTGCTGGTTTCAGTCAAGGTGGAAGGGGAGAGAAGGGGGGAGGATGACCTTGATAGTATGGGGTGGAGGGAAGAAATGGGGCGGCCTGTTCTAATGGGAGGGGCTGGGGGCGACCTAAGGCTGGGGATGGGAGGGGATTTCAAATTCAAATGGGTCTTGGGGGCTGGGAGATTGTGTGGGGAAGAGAGGAGATTGTGTTAGAATGGGGAGGATTGTGTTGGAATGGCCAAAGATTCTCCTAGGGAAGGGTGGATATGGTGGGAAGTGGTGGAGGGGCATTGAATGCACCTAGGGAAGGGAATGGGGGAGGGGAGGTGGCAGGTGAGGTGGAGGAGAGAGGGGGAGGTCGCACCACCCCTTGGTGTAGAGAGAGAAAGAGAGAGAGAAGAGAGGAATGGGGTGGGGAGTCTCTCCCCTAGGGCTTCTCACCCACTCTTGGATTCTCTCCACTAGACTAATTAATTTGAACTCTCAAGGAAAATTTGCATTGATTCATTAGTTCCAAATGAGGAGAATGGGGCCCTATATATAGCAACCCACATTTTATAAAAAGACCCTAACATTTGACTCAATGACAAATAACCAAGGGGGTAGGGGTGCCCTTGGGCCTAGCCCAATGAATTGGGCCCAATAGCTAACTAAAGAACCTAATGACACTCAAACTTAGGGAAATAAGCACAAGACCTAGGGACATGACTCAAATAAAATGAAAATTACATCAAATGACTAAAATAGAAAGCACAAAATGGATAATTGGGCCTTTATAGAGAGAGGCCCGAACTCAAATGACGCCGGAGTGTGAAGAAGACCCGAGTCAAAGGGAGTCACGGGTGATGCCTCCATCAAATCCCCTGGGCTGCAAAGAGCTCGACTCCGTCGAGTAGGGATCCATCTGGCTGTGATACTGCTCGAGAAGGTCGGGATCCAGCTGCTGGAAATCCTCCCGACTCACCCACGAATCCTCCGAAGGAGGCCGATCCTTCCACCTGACGAGATAGCGCTCGTATGCCTTGCTCCGAGTTGGAGTGACTTATTCATCCAATATTCGCTCAATGCGCTCACGCTGGGCTCTCTTGGATGGTGGTCTCTCCTCACGGGTGGGTGCTCTCCCAACGAAAGGAATATGCTCAATATCCTCACTGGGTACCACCGTGGGTCCCTTATATGGCACTAGGTCGGCTACATTGAATGTGGGACTTACCCCATACTCCTCGGGGAGATCTAACTCATAGGCATTAGTGCCAATGCGCCTCAGGACCTGAAAGGGACCAGCCCCACGTGGCCTCAATTTGGAGATGGCTCCTGGGGAGAGCCTCTCTGTCCTTACCATCACAAAGTCACCCTCATGGAATTCTTGGTGACACAGATGAGAGTCGGCCAGCCTTTTATAAGTCTCATTCTTTTTGCTGATGTGCTTGCGGATCTCTTCATGCAGTTCTCTAATATGTTGTGCAAAAGACTCGGCTGAAATGGACACTCTAGCATGCGGGGGAAGGGGAATGAGATCAGAAGGTTTTCTTGGGTTGTACCACAGCTTCGAATGGACTCATCCCTAAGGACTTATTGATGGAGTTGTTATATGCAAACTCGGCCTGTGGTAAGATGAGATCCCAACTCCCGGGACGATCCTCAACAAGACACCTAAGAAGGTTCCCAAGACTCCGATTGACAACTTCGGTTTGACCATCAGTTTGAGGGTGGTAGGCTGTGGAGAATTTGAGGAGGGTACCCATCAAGTGCCAAAGAGTCTTCCAAAAATAGCTAGTGAACTTGACATCCCTATCGGAGACTATGGTCTTGGGTAGCCCATGGAGACGAACAACCTCATCAAAGAACAATCGGGCCACATGGGAGGCATCGGATGTTTTGGAACATGGGATGAAGTGGGCCATTTTTGAGAATCTGTCAACCACCACATAGATTGAGTCATGCTTTCTTTGAGTCTTGGGTAGTCCTAGCACAAAGTCCATGCTTAAGTCTTACCACGGACGGTCGGGGATGGGGAGTGGGGTATATAGGCCAGTGTTTTGCTTCACCTGTTTGGCTGAGGCATATGTGCGACATTGACCCACTATTTTGCCTACGTCTCTCTTGAGACTTGGCCAATAAAACTGACCCTCAACTAGAGCAATGATTTTGTGAACCCCAAAATGACCAACTAGTCCTCCTGCATGTAATTCCCAAACCAAGAATTCACGGAGTGAGGTCCGAGGAATGCAAAGCTTTGGTCCCTTGAAGAGGAACCCATCTTCTAATACAAATCCCTCATGTTCCTTGCTAGAATGGGTGGTCAAGGTGGTATAGATGTGCCCGAAGTCGAGGTAGCCAGGGTACTCATCTTTAAGTCTATCAAATCCGGTCACTTCCACTTAGATAGTGGATAACAAGGAGACTCTCCTACTAAGGGCATCCGCCGCTCGATTCTCACTCCATACCTTGTATTTGATGACAAAAGTGTAGGATTGGATTAACTCAACCCATCGGGCATGTCGGGCATTCAGCTTTTTTTGGGAGTTGAGGTATTTGAGGGCCTCATGGTCGGAAAAGATGACAAATTCTTTGGGCAACAAGTAGTGCCTCCAATGTCGGAGGGACTGAACTACGGCATAGAACTCCTTGTCACAAGTTGAGTATCTTGTCCTAGCATCACATAACTTCTCACTGAAGAAGGCCACCGGGTGTCCCTCTTGGCTAAGAATCCCTCCTATTCCTATCCCGGATGCATCACATGTGACTTCAAAGACTTTAGAGAAGTCGGGTAGGCATAGGACCGGGGCTTGGGTCAACTTCTCCTTAAGGTCTTGGAAGGCTTTAGAGGCTGATTTGGTCCATACAAAAGTCCCCTTTTTGAGACAATCGGTGATAGGGGCAGTGATAGTGCTAAATCCCCGAATAAACCTCCTATAGAATGTTGCCAACCGATGGAAACTTCGAACCTCGTGAAGGGTGTGGGGTTCTGGCCAATCTAGAATAGCTTAGACCTTCTCGGGGTCCATAGAGACACCTTTGGTAGATACCACAAATCCTAGGAAGGTGATGGAAGTGGTCATGAAGTGGCACTTTCCTAAGTTGGCAAATAGGCTCTCTCGTCGGAGGACGGTGCAAACTTGCCTAAGGTGGTCAAGGTGGGCCTCTTGGGATTGACTATAGATGAGTATGTCATCAAAGTAGACCACTAGAAAGATCCCAATGAAAGGCCTAAGGACCTCCATCATAAGACGCATGAAGGTACTTGGAGCATTTGAGAGTCCAAAAGGTATGACTAACCACTCATAAATACCATCTTTGGTCTTGAAGGCCGTTTTCCACTCATCTCCCGACCTAATTCTAACTTGGTGATAGCCACTCTTAAGGTCAATCTTGGAGAAAATAGTGGCTCAGGCTAGTATATCAAGCATGTCATCAAGCCTAGGGATGGGGAACCTATACTTGATGGTGATCTTATTAATGGCCCGGCTATCCACACACATTCGCCATGTCCCATCTTTCTTAGGAGTGAGAAGGGCCGGTACGACACATGGACTTTTGCTAATGCGGATGAAGCCCTTCCTAATGAGTTCCTTGATTTGCCTCCGAAGTTCGGCATGTTCCGTGGGGTTGATGCGATAATGAGGAAGGTTTGGAAGAGTGACCCCTGGAACTAGATCAATTGCGTGTTGGACATCACGCATGGGAGGAAGTTGGTCCGGGAGCTCCGATGGGAACACATCATGGAATTTTTCTAGGAGTTGTTGGATTTCTATGGGATGGGGGTTAGAGGGGGTAGGTTCTCCTAGGCAAATGACCACCGCACATAAAGGTACCCCTTGAGCTATCTCCTCCTCAAGTTCTTTCTTGGTAATGAGGTGAAGACCCTTGGTCAACCCCGAGGTCCCACCTTGTTTGGGAGTTTGGGTAAGGGATTGGGTTGGAGGGGTGGAGTTCCCCGAGACTTGTGTGGTCGTGGGGTGGTGTCCTTGAGGGAGAGTGTCCCTCTTAAGCATGGGACGTGGTGGGGAGGGGTTAAGACGGATAGTCCTACCCTCATGTTCAAAGGTGCATGTGTTAGTCCTACCCAAGATGGTGGCATCTACATCATAAAGCCAAGGTCTTCCTAGTAGGATGCTACCCACTTCCATGGGAATGATGTCACACTATATTTGGCCATGATATGAAGAGAAGGTGAGGGGCACAAGGCATTGGGTGTTGACCGGGATGGAGTTGTTGTTGATCCATGAGACCCGATATGGATTTGGGTGGGGGGTGATAGCAAGCCCAAGGAGCTTAACGGTATCGGGGGATATGGCATTGACACAACTCCCACTATCTAAGATCACTTTTCTTATATGACTTCCTATCTTGATAAAGGTGTGAAAGATTGAGGTTCGACGCCAATCCTCTTCTTGGGGTTTGGTGAGGGTGCATCTAATCACTCCTAGATGGGAGTTGGTAGATGGAGTGGTGTGATCTAGACCCGATTCAAGGTATTGGGCCTCATACTCTTCTTCCCAATCTAGTGAGGCTTCATGGTCCTCAACAACACTCTCAAGTTCCCTTTGGGGTGGGGGAGCTTCTTCCTCAATAAGCAAACTAGACAATCCGTTGGATGGACATTGTCCCGCAAAGTGGCCAAACCCTTGACACCTATAGCATTGTTGACGCCCGCTACCCGGAGTGGTTCCTACATTTGGGCCTTTGGGAATGTCTTCCCTCCGTGGAGGAGGGTGACTAGGGGTGGGTTTGTTTGGAGTGATGGTGGGAAGAGGGTTGTAAGGCCGTAATGGGGTATTCCCACTAGGGGCTTTCATGGGGGTGGCCGGAATGGGTCGTGGTCCCATGTTTTTAGGATCGGCCGGTCGGGGAGTAGCAAACCGAGGGATCCTAGAGAATCTTTCCACATCCCTAGCTATTTGGTAGGCTAGCTCAAGGTTGTCAACATCCCTCATGAAAAGCTCTCTCTTGATGTGGCTTTGGAGCCCATTTCTAAAGCGGGACAAGGTAACGGCCGGGTCCTCATGAACTCCACACTTCAAAAGATAAGAGTCAAACTTCTCAATGTATTCAACCATGGTCTTCCCTTCTTGGGTGAGGCTTTGCCATTCATCTAAGAGCATTTGGTGGTAGGATTGGGGTAGGTATTTATTTCTAAGTTGGTTCTTCATACCCTCCCAAGTATCAATATGCTCTTCCCGCCTAATCCTTCTTAGTCCCTCTTGGTTTAGCCAATAAGTTTTGGCTAATTTAGTGAGATGCATTTTAGCCAACCTTACCCTCCTTTGGTCGGACATAGGGTACCATTCAAAGTATTGGTCCATGGCGATTTCCCATTTTAAGTAGACACTTGGTTCATGGGAACCATCAAAGTTTGGGGCCTCTACTTTGATCATCCTTAAGAGAGGGTCATCCGGGTCGTCCCGTGGATGCCTTTCATGAATTTGATGGTGGCGAGGCCTCTCATAGTCATGGTAGGGGTCAAAATCCAAGTCCTCCCTATTAATTTCAGCATGTGGATGGTGGGCTCTTGGTCCATTGTTCCTTGGGTGGAGCTCATCCCTATGAGGCTCAACATGTGGAGGGTGGACTCGTGGGTCATTGTTCCTTGGGTGGAACTCATTTCTATGAAATTCAACATGTGGAGGGTGGACTCTTGGTTCATTATTCCTTGGGTGGAGATCTTCCCTATGAGGTTCAACATATGGAGGGTGGACTCTTGGCTCATTGTTCCTTGGGTGGAACTCATGCTCTTCTAGCCGAGCAAGTCGAGTGGAAAGGGACTCAAGTTGGGCAAGAATATTTGTAAGGGCAGCATCTACCCGATTCATTTGGCCTTGGAGTTTCTCCCTAGGGGCATCTTGGTTGAGTTGGGGATTGGGATCCATGGGTGGAATCGAAGACGAAGGATCGGGTCGGTAAGTAGCACCACTACGGGTGGACATGCAAAAGGGAAATGAAGATGGACACACTGCAAAGGCCCTAGGACTTAGACTTGATAGAGACAAGTCAATGACTTGCTCTGATACTAATTTATGTGACATAACCAAGGACTTAAGCAAGTAAGCACATTTGCATTCAAATGGACCGATATGGGCCACCGCTCTCCCGTCGCTCACCCAAGCCCGGGGTAACTTGGCGATGCCAAGTGGAGGATGTGAGGGTTGGGCCCTTGCTGGTAGAGGGCCAGCAAGGCCAAGGTTTGGTCCCCAAAGGTGTGGAGGCCCAATTCGATGCGACCGACGAAGTGCCAAGGGCACGGGTTACACTCCTCTCCCCCACGGTGATCGCTTGAAACAATGGAGCTTAAGGATCGGGCTCTCACTCTCACGTCCAGCGGAACTATGAAAGAATATTGAAAGACAAGCACAAATGAGAGCAAAGTTTGGAGCACTTACTCGACCGGTTTGAAGAAACCGGTCCCGCTCAGAGACGAGGGCGAGCGGGGAGGCCAGTGTTCCCCACACGCCGCGCCGGAGAAGCTTGACCTGCTCAAACCATTACAACACTACACCTCTCGCAGGAGGGGGAGCTTGGGGTGGGGGTTAACTGATATTACATCCAAAACTATCTCCACACAGGGAGGGGCCTTCAGTAGGCCAAGCGGGGAGGGGTGGAACCGAACTCGCAACCAATAAGGAGACCGATGTCGGCTCTGCCTGCTTTCTGTGAGTGCTGACAGAAGGTCGAAGAAGTAGCTTCTATGGCTGCTCCCGAATTTTTTTGGGGACGAAACCACCTGGAAATTCTTCGTAGGAGGATGGGGAAGTCGTCCAAATTTTTCTGGAATTTTGGGAAGTCGCTGTTGACTGGGGAAGAGTCTCGAACAGGGAGGCAGATCTTCAGCTCTGTCAGCTTCTGGACCTCCACAACAGGAAGAAGAGGTTGCCACCAGCACTCCCGAGCTTAGAATGAGGCGCCGCTGAAGTCGTTGGAACCGCCTGTGAGTGTTCTTCGAAACTAGCCTGGCAGAGATGCCAAATGTTGTCAGAGCGGACCGGTACACTCTGAACACTGAGGGGGGGTCGGTGCAGACTGAGTGGAGGCAGAACCGCGCACCCGGGGGAGGAAATTGATAACTTCTAGATCCGGACGCCAAACTGAGCTCTGTTTTATGGGGATGAAAGAAAACTCGGAGTAGAAGACTTTTGATGAATAACTCTTGCTCAGATTCCTAGTAGGATGGCCGCAGTAGATCCTTCAATCAGGTTCTAGTTTCCTTCCATGGAAGCTTCGTGCAGTCGAGGAAGAAGGGTTCCCCCGATCAGCACGGTGCTCGGATGAAGTCGAAACCACCGCCGATGCGAAGCTGACTGGGAGACGCTTCCAAAGGTGCCTCTTGAGCCTTCAGAAATGCTGGGATGAAGTTGGGATCGCCGCTGCAACCTACTGGTTCTCTGTAGGTCCTCAGCTGAAGCAGGACCGTCGATGTAGCTCCCGAATGACGACGGAATGAGAAGAAGAAGTGGCTGAAGGGTGAAGGGCAGATGATGACTGGTGGAAGGGGGATGTGAGAAGAGTTATGGAGGGGGTGAGGGTGTGGAGAGGGGCTGGAGAAGGGGGGGAGGGCGTAGGGTCTTGCTGGTTTCAGTCAAGGTGGAAGGGGAGAGAAGGGGGGAGGATGACCTTGATAGTATGGGGTGGAGGGAAGGAATGGGGCGGCCTGTTCTAATGGGAGGGGCTGGGGGCGACCTAAGGCTGGGGATGGGAGGGGATTTCAAATTCAAATGGGTCTTGGGGGCTGGGAGATTGTGTGGGGAAGAGAGGAGATTGTGTTGGAATGGGGAGGATTGTGTTGGAATGGCCAAAGATTCTCCTAGGGAAGGGTGGATATGGTGGGAAGTGGTGGAGGGGCATTGAATGCACCTAGGGAAGGGAATGGGGGAGGGGAGGTGGCAGGTGAGGTGTAGGAGAGAGGGGGAGGTCGCACCACCCCTTGGTGTAGAGAGAGAAAGAGAGAGAGAAGAGAGGAATGGGGTGGGGAGTCTCTCCCCTAGGGCTTCTCACCCACTCTTGGATTCTCTCCACTAGACTAATTAATTTGAACTCTCAAGGAAAATTTGCATTGATTCATTAGTTCCAAATGAGGAGAATGGGGCCCTATATATAGGCAACCCACATTTTACAAAAAGACCCTGACATTTGACTCAAAGACAAATAACCAAGGGGTTAGGGGGTGCCCTTGGGCCTAGCCCAATGAATTGGGCCCAATAGCTAACTAACAACCTAATGACACTCAAACTTAGGGAAATAAGCACAAGACCTAGGGATATGACTGAAATAAAATGAAAATTACATCAAATGACTCAAATAGAAAGCACAAAATGGATAATTGGGCCTTTATAGAGAGAGGCCCGAACTCAAATTACGCCGGAGTGTGAAGAAGACCCGAGCCAAAGGGAGTCACGGGTGATGCCTCCATCATCATCATAACAAAATCTTGTATTGGTGAAATGGCATAATGCTCATTTGAATGCTAGTGTGCTCATGCGATAGAAATAATCTTGTGTATTCATGACTTTTCATGCATAGTGTGTATGGGTTGCAATACCCTTGTTTGTGGTTCATGGTTTCTTCATGATCCTTGAGGCTCATAATATGTTTGACTCTTTTATAGCACTCTTGGCTGAATGCATGTCTTAAGAGTTGAACTCCTTGATCTTGATTTCCATGTAGATCTAATGATTTATCTTGTTTTTTGCAGGATGGACATTAATGGAAATCAGTTTGATATCACTTGGATGCATGGTAATATCCCTCTATTTTTTACCTGTGAAAAATGGCCTTTTAGTAGGCTAGAAAAGTCCTTAGCATGATTCATGAATATACCTTATGATTCTTGAGGGTTGTTATGTGCTTAATACGTTCACACTCATCAAAGTGAAATTGGTTTCATGGTACCTATATAATGAGTTTAAGTGGTTTGAATGACTTTGTTTCCACTTGAGGTTTTGTTGATTAGGAAACTCCTTCATGCATTCACTTCATATGGTGTTGTAGTTTTCAAAGTGTTTCATGCATTGTCTAAATGACTTTTCCTTTGAGGTTGCAAAATGCTTAAGCCATTGAAATTACCATTTGTTGAATGAGGTCTAAAAATATGCCAACATCTTGTCTCAATGCATGGTTATTTGATTTATATGTTGAATGAGGAAGATCAGTTTTTCATTGAGCTTGAATTGATAAAATCCGGGTTTAGGATGTGCTTTCATGCGAAAACCTTCATGATGTTGAATTACAAGCACTCCATTTGAAACAATTTGTTTTTCATCATTAAAATTCATGAATGGATGTTAGAATTCATTGGGTTGCATGTTTAGATCATTTGGAATGGTTTAGAAATCTTTTTTTAATGTTTCTAAGTGAATGGGTCGACCCCCCCACTCAGTGGGTCGACCCCTGGGCCAAAAACATGGTCAAATAGTGTTCTATCTGCAAGTAGGTCGACCCACTTGCAAAGATGGGTCGACCCATTTCCTGTTCTGAGTAAAAACCAGAACTCTGCTTGTACATGGGATGACCCACTTGCTAGATGGGACGTCCCATCTGGTTTCGCAGCTCCGCGTGACTTTTCCGTGGGCCACCGTAGCCCATCCAAATGACCTCCGATTGGGGTGAAATTTTACACCAATGCCCCTAGGTTACTAATGAACATATTAGGGTGGTTTTGCAAGGGTTTTGCATGGGTATATGGGTCTTTTGGTGCCTTCTATATATACTGACATGTGACCTCTGAATTTGAAAATAAATGAACTCTAATGCTTGTTTGTGTTGTCTTGTAGGAGAAGAAAAAAAGGGGAAAAGGAAGAGGAGCTATTGCAAGGTGGTTCTCATCTCCATCTCTGAGGATTTAGAGCTCGTGGTAGAAGAAGAAAAGAAGTATCTCGAAGAGAGGAACGCGAGGATGCCAAAATCACGGCCATCCGACAACGAGCCAAGAAGAGCCAGAGTATTCCTTGAAGGGGGAGTTTCATACATGCTATATCTTCTCTGATTTAGTCCATAGAGTTTGTTTGGAGTCTATTGTATACATCCGTGGACACTTCATCTTTCTCTGAACGATTATTCTGTGTGTGGGTTCGGAGAATGGTTTCTCCGAGTGGTTTATGTTGACGCTTGTGCGTCGTGTGGTGTGGAGCATATCCACGTGTGTGTTGGGATTCTTTTCTCGGTGTGTGTGGGGAGAAATCCCTATGTGTTGCTGCATTCGCAGCGTGTGGTTTGGGGTTTTTACCCCGTGTGTGTGGGGAGAAATCTCCGTGTTTGCTGCATTCACAACGTGTGGAAAAAGCCTCACCGGTTTGGTGAGGGGTGGACGTAGTGAGCCCGTCGTGGTCCCGAGCCACCTTAAAAATCCCCGTGTCTCATGGTTTTATTTGTGTGATTGTGTGCATCTCCGATTAATCTATTTATGCAATCGTGTGAGCACGGTGAGATTGAGTGAATTTAGTTTATCTTGCTTGTTTAGCTTCAATTCCTCAATCTTGTTAATCTTGATAATTCCACTGTGCAAGTAGGTTTAAGTTTTTAATTGGACATAATTTTTAGTAGAGGGTTCTATTCACCCCCCCTCTAGAATCGTGTTCCTGCACTACGGGACCCAACAAGATAAATCAATTCAATGAAACTAAAAAAGTGCTCAAGGACAAGCTGGAAGTTATGTCCAATGATCAAATTCTAATTGACGAACTAATCAAGGATAAAAATCTGGCTAATGAGAATGAGAATTTAAAGGACCAAAATAGATTGTTGCTTGAAAAATTGAATGCATGTGAAAAAGGCAAGTGTGTGGATGATGTGCCCGAAAAAGCATGTGTGTTAGAACAAGAAATTGAAAACTATAAAAGTTTGAATGCCATGCTCAATGAGAAACTTATTGCATGCGAGGAGGACCTTGCTGATTCTGAATTACAAATCTCTTCGTTAGAAGATAAGGTCAAGGGCTTAAATGACTCTCTATCTAAGTTTGTTCAGGGCAGAAACAACCTAGATAGAATTTTGGGAACTGAAGTTAACTTTCGGAGAGAGGGTTTAGGTTACAAACCTGTGAATAAAATGGCTTTTGAAAACAAATTGCATATATCTTTCGTTTCTAGTTCGTGTGCCGCTTCCTCTTCTAAAACACCCCTAAAACTGACTGTAGGTCAGAAAAATAAAAAACAAGACACAAATCAGAAAATGAAAACATAAAAGCCAAAACAGAAAAACAAGTTTGCTTGTGTTGATATGCATGCTAGGAAACCCAATGCTAAGCACCATGTTTCCCAAGAAAAGAAAGTTTCATGTTTCTATTGTGGTATGTGTGAGCGACGTCACGCGGTTCGGAGTAGAGCGGGGAAGAGGAAGAAGCGGAGAGCGCGCGGGCTCCTCTTTTTGTTTGTTTTGTTTGCTGCAACACAGAAATGAGAGGAAAGAGAGAAGGGGCCACCACGGGAGATTGCTCCGGCGGGGCGAGCGGGACAAGTATGATATAGCAAAATATGGGGATTAAACGGCCATAGCGGGAAGTGACTCGCCGCGACCTCGGGGGGACGGGAATGATGCAAAAATTAAATAACAAGAATTGAAACGGCCATTGGGGAAGTTACTCGCCGCGGCCTCGAGAATATGAACAGAATATAACAGAATATAGAGAAAATATGAGAACAGAAATTTAAACGGCCATTGGGGAAGTGACTCGCCGCGGCCTCGATGATATGAGCAGAATATAACAGAATATAAAGAGAATATAAGAACGGAAATTTAAACGGCCATTGGGGATGTGACTCGCCGCGGCCTCGATGATATAAGCAGAATATAACAAAGCATAAAGAGATTATAGGAATAGAAAATTAAACGGCCATTGGGGAAGTGACTCGCCGCGGCCTCGATGATATAAGCAGAATATATAACAAAATATAAAGAGAATATAGGAAACAGAAATTTAAACGGCCATTGGGGAAGTGACTCGCCGCGGCCTCGATGATAAGATGTGATCGCCAGGGGCCAAAAGACCCCAAAATAAGAAGGTGATCGCGCCTACCTCAAAGCGGGAGATGGCGGGTTGCTTCTTCCTCTCCTTCCGGCCGGCCGACGGAGAGGGCTTTCCTCGGGTACCCTTGCAAGACAACGACAAATAAATGACAAGTGGATTAGAAAGATGGAGGTGTAGTATTCGAATCCTTGCGATAAAAATAACGAAATGATGGCAAGACACACACCTGGTTGGTGTTATCTTTTAAACCCCTCTCGGACTCGAGTAGGAGGAAAATGAGATGATGGATGTAAGAAGTATAAGAGAAGAGGCCCCCTTGTGAAGGGGGATAGATGATGCAATATGATGAATGTAAAGGACTATGGAGAAAAAGGGGAAGAAAAGGCTTATTGGATGAGCCGAGGGTGAAATCCGGCGGAGCTCCGGCAGCGTGGGGACGACGTGGAAGCGCGGTGGATGAAGACGACCTTCCTCTCGCGAGCGTGAGCACCCGAGAAGCCGGCAGAACCTCCACCTACAAAAGAACCCACGGGTTAGAAAAATGACTCCGTAGCCTCTGGGCTCCGGCAGCCTATCGGATCACTGCTTAGCTCCCCTAGAACTGAGGGGGTGGGCCTCTATTTATAGAGTTCCGGAAGGTGGAGGCGTCCAGGACCCTGGACACCTCCATCAGGGCCGAAATAATATTTTATTCTATTTTTATTGATTTTTTTAGAATACTTTTATGGGGGCGTCCAGGGTCCCGGACGCCTCTAACAGGTCCACCGAAAACCGACGACGGCCGCACGCGGTTTGGCACAACGCGTGGTTTTGTGAGCGGCGCCTCGTGATTCAGAAATGGGCGCGTCCAGTCAGCTGGACGTCTCTAAATTTGGCTTTTTTCACACACGACAAACCGTCGTTCGGTGGCCGGCGCCCGTGAGTGAGTTGATGGAGGCGTCCAGGGGCCTGGACGCCTCCAAAAGTTTATTATTTTTTTTATTTTTCTTTTGTCTTTTATGCCAGGGCTGGCATTTTTATTTTTTTATTTGTTTTTATGGAGGCGTCCAGGGACCTGGACGCCTCCATTAATATATATTTTTTATTTATTATTTTTTTGTGCCAACTGGCATTTTATAAATATTTATTATTATTAGTTTTTATGGAGGCGTCCAGGGTCCTGGACGCCTCCATTAATATATATTTATTTTTATTTATTTTTGGGCCCTGAAAAAAATAATAAAATAAAATAAATTAAAAATATGGAGGCGTCCAGGGGCCTGGACGCCCCCATGAAGACCCACCCGGGTCCTCAAATCAGGCGTCGTCGGCCGCCCGGCAGACCCCCTTCTTGATTCCGGAACCTCTTGATGCGTCTGACTGGTGTTGATGCCGTCCGAATGCCGTGACGAGATGATTCCGGATGCCGAAAAAGGCGGAAGAAGACTCAGGAAAAGGAAGCACTCGAGCGATTCGAAATGCGTAGGCCATCGCGGGGCGTCGTATAGTAATATGAGACTTTCTCAGGAGACGTCAGGAATGGCGTGTCTACAGCTGCCCCGCCTTGGCGTCTGCTTTGCAAGGGAGCGATACGTAGTGGAATGGTATCGAAGTGGAGTGAAATGGAGTGGGAGCGGACTGATAAGTTGATGCCAAGGTGTGATGAGACACGCTTGTGACGTTACTGTTTGGAATCTTTCCTGAAGTTTCAATGAGGCGACCTTGAAGGAGGTCTTTCAAATATTGACGATTGCTTGGACGGAGATCAAATAAGGGAGGGTGAGATGTGCACTCAGGCACGAAACAAAAGAAGACCAACTTCTCGGTGTGGAAGTACCTGGGTCATAAACCGGAGGTTTCACCTTTGGGGAGCGGTTACCAGCTAATGTGGAAGTGCTGCGGCCAAGGTGGGTCAAAAGGTAAAGGAATATCTGAGGGTCTGTCCAAACAAGGGTCTCCTTTGGAAGAGCAGCGTAGGGCTGTCTCAAAGAAACTCAGTATTTCATTCAGAGTGGAATATCTCATATTTGTAGGAATTGAAACACAACGGCTTTCACAATCGAATCGCTTGAATGATCTTCCGCAATAAATCAAAGTCCTATATGAATGCATGCTGGGTTTAAAGAAAAGTTCAAAACAAACTAAAATAGAAAATAGCCAAGGATAATATTGTCAACTTGTGAAGAACGGGTCAGGATACCGACCCGGTGAGCTGATACTGGGCTGGGGCCCGTTTATCCGCGCACCAACTCACTGAATGGAACCGTCGTCCCCATTCTATCACAAATTGACGGCCTATCCGTACAACCCAAACTCTTCCGGGATCATCACCGTTTTTGTTGAAGGGGAACTCAAATCCCAGATTCGTTCGGGCCGCAAGGTCCTTGACATGTTCTAGTAGCGTAGGTATCATATACTATGATGCATGACATGGTGGGACCAACCAATGAAAGGTGGGACAGGAGATAGGACAAAGACGTCCGTTAGTAAAACCTGCACAGGCCAGCAAAGGTTAGCAACATCAAAAGGTAGCAGAATCGCACCACAGTTCAAAGGAGATCCAGACAAAATCTTGACAATGACCACTGATGTGACATGTTCTGTCCTGTAGCACCCTTCCCTTCCTATAAGAACTCCCCTTAGGCTAGTTCATTCAAATGCACCAAGGTGGGTTTTGGAAGCTCAGGAGAGGAAGGAGAGGAGAATCTAGAGATCTTCAGGATGGAAGGAGAGTCTTCCCGCGTTATGAAGAGGAGCAAGCCTAGCAGCGAGATTAGGCGACTTTCCGACCTCGAGGGTCATCTGAGTGGGACGATCATGTCGCATATGGTAAGCCGACTCTTTTCAAATTTCTGCACGTGAACCTTCTTCTTACTTCCTTCATTTCTTCTTCTTTCCAGCCATATCCACTCTTCCCAGGCCCGAGGAAGTTTTCCAAGCTGCCATGGCTTTCAAAGCTGACTTCCAATATCTCCATTGGCATGAGGGCCATACTCTCGAAGTGGCATCTGCAGGGGCTCCTTATTCACGCCAAGCATTACGAGAAGATTCGTATGGACTGGGCGGCTATGGGCGCGCTAGTGGAGGTCTGGCATCCCCAGACCCACACTTTTATCTTCCCGACCTTCGAGGTGACCATCCTCCTCGAGGAGGTGGAACTTCTGCTTGGTTTGAAGAAATTCAAGAGCGACGGGAAGGTGAAGGCTATGCGGATGCTGACACGGGGTACTTCTGAAAGCGTCCTTGGAAGCTTCATGCCGCCCGACGCAGCTAGAAAGGTCCGTACTCAGAAGGGGATCGATCTCCAAAAGCTTGCGGAGTGGGTCATGAACGCCCTGAGAGGGTCACCAGACGATGACTATTTGGAGGGAATCATGAAGGGGTTCACCATTTGTCTGGCGGGTGCTCTCTTGTTCCCTTATACCGACAACATGGTGGAGGAAGACCAACTGGGTGCTATCTGCGGGATCTGGCGTGGAAAGAGGGTGGGACCCGCCGTCCTCGCCTATCTTTACAGCGGTCTTACTGCCTCGAGCCTGGGTAAGCCTCCATTTGGTTGTGCACTTGTCTTGAATTGCTGGCTGGATTTGCATTTCAAATTCGACCACCGCGGGGGAATGCCAACCGCTTCGAAGCTCTTCCAACAAAGCCCGCTTCACCACATAGCCGACGTGTTAGGCTTTGGTGGTACTGTAGTGAACCGCGTTCCGTGGCTGAAGAAACGTGAAGACTGGCGGTCTCACTTCCGCACCGTGACACAAGGCTTCTTCACTTGCGCACCGGCATGTTTGCTTTCGCTTGATCTCCTCATGAGGCCTTCTCCCGAAGTTGATCTTCAACTGATCGGCGCGACCGAGTTTGTTCTTTACAACGCGCATCGGTGCTGCCTGCAGATTGGCATCCCACGCCATTCGTTCCCGCCACCGACTGACATCGTTCCTTGAAGAAGAGGGAGTTGGGTACTGAAGCGGACGCGAAGGAAGCGAAGGCCATTAAAGCACCCTGGAAGACAAGTGTTGCGGGAAAGGCGTTAGCGCACGTGGTGGAAGAATGCGAGCCGTGGAGGGCTTATGTAACCGAACTGGGGAAGTTAAGGCCTAAAGCGCCTAAGCCCCTGATGTAGTTCACTCTGCTTTTCTGATGGAATAAAATTTGGCATTTGGATGTTTCGGACCCCCGTCCCCTTAATTATTATCTTTTTTTATGGTTTTTCTTTTTCTTTGTGTTTTTTATTTTGTTTGGATTATATACATATTCTTATATAAATATATTATATATTTTTTGTTTGAAAATTTTTTATTATGGGGGGCGTCCAGGGGCCTGGACGCCCCTATTATTTTTATTTAATTTTTTTGTTTTGGGGGCGTCCAACTGTCTGGACGCCCCTAATTTTTATTTTATTTTTATTTTATTTTTTTGTTTTGGGGGCGTCCAGGGTCCTGGACGCCCCAACTATTATTTTTTTATTTTATTTAATTTTTTTGTTTTAGGGGCGTCCAGGCATCTGGACGCCCCAAATTTTTATTTTATTATTTTTTTATTATTATTTTTGTTTTGGGGGCGTCCAGGCGCTGGACGCCCCAAATTTTATTTTATTTTTTATTTTTATTTTTGTTTTGGGGGCGTCCAGGCGCCTGGACGCCCCAAAATTTTTTTTAAATTTTGAAAAAAATAAAAAAATGGGGGCGTCCAGGCGCCAGGACGCTCCAAAAAAAGAAATTCCTATTTAAGGGCTCCCCCCCCCCTTTTGCTCATTTACTGTTCAATCTGACGACCCAGTCACCCAGACGGCCTATTCTTAGTCCCCATGGAGCGAGGAGGATCGAGCCAGGTTCCAGGGAAGCGAAAACGACTGGCTCGTCGTGCGAGGAGGTTGAGGGATGATGCCGAGGAGGCTGCAGCAGAGGAGATTGTTGCGGAGGAGGGGATGGAGGTGCCTCTCCTGGCCGCGGAGGCTGCTGCGGATGCTGGTGACGCGGGAGAGGATGATCACGACCCGGTAAGTACCTCGGAATCCTCACTCTGTGGTTCAATAGGCTAAAACGGGTGTACGAGAGGTTGTGAGAGAGAGGCGGGTAGTGAGAGAAGGAGGCGTCCAGGGACCTGGACGCCTCCATGTTTTCTTTTTCTTTTTTTTTTTTATTAATTTTCGTAAATAATAAAATAAATTTAAAAAATAAGGAGGCGTCCAAGGCCTAGGACGCCTCCATAATTATATATATATTATATATATTTTTTATTTTTGTTTTTTGGATTTTTTTTTCGAAAAAGAAAAAAGAAAATAGGAAGGAGGCGTCCAGGGGTCTGGACGCCTCCAAAAATATATATATGTATTTTTTTTTTAAATAAAATAAAATAGTATATACAGTGTTATTGTTGATTACTGTTCATGATGCTGATGTGTTCTTTGTTGGTTTTGTGGTTTGCAGGGCGTGATGAAGGGCCGGATCAGCTGGTCCTTGGTGGTGGCAGCATACCGTGGGCTGCCGGATTTCCAGAGGGCGCGTGTGGACGCCATGGGCTTTGGAGCTTTCCTTAGGATCGAGCCCTTCCGGCTCGACCTTCCTCTTATCCAGGCACTGAGGGAGCGGTGGCACGCACCGAGCCGGGCGTTTCTGATGCCCTGGGGGCACATGGTGCCGTCACTGGAGGACGTGGCTCGGATCACCGGGCTACGAGTTGACGGAGAGGCAGTCAGCGGGGTCACCTACCCCGACTACCGAGAGAGTGCCCTGGACCTGCTGTGGTTAGAGACGAGCGTGACTGATAGAGACAGCAGGGTAGTCGGCCGAGTGGAGATCATGGAGGCGCTCGGATTCGTCGACCCGCGCCAGCGGGTTAGCGAGACTGGAGCGGAGTTCTTGGCTCGACTGGAGGGGGATGCTCGTGCAGCTTTCACCCAGGATCCGAGCGAGAGGGAGCTGGTGGATCTAGACCTTCGGAGGTTTCTTTTCTTCTTCCTGGGCCGCCTTCTGCTGGGGACGAAGGGGGATGGCATCCACTGCCGTTTCCTCGGGCTCTTGGCGGATCTGGACAGAGTGGGGCACTATGCGTGGGGAGCGGCTCTGCTTGCCCATCTGATTGCCGATCTCTCCCAGACTTCGGAGAAGGAGACGACAGTCAGCGGCTTCGCACCTTTCCTCCAGGTAAACATTTTATTTATGCATTCTCACAGTTAAATATGCAATTATTGTACTAATGATGTATGATGGATGCAGGTGTGGAGCTATTACTATTTCCCGATGGGGAGGGCTAGGCATGGGAACAGGAGGGCCGTGCCTCTGGCGCGGCAGTGGAGGCCGGTCGTGGTTGCAGCACCCCACGGCTACCAGCTGGCGTCACTTCGTCGAGAGCTGAGCGAGTATCCCGAGGCCATGGTATGATGCGCATGATTTTTTTGTGTTTATGCATGTGACTGAATGGTAACTAACATGATGTATGTATGGTGATGCAGGTGGTGTGGAGGCCCTACTTGGGCATGGGCGATGCTGGCCAGCCCTGGGTTGTAGCGGGTCTTCCTCGCTTCAGGCGGGACGTGTGGGTCCATTGCCTGAACGAGATTGAGCCGCTGCGGCTTAGACTGGTCATGAGGACGTTGGGGCTGGCCCAGGAGTGGGTAGACGTAGATGCGCCGGCCCGCATTGGGCGGAAGACCAAGGGGAAGGCGAAGATCGTGGACTGGCGTACGCGCTTCCCAGCACAGTACCAGGACTGGCAGCAGGGCGGGGTCCCAGTAGTGTCCCACGTACAGGATAGCACAGACTACATGAGACGGTACCGAGCTACGTACGGGGACCGCCTCTCCTTGGGTGGTATGGCAGGGGTAAGTGAAATGAAACTGCTCCACCTTTCTATATGTATGCATGGGATACTAACTTATGTGTAATGCAGGATGCTCGTGATACCATGATTGCCGACCTGCGGGCCCAGTTGGCGGACGCCAGGCGACAGTTGGTGGCCATCCGACAGGAGTTGGAGATCCTGGTGAGTTTATGCAATGCATTTTTTGTGACCTGGATTTTTGATGCTTAGCCTTTGACTGACGTTTGCCCCGTGTTTCAGCGGGCCCACCAGACAGCGGCAGCCGCGATGGCTGGTGGAGCGGGTTCCAGTTCGCGGGGCCCTCCTCCGGAGGTTTCTGCCCTCCAGGAGCAGCTGGCGTACGCGGTGGCTCGGGCTGAGGAGGCCGAGCGTGACCGCGAGGCTCGAGTGAGTGCTTGCTTGGCCGCGACCCTTTTCCAGCTACTTTCCTTCTATCACTGTTCTCTTACGGTGCATGCGTGCCTTGACAGGTGGCCGAGATCCGAGAGGCCCTGGCGCGTGCTGTTCGTGCTGAGCAGGAGCGCGATGCCCGGGTGGCAGAGCGTGACGCCCGGATTGCGGAGCTAGAGGAGGAGCGGCGACGGGAGGCTGAGGAGCTTCCTCGCGACGTAGTGGATCTGCGGATCGCCCTCGAGCTGTCGAGGAGAGAGGCGATGAGGGAGAGAGAGGAGAGGGAGAGGGATAGGGAGAGCGTGGAGAGAGAGAGGGAGAGGGATAGAGAGAGAGAGAGGGAGGAGCGACAGCGGGATCAGACCGAGAGGAGGGCTCTAGAGGCCCAGCTGCTGGAGCTCCGATTGAGTCTTGGCACGGCGGAGGGGAGGCTTCGGGAGAGCGAGGAGCGGTACCAGAGGGCGAAGGAACGCGGGGCGCGACTTCGTCAGTCTGGTTCTTTTTCCATGGGCAGCTACCTGGTTTCTTCGGCCGAGGAGCGTCGTCGCGCCTTCGAGGCTGGAGTGCCACCGCAGGGCGAGGCGAGCACGGCTTCTCAGGGTTCACAGAGGTCGCGGAGGCCCCCTAGGGATCTCCGTCAGAGGAGGGAGGAAGGAGATGACCAGGAGGGTGACGGTGAGAGTTAGAGAGTTGCTTGTACACGTCACCCTTCTCACTGTATGATGTACTTTCGGCTATTATATGAAATGGAAATGGCTTTTGTGTTGTGTGTACTTCTCTCTCCCACACTTACTGAGTTGTCCTTGAGGCACGCTTCGCGAGACCTTGCCCTGAACAGCGGGGAACTAAGTTTTGCACGGGGGGATTTTGTTTCCTTTCCCCCCTTTTGGGCGCGTCCAGGCGCGAGGACGCGTCTTAATCCTTGATTTTAAATTTAAAGCGACGGGTGGTCCTTTCTTCTCCCGTGCCTTACCCGCAAACGAGCCCGCCTCCCGCCGAAACGCGCTTGCCCCTTTTTCGTCTTCCTCCTCTTTTGATCGATGGAGTTCGGTGGGCCCGACCGTGGTGAAGGTGGAGAGGGACGAGGAAATCCTCGCCCAAGGAGGGACGCGCCCGATCACGGAACGGCGTCCATGGAGGAGGAAGGGCCGCTTCGGGCCCCCGAGGGACCCGAGGGGCCCGCTGGCGTGGGAGGAGGTGAATACGGTCCGGTAGGTCCTCCGATCTCTTCCTCTTTTAATTCATTTTGGGTTTTGAAGCGAGCCGGGCGAGGAGGAAAGGGTTCGGAGAGTGTTGCACTCAAATGATGGACGCGTCCTAGACAGGGGACGCGTTCCTTTTGACTGATATGGGACCCCTTTCTTGGTGCAGGACATGGCAAGGACCCTGGGCCTGGCCGATGAGTGGGCGAGTGCAGACGAGCCGAGCCGCGTCAGGAGGGAGAGTCGCGGCAAGGCGAGGCTCGAGGACTGGCCCGTACGTCTCCCTGGACAGCAAGGGGGTGTACTGGTGCAGGACAGTGCCGACTTCCTGCGGCGGCAGAGAGAGAGTTACGCGGGGCTTCCCCAAGCTGGGGACACGCGTGGCATCGGCGGCTCGCGCGCCCAGCTGTCAGAGACTAGGCGGCAACTGGCCGTCGCTCAACATGAGCTGTCGCTCCTGGTAAGTTACGTGCCGCCCTTTTAACTTCAGATTTCGGAGTTTCACTGACGGCCGTTGTTTATTTTGTTCCAGCGTGCCCAGCAGACAGCGACGGTGGGAGCGGCTGGCGGATCTTCTAGCTCCTCGGCCCCTTTTCTCGAGATTGCTTCCCTCCGGGAGCAACTTGCCGGTGCGGTGGCCCGTGCGACCCGGGCGGAAGAGGAGCGTGACGCCTGGGTGGCGACTGTAGCGGAGCTGCGGCACCGTGGTGAGGAGAGACCTTCTCCAGACATCCTGGAGTTAAGGGTTCTTCTGCAGATGATGAGGAGAGAGGTAGAGAGAGAGAAGGCCGAGAGAAGGTCCGAGCGACAGCGGGATCTGACCGAGAGGAGGGCCTTGGAGGCCCAAGTGAGGGAGCTCCAGCTGGGCCTTCAGGCCGTCGTGCAGAGGCTAGGAGGGATGGAGACGCGCTACGAGAGAGCGCGAGAGTTCGGGGAGCGACTCCGCCAGTCCGGTCGCTTTGCCGCCAGTGGCTTCTTCGCCACGCCAGGGGAGGAGCAGCGAGTCACTGCTGCGGAGCAGGCGCCCAGAGGCGAGGCAGGTGCTACTGCACGGGGATCCTGGAGGCTTCTGAGGGACCCTCACCTCGGGGGAGAGGAGGAGAGTGCCCGGAGAGATGAGTGATGGTGAGGATTGGCGGGCTAGCGGACCCGTCACCTCTCTATGATTGTAGTGCTTATGACAGCTTATGGAGTGATTTGATTTTCTGCTGTTTATTTGTTCTCTTGTGCGTTCCTTCTTCCCTACACTTCTTCTCCTCTGCACTGTTCCCATGTGACGGATCTGTCGAGACTCCGCCTCGAGCGGAGAATCACGTCTTGTTGTGACCATTTTCCACGAGAATCTGCCGTCGAAGTCAATACTGACGGCCCTAGTTCCTTTTCCCGGATGTTGTGCCAAATTTTGCGTGCGTCCTCCAAAACATGATAGGGTATCCCTAGACAACATAGGGGCTATTCGTCCTATTCTTCGTCCAGTCAATCACCCTGTGTGAGCGGTGAAGCGACACATGGGGTCGCTTGGCCAGTGTCTCATTGCGAGGGCTATCATCGACAGGTGATGGAGGCAATCTTGGCCCGCACTCCTTCCATTTCTATAAATTCTTGTCCCTTTTATCCTCCCAGGTATATCGAGAGCTAACTCGAGGAGCACAAGTTCTTACGGGAGAAGAGGAGTTCAAAATTCCGAGAGTTGGATGGAGGGCGAATCTTCCCATTCCTCGAAGAGAAGCAGGTCCAGTGGTAGTAGTTCCAGAAGGCTTTCAGACCTTGAAGGGCACTTCAGCGAAAGGGCCCAATCACAACTCGTAAGCCAAGTTTTCTTGCCCTTTTCTCATTTTTTCTTCCTTTCTTGTGACCAAACCTCACCCCCATTCCTTGTATGTGTAGGTTGTGATGAAATCACAAATCTTGTGGGAGTTGGTAGTAGCGGCGTACAGGGGCCTCCCAGATTTTCAGAAGGCGAGGCTAGACGTGATGGGATTTGGTACCTTTCTTCGGATCGAGCCGATCAAGCCCGACCTGGTTCTGATCCAAGCCTTGTGTGAGAGATGGGACCCAGTGAGCCGGGCATTCCTGATGCCCTGGGGGCACATGGTGCCCAGCTTGGAGGATGTGGTCCGGATCACAAGCCTGAAGGTAGAGGGCGAGGCAGTGACCGGAGTCACTTACGCGGACTACAGAGAAGGTGCCCAGAAGTTACTGGGTCTGGACCTGGATGGTCGGAAAAATAGGTCGGTAGCTAGGGCGTCCCTCATGGATGCATTAGGGCTCACCGACACTCGTCGGCGGGATGATGAATCCTCAGAAGAGTTCATGGAAAGGATAGAAATAGGATGCCGCGCCGTGTATTGCACAGATTTCGGCAACTGGGAAAGATGTAACATAGATTTGAGGAGATTTCTCCTCTTCCTTTTGGGGAGATTGGTACTGAGCTCGAAAGGGGATGGTATCCAATGTTGCTTCCTGGAGCTGCTGTCAGACCTTGAAAGAGTAGGGTATTATGCCTGGGGAGCCGCCATGCTGGCACACTTGTTTGCAGGCCTATTCCAAGAAACGGATCGTGAGATGACTGTGAGTGGCTTCACACCATTCATCCAGGTATTTTTTTTGGTTTTGCTTGTTTTGTATATATATATATATTTTTTTTTGTGTTTTTGCATGGTACTGATGACCTGCGCCGAGCAGTTATGGAGCTATTATTACCTCCCCATGGGGAGAGCTCGACATTGGCGACCTGCGATGGTGCCGCTAGCCAGGCGGTGGGAACCCATCATGAGTGCGGCACCCCTAACCTACCAACTGATGGTGCTGAGGCGAGAGCTACAGGAGTTCCCTGCAGCGATGGTAAACTGGAGACCCTACTCAGACATGGTCGATGCCGACCAGCCGTGGGTTCTAGCAAGTCGTGCCCGGTTCGGACGTGAACTGTGGATGCACTGCCTGAATGAAATCGAGCCGCTCCGGCTACGATTGGTTATGAGAACCTTAGGACTGGCTCAGGAATGGGTGGATACGGCCGCGCCACCTCGTGTCGGGAGAAAGACGCGAGGACCGGCGACCTGCATTGACTGGCGCGTGCGGTTCCCTGAACAGTACGAAGACTGGCAACGGGGTGGCACGATTGTAGAATCGCAGGCGCGGGACAGCGAAGACTATTTGCGTCTATATAGGACAAAGTACGCAGAACGGTTCCAACCCCGGGGACTTGTGGAGGTAGGTTTCCCCTTTTCTCTTCTCTTCTTTCTCTTTTCCTTGGTTTTCTGGTGAAAATGCTGACTTGTAAGGCCGCAGGATGTCCGGGATGCCATGATAGCGAATTTACGAACTCGCTTGGCAGAGATGGAACAACAGTTGGGCGATACCCGCGGAGCTACGAGCGCCTTGGTAGGTGTACAGTACGTTCCTAGTTAAAACCCCAGATTCCAGATGTTGGCTGCTAATTCACATGGTCGCAGCATGCCCAGATTGGCGCAGCCTCCCCAGCGATGGGAGTAGGTGGTGCCTCTTCCAGCTTGTGGATTCCCACCTCAGAACTTGACTCGCTTCATGAGCAACTTGCTCACGCCACGCAGCGTGCTGCGGAGGCAGAAGGAATGCTTCGTATACAGGTAAAAGTTTCAGCGTTGAGTTCTCTTTGTTTACGCCTTATCGCGTATCTGAGATGGTACACTCGACAGGAAAAGGAGACGGAAGAAGCGCTTGCCCAAGCTGCGCAGAAGGAGGCTAGGATAGCAGAACTGGAGAGGGAACTGCGGCGTCATCCTGATGACGACTCATCCAGGGATGCTATGGAACTGAGGATCACTCTCCAGTTGGAGAGGGAAGACCGTGAGAGAGAACGGACAGAGAGAGAAAGAGACGCAGAGAGAGAAAGAGCCAACAGATTGACTGAAAGGGAGGAACGAAGGGCCATGGAGGCCCAACTATTCGAACTCCGAATCAGCCTTGGTCTTGCTGAACAGTGGCTGAGAGAAGGTGAGGAGCGCTACCGAAGAGCACGAGAGCGTGGCTTTCGTGTTGGTAGCTTCTCTGCTGCTTCCGCGGATCAACGCCGGGATGTGGGAATAGGAAGAGGAGTACAGAGCGGCAGGAGTACCGCTTTTCGTAGTTGGGTAGCACCTTTGAGAGTGTTTTGCCCGGAGAGTAGTGGGACGAGTAATGCAGAGAGAGAGGGCGGAACTTGATGTAAATTTTTTTGGTTTTTTTGGAATAAAAAACAAGGTTCGGTTTGTTTGTTTTTCACCTTTGCTTCAGTTACCTGAATCCCTGCACATATCACTGAAACAAACAAATCAGAATTTCTGTTCTGACTTGGCCCCTTGCTCAATAAGCAAATGGTCACTGTGACTGTCCTTGATAACTGGTCAAGGGGCCAAGCCTTTATTTAACGAAGGCAAGGGAAAGATGCGGTGATGATAAATGCGACAGGCAAGCACACGAATGCAAGCGATATTAAAATGAGATGATGCACGTAAATGCAATCATGCAAAATTGATTTGTTTTCTTTTTTATATTTGACATTTTTTTTGTTTTATCATAAAAAGATTTTTTTTGTTTGCAAATATGTACATTTCTCTTTTCTATTTTTTTTTGCTTTTATCATTTCAATTTTTTTATTGCTAACGCCCGGCAAGCACCCAAATGGCACCTAACCTACGTGAGACAGGGGTTTCTTACTAACCTCCCAGGTATCCTAAGTGCACATCTAGGTTGATTTGGGCCTCTAGACCCCTCGAATGACGATCCCGCCGGCTAAGACTTACCCTGATGACAATACCGTCATGCCATGCTTAGGCTCCCAGTTGCTTCCGACCACAGGGATTCACCCAAAAGGTGTTTGAGGTAGATGATTTGCCCGACCCGGGTCTGTTTCCTCACAACTCTAGATGGTATAAGATGGAACACCCTGGAACCCTAACGACCAACCGCGCGACGCTGACCCGGAATCAGACGCCGTCGTACCCATAGGTGACGCGCTTGCATTGGCCTAAGCCCGAGGTTAAACAAGAAGACATCAAGGTGGTAAACAGGGGTCTTGACCAGCCAGAAACACAGAGACTCCTTCGCAGCGATAGCTTTTGCTTTTCAAAGTAGGCAACCAAAATGTGTATATTAAAATAAGGTCGCAGACCCTGGGCAGTTTTCACCTTTCAGAAACTCCATCGAACCTTCATCTTTAGAGGGAGAAGGAAGAGCGTAGGGGATAAACCTCCTGAGAGGACCGGCAAAGCCGTTAACCCGGCGAGCGAATAAGGGCCCATTAACTCTTTCCTTTCGGACAACTTCGGACCAAATCTCGAGCATTTACATTCCACGGCCCCCCTTTGTGGATTCAGACTTTTGCTTTGAGGGGTTCCGTTTATCGTACCAGGCACGGTCACGACCAGGCTTTTCTCTTGATTTTGATTTTGTATTTCTTTCTGTGAGGGAGATATAGTCGTTTGACATTGGTGGGCTCCCTTTTCGTATGCCTGCGGGGACACTGCCCTCTTCTCGTGCTCTGATCGGTGCTCGAGGAAATGGATCCTACTCTTGCCTTGGGGTTTGAGTTTCGGTTTCTCATGCTCAGCGTTTTAAGGGCGCCGACTGTCTCATTTGGTCGAAGAGAAAAGAATAAAGATTACAGCTTCCGGAGATCTTCTAGGTGTGGCCCTACCGTAGGTGATGCTACCAACTTTTTTTGAATAAAATACATAAGTGAACACATGTTAGCTTCCTTCGAGCGAGCATAGGCCGACGTGGCCGGACAGGGATCTCCACGGTTCTGGCAACCCAAGACCCGGTGCCTACCAAGCCTTAATGGGCCCTATCCTAACATGAAGGTTAGATGCAGGGACTTAACTACATGGTGCCTGCCAGGCATCGGCATTTTGAATTTTCCATATTTTTAGTGGTTTTCAATATTTCCTTGTTTTTGATGTTTTTTATCTTTTCATTTTTTTTTGTTTTGTGCTAAGGGTAGTATTTCTTAAGATAAAGCCCATTCCAAGGGTGGGATAACTCGGTCCCTTCGGCGTTGACTAGCTTGTAGGCGTTGCCAGGGTACACGGCTTGAATTACAAATGGTCCTTCCCAATTGGGTTGGAGCTTAGAACGCGGCCCTCCAGGTTTGACAAAAATTCTTTTTACGACCATCTCACCGACTTTGAATTTTCTCTCAACGACTTTCTTTTGGTAAAAGCGAGCGAGTCTATTTTGATACACACGCGCGTGTTCGGCGGCGGCCAGCCGCTTCTCATCCAAGAGTTCCAACTGGGCGAGGAGTGAATTACGACGATCGTCGAGGGGAAATTCCTCATCCAATTGTACCCTGAGAGAAGGGATCAGAGTCTCGTACGGGACTACCGCTTCCATACCATAAGTGAGGGCAAATGGAGTCTGCCCGGTGGGGGTACGGATTGAAGTGCGATAGGCCCATAGGGCTTCGATAAGCTTTTCTGGCCAGTCTGAAAACTTACTAGACTCGCAGGTTTTTTTGATGATTTTGAGCAATGTTTTATTGGTGGCCTCCGCTTGGCCGTTACCTTGTGGGTAATAAGGCGATGAATGATGCAATGCAATTGCGTACCTTTTGCAGAGGTCTTGTAGGTCCTGAGAAATGAATTGTGGCCCATTGTCGGTGACGATCGTGCTTGGGATGCCGAATCTGGCGAGGATGTTCTTCATGATGAACTTGCAGACTGTTGACGCCTTGATTTCCGCGTAAGCTTCGGCTTCGGCCCATTTGGTGAAGTATTCCGTCGCAGTAAGGATGAAAGATTTCTGCTTGGTGAGGGAATTGGGATCACCTAGGGGACCAATGATGTCGAATGCCCACATGGAGAAAGGCCATGGGGAGGATATTGGATGAAGTGAGGAAGATGGTGAATGGATTTTATCGGCGTGAAGTTGACACTTGACACACCTACGGACATAGACAGCACAATCCTCTTCCATAGTGGGCCAATAAAAGCCTTGACGAATGATCTTCTTGGCGAGCATCTGACTATTCACGTGGCCACCGCACACACCCGAGTGCGTCTCTTCTACACATTTCCAAACCTCATCGTCATCAAGACATCTTAACAGAATACCACTAAGGCTCCTCTATAGAGTAGACCTCCGATCAATGTGTATTTCTGAGCCACCCTTCTTATGGCTTTCTTGTCCTCTGTGGTGGCCCCTTCAGGATAAGACTGATTTTGGCAATATTTGACAATTTCATAGAACCATGGTTTCTCTTCATCAGCCAGTTCTTCTTCGGCCTCTGCCAACATGATTTCCCTCTTCTCAAGGATATCTTCCTGCAGGATCTTCCTTGCTATCCTGTCTTTGATATTTACGTAGGAAGCATCATCGACTGCAGGGGCGTGAAGTTTGTAGATGGAAATGGACTTAAACCATCTTCCTAGAGGGAACCTTATGGATGATGCCAATGAGGCGAGGGCATCGGCGAGAATATTCTGATGACGAGGGATATGAACAAAGATCAGTTTTGTGAACAGTTTGGCAAAGGCAGCAGTGAGTTCTTGGTATGGCTTGAGTTTGGGATCGCGAGTGCGATACTTAGTGAGTACCTGACGAAGGATGAGCTGACTGTCACCTACAACTCGCAACTCAGTGATACGTAAAGAATGAGCGAGTCCTAGGCCAGCTAGAAGGGCTTCATATTCGGCTATATTGTTGGTAACTGGAAATTTGAGCTGGTACGCCAATGGGAATGTGAGGCCTTCCGGTGACAGGAGGGCGACGCCGATTCCTTTCCCTTGAGAATTCAGAGCTCCATCAAAATATAGTGTCCACATTGGCTCATCTGATTGGTTGATGGACATTAGTTCCTCATCTGGAAACTCTGATTGGACGGGGTCGAACTTGGGAAGAGGATGGTGAGCGAGATGCTCGGCTATGGCATAGCCTTTAATCGCCTTTTGCTGGATGTAGGTGATGTCGAACTGAGAGAGAAAACTTTGCCAGCGTGCTAGCCTATCCGTAAGGACGGCTTTCTCCAGAAGGAATTTGATAGGATTCATCCGAGCAATCAAGTGGACTTCGTGAGCCAAGAAGTAGTGCTTCAATTTCTGCACTACCCAAACGAGGGCAGCACAGGTTTTTTCCATGCCGGTGTACTTCTGCTCACAGGGATTGAGAAGTTTGGACAAGTAATAGGTTGCCCGTTCCTTGCCTTCTTCATCAGCTTGTGCGAGGACGGCTCCCACGGAGTCATCCAAGACTGAGACGTAAAGGATCAGAGGTTTTTCTGGTTTGGGTGGAATGAGAACGGGTGGACTAGCCAGATATTCCTTCAACCCTTCAAAAGCTTTCTGACATTTAGAATTCCAGTGGAATTCTACTCCTGGCTTGGTCAACTCGTAGAGAGGTCTACACCTTTGTGAATGTTGAGACACAAACCGACGAATAAACTGTAACCTCCCGATTAAACCTCGGACTTCCCTCAAATTCTTGGGAGGCGGCATATCCCTGATAGCCTTGGCTTTGTCGGGATCAATCTCGATCCCTCTTTTACTCACAATGAACCCCAACAATTTACCTGATGACACACCAAACACACACTTTTTCGGGTTCATTTTCAATTGGAACTCTCTGGACCTTTGCAAGACCTTAGCCAAAACTTCTGGATGTTCCATCCTGGTCCTTGATTTTACCAATAAGTCATCCACATACACTTCCAGATATATGTGCATCATGTCATGAAATATGGCCATCATCGCTCTTTGGTAAGTAGCTCCAGCATTCTTTAACCCAAACGGCATGACCACGTAACAATATGTTCCCCAAGGGGTAGTGAATGACGTCTTTTCCTGATCCTCTTCTGCCAAACGAATTTGATTGTATCCTGAAAATCCATCCATGAAAGAGAGGGTTTCAAAACCTGCCGTGTTATCAATCAACACATCAATGTGAGGTAAGGGAAAATCATCCTTTGGACACGCGCGGTTAAGGTCTCGGAAGTCGATGCAAATCCTGACTTTCCCATCTTTCTTCATGACCGGGACAATGTTCGCCACCCATTGAGGATAAAGAACGACTCTAATGAACCTGGCTTTGTGGAGCTTATCGACCTCTTCTTTCATTTTCAAAGCCATCTGAGGGTGGAAACGCCTTAACCTTTGTTTTACCGAGATGGACTCTGGTTTTAGGGTTAAACGGTGTTCGACCAAGGTTGAATCCAAACCCGGCATATCCTCGTAGCTCCATGCAAACGTGTCCTTATATTCCTTGAGAACCTCAATTAATGCCTCTTCTTCAGAGGGTGGTAGGTTGTCACTTATGAGGATGATCCTAGGGTCTTCCTCAGTTCCCAAGTTGACTTCCTTGGTGGATTCTTCTACGGCGGTTGACGGCTCGTCGAATCTCCTCATTCCACTAGCGTATGCGCCCGCCACATCCTCATATTCTTCACCCTCATCTTCAGTGGGGCATTCTTCATTCGTGATCTCGTAGACTCCATACCCTTCATCAGATGCACAGTCGCCCTCGCATTCTATTTCGGGTAGCTGGATGGGATTTTCTAACAACTGGGGGATGGCAAGAAGGGCCTGACACCTGGCGGCCAAATCCAGAAGGAATCGACGAGGGATCTGCCTACCCTTGGATTTCTTCCTAGGTACTACCCTTGGCCTGTCATTCCTAGATTGACTGACAATATTTACAGAAGAGGAGGAAGACGAAGAGGATGGTGTAGAATGTACAGGAGAAGACCCCTCAGAGGAGGGGTAGAAAAGGTCGCTCATCGGACCTTGGACGGGTGGTCCGCAAGGCGGTACGCACCCGTGGGAGATGTAGGAGGTTTCCTCAACGAAGATGTGTTGTTGGAGAGTTTGAAAATTGACGTTTTTTTTTTTCGTTTTCATTTTTAATGACAAAGCAGTGAAGAGAGATTGGAGGAGAGAGGAAAGTGGTTATGGCTAGAGGATTGTGGGGCTCGTAGAGCAGATCATGGTTGAAGACCTGGCGCGGGTTGAAAAGCCCGCGCAGGTATGTAAGCAAAGAAGGGGACCTGGGAAGATCATCAGACAATCGTCTGGCCCAGGAAGAAAATATCAGCAAAGGCTGAGACGAGTGGATGGAGAGGATGGCGGCTAATGAGCCGTCGATGGCAATGTTGAGGACGGATGAAGATCCGTCGATGACAGAGTCCTTCTGGCGAGGACGAGGATAGTTTGGAACCTTGGCAAGAGTGGCAATGTTCTCTGGTATCTCGGAGATCAATGGTGGTCCTTCAAGCTGTGGGGACGAGAACATCCTTTCCAGTGCAACAGAAATGTCCCGTATGTCGAACCATTTATCCCACTCGCATTCCGGATCTTTGATCTTGCCTCTTTTGGTGATCCTCGGACATTTTTCAGCAAAATATACAGCATGTGATTCACCATATGCTTCTCGTGGGTGATCTCCTATCTGAACAACGGGCCCTCTGTTGAAGTGGTTTGATAGAGTCCATGTGAGGGGCTTCCAATCTGCCTTGAACGGTCCTTTGAAGCCTAGGCCAAACCTACGGTTCGGCCTAATTTCTTTTGGCGGCTTGAGCATACCCTGTAACTGTGCGCCCAGACCTTTTCCTTGTTGGTAGCCGATGTTCCTCATAATCTCCCAACCTTTGGAGTGAAGAGGGAGACATGATGTTGTGGTTGCCCTGACCGGCTCCTTTGGTGCTAGTGGAATGCGAGATGGATCACGTACGTCCAGCAGTGACAATATGGGCCGATGAGACGGCCAAACAGATGGCAGAGAGGTGTTGATAGCATCCACTGTGTGAAGGACAGGTGTACTGACCACTTTAATAATTCTCCCATTGTAAGGAAACTTCAGGCATTGATGGTTGGTGGAAGGCACAGCGTCCATGGCTTCGATGTAAGGTCGACCCAGTATAGCCTTGAATGTGGGGTCCATGTCGAGGACATGGAATTCCGTGGGAATTGACATGGGGCCTAGTTCTGCCTTCAGAATAATCATCCCCTGCGGCGGCCTTTTGCTATTGTCATAGGCCGTGACCGTGATCGAGGAAGGTCTTATTTGTTCCTCGTCGATCCCACACAACTGAAGAGTGCTCATGGAGATCACATTTATGGACGCACCCGTGTCCACAAGACACGGGTTTATGGATACCCCATTAATTTTTATTGAAATGCACAGTGCATATTTCCGAGCCTCCTTGGGAGCGAGCTCGTAGTTGTGGAACATGATGGCCGGTTGTGTGTCTGTTGGGGTCAGGACGGTTGAAATCTTCTCCACGGGGAGGTCTTCATTAACCATGACTTTTTGAAGATATTCCATCAAGGCCGCCTGGTGGGATGTGGATCTTTGAAGTAGCTCTAGGATGGAGATCCGGGCAGGCGTCTTGTCCAAGTGTTTTAGTAGATCATACTGTGTTCCAGGGATAGCTCTTTCTGGTTGTTCTGCATCATCCTTCTCTGGCTGAGATTGCTCGGGATTCTGACTGTTGTGGGGGAAAACCCTGTGGAAAATTCTTCCACTCCGGAGCACCATTGCCTGCGGCTTTTGTACCTCTGTGGGGGTAGCAGTGGGTTTTAACAGGGGTTTGAGGGGTAGTAGTGGAGGAATGGTTGATGAAGCAGGGGTGATGACGGGAGCAGGGATTCTGATGAGGGGTTTGTTAGGTGGAGGCATGGTGGAGGTAGAGGGGATATCGCGCGGATTATGAAGGATAAGGGGTTTGGAAGGTGGAGGTGGAGGTAAGGTTTGAAACGGGTAAAGGTTTTGAGGCGGACGGTGGGTGATGAGTGGTTTTGAAGGCATTAGTGGTGATGTGGTGGAGAAAGACGGGGTTATGTATGGTGGACGGATGATAAGGGGTTTAGAAGGCGTAGGGGTAAATGTGGTAGAGGTGGATGGTAAGTGGGGGAGTGGGAGAAGGTGAGAGGGTGTGAAGGCGTAGTAGAAAGTGTCGGTTGATAGGAGGTCGGGGTGCGGATGAGAGGGCGTAATGGTAGTGGAAATGGTGAAGGCGATACCGATGCGGGTTGATGAGAGAGAGGTGCTACCCGGGCAAGGTGAGGGGGTTGCATGACGATAGGGTTGGAGGTATAAAGATGGAGGTACTTTCCTGGTGCCACACCTGCTCTCTCCCGACTTCCGGGAAGGAGGAGATGGGGTTAACCTGATGATTGGGCTGTTGGTGCTCCGGTAGTGGATTCTGGATTATGCCCATGTCGGGCTGTTGTTGTGGGGCCTGCTGAGGCTGCTGTTGTTGTTGTGGTTGCTGCTGCTGCTGCTGTTGTAACTGCTGCTGTGGCCTCTGAGGAGGTCTCCTAGCCTTGAGAGCGGCGACGTATCGTCTCATCTCATCCCAATCTATTTGATGTTCATCGTTCATATCATGTATGTAATCTTTGAAATGGAAGCAGTAATCTACTGTGTGTCCCGGCTGCCTGTGGTAAACACAGTATTTGGAGGTATCAACATTGAGGGGCCACATGAGCCTTTCTCTGGGTAAGGCGAGTTGGTTTGATGCCATGAGGGCATTAAAAATGTCTGTTAAAGTTTCTGGCAATGGTGGATAGTAGGCTCTCTTGGGACCGAGCGGCCTCCTTTGTTGCTGTTGGGGACCATAGTTCCCTGGAGGTGGAACTTGGTTGTACTGAAGCGGTGGTTGTTGTTGCTGAGGTTGTGGTTGTTGTTGCTGGGGTTGGCGTAATGGAGGCATATTATCCTGGGGTGGATTATTTTGGGGTGGAGGACGGAGAGGGAAAGGACCTGGTTGAAGGGGTAGTCGGGGCATTTGTGGAGGCCTTGGGTTGACTGCATAGTTGGCATTGTTGACCGCACTGACTTGCTCATTTGTCACGACCCCTTCTGTGGCTCCGCCCGGGACACCAGCGCCTGTCTTTCTGACCACTTTGGGCTTCGGCGACTCAAACATATTCATGATGGGGGAGTCTTTTAGCTGGGTTTGGATGTATCGGGCTCTTTCATAGAGCTCCTCCATTGTAGTGAGTTTATTCATGGCCAGGACATGTCTGAACTGTGGGGTTGCATTAGACACAATCATTTTCACTTGTTCGGGCTCGGAGAGGGTATCCCTTATTCTTTCCGCCAGAGACCTCCATCTATCAGCATATCGGACAAAATCCTCGTCGGGTTTCATCTTTTCGGCCACTAGGTCGGTAATGGAGAGTGAGGGACCGACCCTATCCCTATATTTCTGCAAGAACCTTCTCTGAACTACTTCAAAATTCTCGGCCTCGCGGGGCTCCAGAGAATAGAACCACTCAAGCGCGGGACCATCCAATGATCTCCGAAAGAGGTACGCCAGGGACCTCTGATCATTTTGCCAATAGGAGGACTCATACATGAAGTCCTTGAGGTGAATGAAGGGGTTGCCGGTACCGTTGTATCTGCGGTACGTGGGCATTTCGGAAGGAGGAAGATGAATGACAGGGAGGATTGGCAAAGCAACCTCCGGGGTGGCTTTCACGTCCACCATCCTTCTTAGATTTTGAAACTGCTCGTCCATGCGATTGAACCTATTGAGGAGCGATTGGGCGAGCTCCTCTGGGGGTGAAGGTGGCACTTGCCATTGGGGGAGAAACTGTCTCCCGGAGACTTGAGGGGGAAACCCGGAATGAGAGGGAACTGTCGGACCACCGACAGTTGGCCCTGGCTGAAACGGTGTGTGAGGAACACCGGGAGTTTGAGATTGTGACGGGAATTGGAATGAGGGAGGTTGTTGGCTCGCTTGTCCTTGAAGCGAGGGAGACTGGATGGCTTGCGCCAATGAAGGAGATGGAATGGCCTGCACGGACTCGTGGAGAGGTGCGATAGCCGGAGTTGACTCCTGGGGCGTGGGGGAAACAGATTTCCCCTTTAGAATGGCCTGGAAGGCCCGGAGCTGTTCAGAGGTAAGCTCCGTGTTGGCGAGGACGCCCAGTAAGGAAGTGATATCCTGTGGCGGGGACGTGTCCCCGGCAATAACCTGCACCTCATGCGAGGGGTCATGAGAAGGACCCGAGTCCATAGCATAGACTCGCGGGTCGGCTGTCAAACCACGGCTAGGGTGGTTCTCCTGAGAAGACTCGTGAGACATGCTCACAGTTTTCCCAGAACGCAAAAACATACACTAGCAAGTAGGTAGCAGAGATTATCAAACAAGTGGATGCTTTTACGTCCTTTTTTTGTGTTTTGATTTTGATGATTTTTTTTGTATTTTTAGCGAGATCCGAAGTTCACACAAAATGGGGACCCTAGTTTGTTTTTGTTTCACCGCCGTGTCAGCTAGGGTCTCTCGTCTCACCACGAACGAAATGACTAACTCCGGGGAACTTCAATGGTACAACCAGCCCAGTGAACGAAGAGGAGATTCTTCGATGTCGGGGACTTACGGAGGTCCCAGTGTAGGAGATTCTAGTCCGTTGAGAGGAATTCCCAAACGGAGAGTCCTTCCTTCACCGGGAAAGGGTGATCCTCAAAAAATGAAAAAAAGATAGAAAGGAGGAATAGATGTATGCAATGGAATGCTGACAGATATATGGAGTGGGAAAACAACAAAAATAACAGACATATAATAACAAACAACCAAACAACTGACAGTGCTGCCGTGAGCACAACGGGGGCGCGCGCGGGCGCCAAGATGGAGAGGCACGGATGGTGCCGAACTTGCAAGGGTAGCCGAGAGGAAGCAGTAGAAGTCCCACCGTGATCGCCAATCTGTGAGCGACGTCACGCGGTTCGGAGTAGAGCGGGGAAGAGGAAGAAGCGGAGAGCGCGCGGGCTCCTCTTTTTGTTTGTTTTGTTTGCTGCAACACAGAAATGAGAGGAAAGAGAGAAGGGGCCACCACGGGAGATTGCTCCGGCGGGGCGAGCGGGACAAGTATGATATAGCAAAATATGGGGATTAAACGGCCATAGCGGGAAGTGACTCGCCGCGACCTCGGGGGGACGGGAATGATGCAAAAATTAAATAACAAGAATTGAAACGGCCATTGGGGAAGTTACTCGCCGCGGCCTCGAGAATATGAACAGAATATAACAGAATATAGAGAAAATATGAGAACAGAAATTTAAACGGCCATTGGGGAAGTGACTCGCCGCGGCCTCGATGATATGAGCAGAATATAACAGAATATAAAGAAAATATAAGAACGGAAATTTAAACGGCCATTGGGGATGTGACTCGCCGCGGCCTCGATGATATAAGCAGAATATAACAAAGCATAAAGAGATCGTAGGAATAGAAAATTAAACGGCCATTGGGGAAGTGACTCGCCGCGGCCTCGATGATATAAGCAGAATATATAACAAAATATAAAGAGAATATAGGAAACAGAAATTTAAACGGCCATTGGGGAAGTGACTCGCCGCGGCCTCGATGATAAGATGTGATCGCCAGGGGCCAAAAGACCCCAAAATAAGAAGGTGATCGCGCCTACCTCAAAAGCGGGAGATGGCGGGTTGCTTCTTCCTCTCCTTCCGGCCGGCCGACGGAGAGGGCTTTCCTCGGGTACCCTTGCAAGACAACGACAAATAAATGACAAGTGGATTAGAAAGATGGAGGTGTAGTATTCGAATCCTTGCGATAAAAATAACGAAATGATGGCAAGACACACACCTGGTTGGTGTTATCTTTTAAACCCCTCTCGGACTCGAGTAGGAGGAAAATGAGATGATGGATGTAAGAAGTATAAGAGAAGAGGCCCCCTTGTGAAGGGGGATAGATGATGCAATATGATGAATGTAAAGGACTATGGAGAAAAAGGGGAAGAAAAGGCTTATTGGATGAGCCGAGGGTGAAATCCGGCGGAGCTCCGGCAGCGTGGGGACGACGTGGAAGCGCGGTGGATGAAGACGACCTTCCTCTCGCGAGCGTGAGCACCCGAGAAGCCGGCAGAACCTCCACCTACAAAAGAACCCACGGGTTAGAAAAATGACTCCGTAGCCTCTGGGCTCCGGCAGCCTATCGGATCACTGCTTAGCTCCCCTAGAACTGAGGGGGTGGGCCTCTATTTATAGAGTTCCGGAAGGTGGAGGCGTCCAGGACCCTGGACACCTCCATCAGGGCCGAAATAATATTTTATTCTATTTTTATTGATTTTTTAGAATACTTTTATGGTGGCGTCCAGGGTCCCGGACGCCTCTAACAGGTCCACCGAAAATCGACGACGGCCGCACGCGGTTTAGCACAACGCGTGGTTCTGTGAGCGGCGCCTCGTGATTCAGAAATGGGCGCGTCCAGTCAGCTGGACGTCTCTAAATTTGGCTTTTTTCACACACGACAAACCGTCGTTCGGTGGCCGGCGCCCGTGAGTGAGTTGATGGAGGCGTCCAGGGGCCTGGACGCCTCCAAAAGTTTATTATTTTTTTTATTTTTCTTTTGTCTTTTATGCCAGGGCTGGCATTTTTATTTTTTTATTTGTTTTTATGGAGGCGTCCAGGGACCTGGACGCCTCCATTAATATATATATTTTTTATTTATTATTTTTTTGTGCCAACTGGCATTTTATAAATATTTATTATTATTAGTTTTTATAGAGGCGTCCAGGGTCCTGGACGCCTCCATTAATATATATTTATTTTTATTTATTTTTGGGCCCTGAAAAAATAATAAAATAATAAATAAATTAAAAATATGGAGGCGTCCAGGGGCCTAGACGCCCCCATGAAGACCCACCCGGGTCCTCAAATCAGGCGTCGTCGGCCGCCCGGCAGACCCCCTTCTTGATTCCGGAACCTCTTGATGCGTCTGACTGGTGTTGATGCCGTCCGAATGCCGTGACGAGATGATTCCGGATGCCGAAAAAGGCGGAAGAAGACTCAGGAAAAGGAAGCACTCGAGCGATTCGAAATGCGTAGGCCATCGCGGGGCGTCGTATAGTAATATGAGACTTTCTCAGGAGACGTCAGGAATGGCGTGTCTACATTACTCAGGCATTGCAAACCATAGCGCAAGGCGGCGCAGGGGCAAGGGCTGGTGACCTTCATCGCAATTTCCGGGGGTTTAAATCTTCCGCGATTCTATGGCTCTTCTAATCCCGACGAGGTAGAGAACTGGATTGACGAAATGAATCGAATATTTGACGTCATCCAATGCACCGATAAGGAGAAGGTGCGTCTCGCAACTTTTCAACTTAACAAAGATGATCGCACCTGGTGGAAGTCAGTTCCGGCACCTCTATCCAATGCACCTCATACATGGGATGAGTTCCTCACCCTATTTCGTGCCAAATACTTTTCGGAGCACGTAAAGGAATGAAAGGCTATGGAGTTCTCCACCCTTCGGCAAGGAATGATGACGGTTGCCGAATATGAACTACAATTCTCAAGGCTAGCACCGTATGCATCACATCTAATCAGTACCGATTTATTAAAGGCGAATCGGTTTATGGACGGGTTACGTCCTGATTTCATCCAGCAGCTCAGGATCCAAAACATCTGTACTTATGCGGAGATGGTTCAGCGGGCATACCTATGTGAAAGGACCTTAGAGAAGGTCAAAAAATTGAAAGGAATGGGAGAAAAATCCAGCCGACGTTCTGATCGGCGTTATAAGAAAGAGAAATTCAGCATCATGGAGCCTTACAGGAGCTGTGATAGTAAGAAGAGATCCAGGAATGGGAATGGTGGAAGTTCCCATAAGCAAAAGAAAGTCAAGGAGGAGAAGGAGGAGGTTGCCACGGCTTGCACATTTTGTGAAAAATTCGGTCATTCGACTGTGGAGTGTTGGAAGCGCCTTGGCGCTTGTTTACATTGTGGAATTAAGCAGGGAGCATCGCATGCCAGAATGCCCCCTTATGAAGGACCAGTCATCTGGTATTGGACGCAGGAGGCAGGCTCGCCTCAATGCCGTTCTAGAAGAAGAGGAAGCGCCCAGGGATGATGGGCTTATGGAAGGTACTCTTCAAATTTGTTCTCATCCTGCATTCGTGCTGTTTGATACTAGTGCCTCTCATTCTTTTATCTCCACTACTTTTGCAAAAACATTACCAATCGCATCAGTTCCCTTACCTTCAGATCTTGCTATTTCCACACCCTTAGGGTCATAATCTCCCCGCAAATTTAATATGCCTTGACATGAAAGGTTATGATGCCATTTTAGGGTTAGATTGACTTGTAGATCATGATGCTTATATCAATTGCCGAAATATGATTATATCCTTTCGAAAGCCCGGTCTTCCGAAATTCTCTTTTCTTGGCATCAAGTACAAAAAACACCCCACTATCATATCTTCATTTCACGCTTGCAAACTTATCTCGCGAGGATGTGAAGCTTTTCTTGCTTTTGTCATTATTACGGAGTCCAAAGAAATTATCATAGCAGACATCCCTATTGTAAATGAGTTCCTAGACGTGTTTCCATCCGAATTACCCAGTTTACCACCCGAAAGGGAAGTGAACTTCACTATTGAACTCATTCTAGGAGCGGCACCTGTTTCTATAGCCCCTTACAGGATGTCCCCCACAGAGCTTAAGGAATTGAAGAAGCAATTGCAGGAACTTCTAGATAAGGGCTTCATCAGACCTAGCACATCCCTGTGGGGTGCGCCTATCCTATTTGTCAAAAAGAAGGATGGTTCTCTCAGGCTATGCATCGATTACCGGCGACTGAATCAACTCACAATTAAAAACAAGTATCTGTTGCCACGTATTAATGAGCTCTTCGATCAAGTTTCGGGAGCAGAGTATTTCTCTAAGATTGACCTCAGATCATGTTATCATCAGCTTAGAATTAAAGAAGAGGACATTTATAAATCGGCTTTTCGAAGTCGTTATGGCCACTATGAATTCTTGGTAATGCCATTCGGATTAACTAATGCCCCCGCAACATTCATGCAACTTATGAACAATGTTTTCCAGCCATATCTGGACCAGTTCATCATCGTCTTCATTGATGATATTTTGATATATTCCCAGATAAAAGAGGAACATGAACAACATTTGAGAATAGCTTTACAAACACTTAGAGAACACAAGCTTTATGCCAAACTCAATATGTGTGAATTCTGGCTCGAGGAAGTTTTATTCCTAGGCCACATTATTTCAAAAGAAGGTATTGCTGTGGATCATTCTAAGGTAGAAGCTGTCAAGAATTGGAGTCGGTCAACGACTGTATCGGTAGTAAGAAGCTTTCTGGGTTTAGCAGGTTATTATAGGAGATTCATAAAGGTCTTCTTAAAAATTGCGGTTCCTTTAACTAGACTCACAAGAAAAGAAAACCCTTTTGTCTGGTCAAAGGACTGTGAAAAGAGCTTTCAAAGTCTTAAGAATCATCTTACAACAGCTCCTATTTTATCACTACCAATGGAAGGTGGTGGATTTGAAGTGTATACGGATGCGTCTGGCATTAATTGGCTTAGGATGCGTTCTCATGCAGAGTGGAAAAGTAATCTGTTATTCTTCTAGACAACTAAAACGTCACAAAGAAAATTATCTTGTACATGATTTGGAATTGGCAGCAGTTATTTTTGCCTTGAAAATTTGGCGTCATTACCTTTATGCAGAAAAGTTCACAGTATACTCAGACCACAAAAGCTTGAAATACTTATTCTCTCAAAAAGAGCTTAACATGAGGTAGAGGAGGTGGTTAGAATATCTCAAAGACTTTGATTTTGCTATTCAATATCATCCTGGCAAGGCTAATGCTATAGCAGATGCACTCAGCAGCGAACCCCTGGGTATGCTAT